>OY992532.1:213009233-213609233 GCA_963921185.1 Dasysyrphus tricinctus | reverse complement strand
CTTTAATGACATTTCACCATAGAAAATAAATAACAATTTAAATGTTGGTACACCGTGGCTACAAAGGTGAGTATTCAGTTTAAATTTTGTACTTTCCTTTGTGGCATACTGTTATTGTGACAACCAATTATGAAAAATTATGTCCCTTTATTTGTTCCTTCTTTCTGTTCAGCTGGTACCTCAACTTGATTTAATGAAAAAACAAATAAGGAAATATGTGGTGTCGTACGGGCTAAGATAATAATTAAATAAATACATTTGGTGATGCAACAGCTCAGTTGCCTATTTACCTAGTCAGTTGTTGGCAGGGATGGAGGGGACCTACAATTGTTTTGCCGAGTCCAAACGCCTAGATAAGAAGCCCTTATTCATGAGATGTATTCTCTTGGAGGATTTGTCACTTCCTTGCAAGAGGCAGTACCTCAGGAAAAATATTTCTGTCTTAAGGTGGCAGCGGCTGGGAATCGAACCCAGACCTTCGACATGACAGTTCAACGGGATCGGAGGTTGCCATTTAAGATTAAAGTTGTTTACCCACCTCCCAAACGCCCTGCAAATTTTTAGCCTGCCGCTATTTTTTCCATTTGATTAGTAAAATTGTTCTATTTACTGGACTTATAGATAATGAAATATTATAATTTCATTATAGCTGTAACCCGCTCGCTTCGCTGGCTCCGGATAGTCGAGAGTCGACCGTATTACGGTTTTTTAATTTTATTTTTGTAAGGAAATTTCAAACTTATTATAGATTTCTTTTAAAAATTATTTATTTTGTTTTTTTTCTTGCGTAAAATTAAGTTGTTTTGGTACCAAATATTTTTTTCTTTTTCTGTTTCATATCATTTTAGGAATATTAAACACCCTGCTTTGAAATGCTTTTTTTTTTCCTTTTTTAATTTTGTCTCAGTTTCAATTTCATTAAAATCGCTCAAGGAACAATGAAGTTTTATAATGTTGATATTTTTTTGAAGTACCTGCTCTGAAAAAATTTTTTCTGTTGAAATTCTACCTCAGTTATCACCTGTGTCAATTTCATTGAAATCGCTCAAGAAACATAAAGTTGGCATGTTTTTGAAAAACTGTTGAAAATATTTGTTTCTTTTTTTTTTATTTGAACGGATCTTGAATGGATATTAAATAGTTCTCCAATGATAAATTCAAGATCGAACTTTATTTTACGGATCGCAGCAAATTAGATTCGATCGTGATAACGAATTTTATTTTAAAAGATCCAGAAAATAAGATTCGCGACTGGATCAAAAATAAAATTCCCTTTTGAATTTTTCACGAGAGAACGAATAATATTTTACCGTTTAATAAACCTTGGTACTTATGTATCTACGTAAAATTTTGAAGAAAAAAAATCGCAGATTTTGGTGAAACTTTTATTTCGGAAGAAGGAGCTGCCTCAAATTAAGAGTTAGCCTTACGTTTCTTAAGTAAATTAGAAAATTTTCCTTTTCACGGATTGCAGATTGAGAAAAAAAGAAGTTACAATATTAAAGACTTTTTTTTGCTAATTATAACTTAGGTAGAATTGAATCAAACTGTGATTTGTTGATGGCTTAGTTTTTATCTTTCGCATGTATTTATTGATAGTTGCAAGTCTCACAAATTTTAAGTGTCAATATCATTTCATTTTGTTTGTGTTTCAGTTTTTTTAATCTCTTATACTCAGTTTTTTGTCACAAATTCTAAATTGTATAACTAACAACCCTCTAGACGTGTTTCCATATTTATTTCTTAATCTTAACCACTTTGCAGTTTATTGCTTCAGAAATAGTTTCATTCTAGCATAATTTGGAGACCATATATACATATATTTGCAGTTTTATTGTGCGTCAAATTGAAGTCCGTCAATTTTGTTCCATTATAAAGAAATTCTCCATATCTTGTTTTTTTTTTCTTTTGACTGCCTGGCAAGGATATTATTGAGTGTGAGGCACTTGTTTTCCTCTCTTATATGTATGAAATAAATAAGTGAAAATTCAATTACTAATCGAAATACGCAAGAGCAAAATCAGCAATTGATCCATCTCGACTTCACATTAGACGCATCAATCTCTCTGTTTTTGTACTTAGTGTATTTTCAAGGACCTTTTTGAGCATCAGCAAGATGCGGGTGGTGGTGGGCATAACAGATTGCAATACAACTAAATCGATTTATTGCGATTTTCTAAAGTATCCCGATATACAACCCTGCCACGACCTCTGTTTTAGTTTATATCCTTCAATCTCCTTTGCTGTCAAGGAAATCGATGGAGGATCCATTTT
The DNA here is from genome assembly GCA_963921185.1 of Dasysyrphus tricinctus. NCBI lineage: Eukaryota > Metazoa > Arthropoda > Insecta > Diptera > Syrphidae > Dasysyrphus > Dasysyrphus tricinctus. The sequence goes on along the minus strand of OY992532.1, from coordinate 213,606,959 downwards.
TTTGTATCCAGAGAGATACCAACCAATTCGCCCTGGTAAATAAGTGTCCTCATACGAATCCCCATATTCGATGTAAGGATGAATGATAAATAAATAAAATGCACTCTTCTGTCTATTCTGTCTACAATGGTGAATAGAAAATTTACTCTTGGGGTGCTACAGTGGCAGCCTAAGGACTCTAGGACCATGCAAATATATACAACGTCAAATATTATTTTATTTTGCATACAAAAATACAAATACATTTAGACTTTACATTGTTATGACAATTTTATACGCTTGTTTGTCAGCTATTACTTTATGATTCACAATGCGGATGTATGATGGTAGAGATGTTGGTATTTTTTGTTTTGTTTTGCTGCAAACTAAATTCGAATACAGGATGCCATTTAAAATTAAATGTTAACAAAAAACAAAAAAAGGAAACAACAACAGAGAAACACACAGGAAACCAAGCCGAACACAGACTATTATAATATGCCATCATGCCATTGGAACGAAGTAATTAAACGTAATTGCATCGCAATTATTGGACTTTTGGTGAGGTTTTTGCACTTCGGTTGGTTGGTGTATATATACGAGTATATATGGAGTGTATGTTCTGTGGACAAGGACATTTGTATATATTTTCAACTGGGATGGCTTTTAATTAATATGTTTGCAGCCATTAATTACTATTGTTGCAAAGGATTCTGCATTTTCGTTGCAAAACACAGTCTTCCGGAAAAAAAAAACCAAGTCAGCCATCAGCCAACAATAAGCACAGCCAGAGCAACACTTTAATTTCACTTGACGGTAAAGGGGTTTTTTCAGAAATCATTATTAAAGGGTTTTGTTTTTGGTTTATAAGGATTTTAAGTTTTGAATTTTAATTTTATTACAAGAATTAAAAGTTACTGCACGGAGAGAATATTCTTAGTTCAAATTAATAAAAATTTGCTGCAAATCACGAAGAGTTTGTGACCCAAGTAACATCGTTGGAGCTAATAGAAGCAAAATTGTTCTTTAGCAGCTTGTAAGCAGTGAAATCCAAAGCTTAAGCTCTTAAATAGATTATTGCACAGCTCCCTACATTTCATTTAAAAATGATGTTCTATAATCGAAGTTTCGGAACACTTTTAGCTCTATTAATTTTATAACGACTCACGATTTAAAAATAGCTCTTTAATAACGTTCAACGTTTTTTAAACGAGCTAACTATTGATATCAGCACATAAAGAAGCATTGTAGAGCTGCTTAATTTCATGTTCAAAATACTAACGCATGACTTTATAGAAATGTCAAGAAATAGCATTTCAAAAGCTACACAAAAAACGGCTGTAGAGTTTAATTACTAATACTTTCACACAAATTCTTGTGAAGTTAACACTAGCGCATGCGCTTGAAATCTCTCTGAGCATTATAAAATATATCTCTGAGCATTGGGAAATGTGAAGACTCGATAGAGCTCCAGCAAATCGATTATAGAGCTTAATACTAAACCTCTCTGAAATAAAATACTACTACTCAATATTAGGGTGTTCCACAATAAAATATAATAGCCATGACTTCAACGGGAAAAATTAAACCAAAACTAGAAAATAAATGTATTCGTTTCACTTTCTGGTGAATACCGAGTATGCACCACAAATATCAAATTAGATGCTAAATTCACATTTTTTTATTAAAACCAATTAAACAGTTTACTTAAAAATTTTTTTTAAATATTATTAAATCTATGGCTGAGTCGCAAAAGTACTTGCTTACGTGCTAAGAAATCATAATGCACTTAAATGTTGAATAGAATTTAAATAAAAAAGAATTTTTTTTCCAGAAATTAGAATTAGCCAATGACTTTCAATTTCCGAACACCCTACTTTTTAAGTACTGAACGCAAAACTCTCATTTTGTGGAAACTAGCTCTAGAAGAGCTCGGTTGAAGACAAACTATGTTCATAATAAAAACAATGGCGACGGAAAAAAAAAAATCATTGAATAATTTTTCTTTATTTATTTAAACGAATGCAAAATCTTTCCTTTAACAAAAACACAATATAATATTGCAATGAAAACAAAAATATTTAATTTCATGATTTATTAAATTTATTTATCAATTTTTTACATTGTTAAGGTAAACTTTTTTAAATATTTCACAGCGTAAAATAAATAATTTCGAAGGCGCGTTGTTATTTTTCGAGGTACCTTCAGTGCAATTGTGATAAAGCTAAACGCGCACTAAAAAATCACTTGCATGGCACTCACAAATATTAATTTTATTTCTCACTACGACATTTTCTCTGCGAATATTTAATTAGTTTCCACGACATCACATGACCTTTTCGATTGCTACTATCACACACATGAAATACATCTCCCTAATATTATTTTAATTTATCATTTGTAATATCTAAACTAATACAAACAAAGTGCTGTCAAAAATGCTGCTTTAAAGATATCTGAATCATGAACCAAAGAGCTTCAAAGCCATACTAGCCACTGACAAAGAGCTGGCTTCGAGCAAAAATTAGCTCTCAAACTCAATGAATTCGCTGTAAGCATGCTTTACACTTGCTTTAGAAGCGCATCTGGAGCTTCTTTTGAAATCAAAGAGCTTTAAGATTTGCTCTAAAAACGCTGTTAAAGCATTTGAAGAGCTAAAATTGTTACTTGGGGAATATTTGTGCCCTTTTTAGGATTTCCTAATTCACTATGTTTTGTTTTGTAATTTTATAAAATTTATGAAATGAAAGATAAAAACTAAGCCATCAACAAATCACAGTTTGATTCAATTGCTAAGTTGTAATTAGCAAAAAAAAGTCTAATATTGTAACTTCTTTTTTTCTCAATCTGCAATCCGTGAAAAGGAAAATTTTCTAATTTACTTAAGAAACGTAAGGCTAACTCTTAATTTGAGGCAGCTCCTTCTTCCGAAATAAAAGTTTCACCAAAATCTGCGATTTTTTTTCTTCAAAATTTTACGTAGATACATAAGTACCAAGGTTTATTAAACGGTAAAATATTATTCGTTCTCTCGTGAAAAATTCAAAAGGGAATTTTATTTTTGATCCAGTCGCGAATCTTATTTTCTGGATCTTTTAAAATAAAATTCGTTATCACGATCGAATCTAATTTGCTGCGATCCGTAAAATAAAGTTCGATCTTGAATTAATCATTGGAGAACTATTTAAGATCCATTCAAGATCCGTTCAAATAAAAAAAAATAGAAACAAATATTTTCAACAGTTTTTCAAAAACATGCCAACTTTATGTTTCTTGCTGATTTGCTAACTCTTCCTAATGCTTATCCAATTTACAGCCTTGGTATCATAAGACCAAGGACGTGTGGCCCGGTCATGCATTTATTTAGTTTGTTTCAGTCCAAATTTTAATAAAGTTTATAAAACATAAATCTTCCCATTAATCATTTTCTTTTTTGCAAGACTAGAAAAGTACTCTTTCCATTGCTGTGAACTTAAGGGTATCTAAAAAGCAAAACATAAAACAATAGAATAAAATACCTACTCATGTGGCTCGTGGTGACGCGACGAGACGCGCCAAGCTGAGCTACAGACACTATAGCTTTAACCTTCAAAGAAAAAAAAGTAGCTTAGCAACATCAAAAAGCTAAAATTTTCTTGCAAGTTGCAATAGTTTATCTTGAAAATCCAACCAAACTAACATCATCAGGGAGCAAAGAATGAAAATGCTATAAAAAAAAGTATAACTCATCTTAGATGGTGGAAATAAATGGTGTCACGTCTCCCAAGGGGTTATATAGCATTATAGAAAGAGATGATACCATGCCCCAACAAAAATTGAAAAAAAACACGTTAACATGATGTATAATATGTTTAGGGTTTTTTTTTGTTGTCCTTTAGAAAAACCACTCTTTTTGTGAAATTATTTTACAAAAAATATACATACAAATATGTACAAAATACAGTTATTGGTGCATCAAAAAATGCCCATTCTCCAGCAATGCCCATACCCCGGAATGAAAAACAGGTACCAAAAAATCAATTTTTATAAATTGGTAAAATAAAAATATTTTTATTAAAGATAGGCACATAGAAAATCGTTAAGGTTACCGCTGTGATATTTAATAGTCAAATTTTTCTAGTTTTAGCTTGAGAATAAAGGCTCTCTCAAACGCAACAATACAAAATACGACTGATACACATAATGCACGAACTTGCTCTTGTGGTTCAAGGTTTTTGCGAGAGTAGACATTTTTTAGCAATAATTACATTATTTTATGATATTTTGAACGAGAAAATGTTTAAAAATTGAAAACAACTAAAAATAGGTTCTGAAAATATGTTTAAATGCAATGATATTGATTCTTCCAGAAGTTCTAAAATTCAATCAATCATTATAATGAAAACTTGAAAGTCAGGGGAATGACACGAAAAATGATGTTAGGGGAATGACTGTGAAGGGTGTTTTATGAGAATTAAATCGAAGTTGTAAGAAAATAAGGTGTTTTATATTATTTATCATGTAGGTCCTTGTAAAAGACACAGACGAGTTAGCTTGTAAAATTTGTATGCCACACGGTTTAGTAAAAAAACACGCGTTAGAGGAATGACAATTTCGCTTGACGAAAAACAAAATCGTTGCCTTAACTTGAAATAAAAAAGACAACTAAGTTTTTTTGAAACTCTTACTTCAATTTTCATAAAGAGCAATTCGGTACCGTTAAACAACAACAAAAAATCAGTTTTCTATTTTGAGCTTATATATATTTTTTTTAAATTTCCATTGGTGGGATAGAAATGATCAATTTGTGGGGGACACTTACTTAATAGCTCCTATTTAAAAAAATAAAGCAACTAAAAATCATTAAAATATTTTTTAGTTAAAATGCATATATTATAAAAAAGACTGCATCATTAGATTTTTTTTTTGTATCGTTTTTAGTTTCGTTGCTAAAATTCAGGCAGTGTGGTAAGTAGGCCTGGGGACACGTCAGGGGAATGACATTTTGGGTGTTTAAATGGAGATAGCGGGTATGATAATTTTTTTAACTTTTTTTTTCTAGAGTGAATATTAGAACCCGTTTGTTTCAAGCCATCCAATTAACAAACTTATAGTAAAATTTTGTACTTCGGTTCAAAAATGAAGGAGACTGAAGTATTAATATTTTGAAATATTGACCCATTTATACAATTTAATCTTTTTGGGAGCTTCTGGATTAAAATAAAGGATTATAATCAATAATACTGTTTTAAAAATGGTCCTGTAGGAGTAACCATTAATAATAATTTTTTTGAAAAATGATTTTCCACCAAATGAAGCTTTCATTGAAAGCAATTTATTGAATTTTTGAAAAAAAAAAAATAAGAAAAAATTGTTATAAAACAATAGTTGGTAGGTAGGTACCTATGTTATTTTTGGTTTAAGCTTAGTAATACTAAGTAATACTAATTTTTACAGTTCTTTTGAGTACAAAATTCTTCGAGGTGAAAAAAAGAATATTTTCGACAGAGAAAAAATGTTCGTAAAATTTTTTTTATTCGTCGTCAGTTTACAGTTTCCAAAAAAAAATCTCAATGAGACTGATTTATGAGTAGCAAACACAAATTCCAAAACGTAATTTTTTTCGGAAAAAGAATGTTAGTGACATTGTTTTGTACGAAAAAATTTCGTGGTGAATATAAAATTCGTTTTCTTTGGGTAGTTCACAGTTCGATAACAAAATTTAAACGTCAAAAATTTTTTTTCGTAAAAAGCACTCCAATAAAAAATACATGTAGTTTTTCTTTCGTCAAGGAATTGTATACTTAGCTTTAAGTAAAAAAATAAAAAAAAAAAACTTTGATCAAAAACCACTGCGTTTGCTTAAAATCGATCCAGCCACTTAGGCTTCAGTCGAACTCTCAAATCTCAACTATGCCACTTTTCAAATTATCCTCTAAGATCGAAGCAGTGATACCACAGCCAAATTTAATTATGTGTCCCTGTGAATGAAAAATGTGTCCTTTTGAAGTAAATGCATAAAATTAAAAAAATATATGAATTTAAGCAAAATCAAAAGTTTTTATTTTTTTATAAATGACAGAAAATGAAGACAGAAAATGAAGAATAATGTTAAAACATTGTAAAATTGTAATACATAATATATTACATAATATCCATGCATTAATAACCTACAAACCTTATAACGGAGGTCCAATCTTTTCCTGTATACAATTCAGGAAAAAGTTCTTTCGATTAGATTTTTTTGATATTATCAATTAAAGGTCCGGAAAAATTCTTTTCTGCAGCTGCAGAGCTTTGCGGAAAAGTCATCAGTTTCATAATAAAATTTGAAATTGATGGGAATAATGGTTTTAGTTTTATTTCATCTTCGTTGTTTGTGTTTAAATAAATTTAAAGTTTCTTATGGATTAATGATCATGAAAAAATGTGTCTTTTTTTTAAGAAAATGTGTCCCCGAGTCCCATCCAATAAAAAGTGTCCCCGGGGACACTATAGAATCCCAATGGTAGCTCTGGTCCTAAGTGGTATTACTTCGTATGTATTTGCATCCGCTAAATTGAAAAATATCATCCATTTTATGATCAGAGGTAAAGGGAAGTTTTTAATTTTCCATAATAGTGGAGGCAGGCGGAAACTAAAAAGTAATAGTCTGGGAGCCGAACGTAAGATCCTATCTCATATCGCGGCCACGCGAAAATTGGATGCCAACTGATAGCATTAGTACAAACATTTACAAAACTACTGGTCGGGCAAGCTTTATCTGGTCGCAATGGTTAGAAAATGCACTTTTCAGGTTGCATTTTCCGCTAAATATACCAATCGTCGGACAGACTTTTTGGCTGTTGCAACGAGTCCGACAACTTTTCTAAAATTAAGAATTGTGTGCCTCCTTGGCGATGAAAATGAAAAAAAAAGTGGTTTTGGCCACTTTCCTAGCACTTTGATATGATTTAACTCAAGTTTCGCTGATGTAAAACGCAGTGTTAAGAAAATAACATTTATTTTAAAAAATGGCCTGACTCGTTGCAGCAGCCAAAAAAAAGTCTGTCCGACCATTGGTATCCCTGCACCTGCCATGTATGGGTATGGTTTTTAGAGGATTTACTGCAGAACGAGACACAACGAAATTTGTCGTTTATGATTCGCGTTTGTTAATTTTGGAACAGAAATTTTCTTTTCGTTTCTGCTGCGTACTACTTCAGCTATAAAATGGAAATTTCCTTAATAAAAATATTTAAAAGTCATATTTTCTTATCAAGAATAGTATAGTTGTATGAGAAGTTGAATTATTTTGTTATAAGAAAATTGTTCGTATATCTTTCCTGCAAAGCAATAACAACTAAACCATTCTATTCCAATTGCACTCCAAAAGTTATAGATATGCTTTCTTAGAAGTTAGGTGCAGAAATGCATTAAGAAAAAAACTATTTTAGAAAAGTTTCGCTGTTCTCAAGTGGTAATTTATATCGCAAAAGTCTCTTCGCCAAAGTAGAAATATCTTTCAATTTTTAACTTCTACACTCCTAGACAAAGAGATACAAAATTGATATCCATTTTCTTTTAAAAATTGTTGTTTTTGTTTTATTCACTTTTGTTGCACACACTTTTGTATATTTTTTTCGATTTTATTTAGAACACTGAACGTTTCTGCAGATGAAATAAATTTTCTACGAACCAAATTCGCGAAAAGAAAAAAATAAAAAAAAACTTTCAAACTAATAGATTAAAATAGCAACACAGAAAAACGAATTGCATATAAACCTATTCCTACCTACCGTTCTACACCCCTTTTGTCATTATGTTTGTGAGTTTTTTTTCCAATTTTTTCTTTATGTTTGTTTTCAATTTTAAGTCCTATAGCTTCTCTAGGTTTGGGTCTGGACAGGGACATTATTATTCCTTTAAAGCGCTCTGGATGAATTATTCCAGTCTTCAGGAGGCCAATTAGCCAAAATAGCTCCGTTGCCATCAGAGTTCTACTTCGAAAGAAAGTTTTTGTACTTTTCTTTGTTTTTTTTTCCATTTTTTTTATTTGAAGTCAAAAGTGAGAAAATGGTTTTGTTTCAGTTGGTGCCACAAAGAAAAGTCAAATGGCACCCAAAAGTTGGAACGAACTTTTCGAACTCGCGACGAACGAAAAGAGGAGTGAGTTGAGTTGAGTTCTTGGATACGGGCATACGGCTCAGGCAAATTGCTTCCAAGGGCTAAGAGAACTGCTGCAGCACAGCAAAGCAGCTACTACCCGCGTGCCTCCCGTCACCCGTCATTTCACTAAGTGTGATAATTTTATGATTTTATTGTTTAATTTAGCAGTCGGTCGGGTCTGTCGGAGTTGCGCCGCCACCATAGCATAAAAACGGCGGCGTGGTTATGGCATCGGTGGTGGCGTCGGGCGTCATAGTCACTTTATAGGCAAGGTATAGATTCTCTTAGACCAAAAGAGTATTGTGGTGGGTGGGGGGCTTATTCAGCAACAGCGAAAAAGTTTATCTGCGGATAAATGGATATTTCAGCTAAAGCTGTTATTTTAATTATTTTTTACCAGCAATAGTGTCTTAATTAACTAATGCGGTGATGGTGGAAGACAGAGACACAGAGGGGCTCTTGATTCCTTTTAAAGAAATCTGGACCGTTTTGTGTTTGCAGGGTTATTGTGGCACAAAAAAGTTTACCACTCTGATGTTATCTCGATGGCATAGACGCGTTTGGGAGTTGTGGCAATAAAAAAAGGTACAAATGGCGGACATCTACAATGGTGTTGACGTGTCACCACCAACACCATTCGATAGAAAAAATTCTGATTATCATGATGACTGCTTATAATTGTTATTCCAACATTTTTCGCAAAGTGGTTTTGTTATTGTGCAATTGACCCCATGAATATAAATGTTTTAGTTATGATTTTATGCTCGTCTAGAGTAAAAACTAGAAATTTCCCATTTGGTAAGGAGGATTTTTATTATATCCTTTGTTTTCATTTGTATTATGATGGGTCTGGTTTTCTTTATGGCATTTTATGAGTTCTTAAAATTACTTTATCAATTTTGTAAGTAGTAAAATTTAATTAAATGCACTTCATGCGACAGCATGAACTTGCTACTGGGATGGTTCAAAGATAATATAACGGGGCTAGACTTTGAAGACGTACGAAAATGGTTCAATACCTAATGATATAATATTGTTTATGATAAATGTTCTATAAGAAAAAATATGTTTAAAAAAAATTTTATTTAGGGTTTGTTTCACAATGTTTGAATAAAGTTCTGATTAGATATTCGACACATAAATATTAGCACAGGGTAATAAGTCCACAGAAGAAAAATTCACAATTATTGTCTTAAGACCAACCCGATTAAGTTATAAATTCATAAATATTTTTTTATTTGTGAACATATGACCCTGCCTCAGAATTTATTTGTCGAATAACTAATCAGAACTTTACTCAGAGAATGTGAAACAGGCCCTTAAACTGTTCAAATAAAAATTTGAAAGAAAAAAACGACTAAAAATATGTACCAGTTGAAAGTCTGGGCCAATTATTCACCCTGATTATAAAAACCAACGAATGAGCTGCGTAAGGAGTAATGTTGACATTTGGCTTAAAGTAAAAATATAAATTTGAGTCTGATTTCCGCCCCAGCTCATTCATTGGATTCTGCAGTCTGGGTTTAAAAGAAGTACAAAGGATGTCTTAATAACAGAGTTGTAAAAAGAATGCAATCTTTTGTGAATCCAATCTTTAATAATCAATTATTATTGAAATCAATCAAAAGATTATTTAAATTCATTGACTTTACCCTGCGACTTTTGGCTTTTTCTTTTTTGGCTCCGAGCAAAGCTCTAAGCAGGTAGTACCTCGTGGCATGATGGTTAGTGCGTAGGACTGTCATGCCGAAGGTGTGGGTTCGATTCCCAGCCGTGCCACCTAAAAACAGAAATGTTTTATTCGAGGTACTGCCTCTTGCGAGGAACTGACATATCCTCCAAGAGTATACTTGTCACGAAAAAGTGCTTCTCATTTAGCCGTTCGGACTCGGCAAAAAAACTGTAGGTCCCCTCCATTCCTGCCAACAAACACGCACGCAGGAATGGTTGTGAGTTGTAAGTCACTAGGCCCTGGTTCTCCAAGAGCTGTTGCGCCACCCAATTTAATTTAATTTAAAGCTCTGAGCAGAGGCTGAGCGATCAGAGTAGAGCTCCGAGCAGATTATGATCAGATTCCTCAGATTTTATTATGAAATACACTTGAGCACTGTATTGTCATTTCATAGGTGTTTTTGGTAAATTTCGTGAAATTTCTTGCAATTTTTTATAAATTACGGGCAACTGTCCACGGACTGTCGCTCAGCGTTTCGCTCGATTCGCTCGGTAAATTAATCCTGACCTAATTGAGCAAGCTCTGAGCTAGCTCCGATGGAAAAAAGAAACAAAATTTGTATGCTCTGATATGTCTGAGCTAAAAAAGAAACAGAATTTTTGTTTGACAGTTCCGTGATCTGCTCTGAGTTAAAAAAAGAAAAACCCCATCCAAATTCTACTAGAACTGTTAATTTTACAGTGAAAAGATTCTTATAATTATTGTTCCCTCATTCATTTCAAAGGAATCAATTGAAGCACATTTTTGGGGATGATGCATTCATAGCATATTTCGCATTCTTTTGTGTTCTTGCATTGTTTAAGTATTTGAATTCTTAAACTTGTTAGTGAAATGTTTTTTAATTGTTTAACAGACAATGGTAATAAGGTATGAACTTGATATTTGCAGCTTCCTCTTTGAATTTAAGAGCAAGTTACGAAAGTTTTAAACGAAGATATTCAAATGAATTTGCAAAAATTGCAAGAGCATGCAAAAAAACAAAACAAAACAAGAATGCAAAGATTGCAATAAGAATGCAAAAAAAACGAATGGATTCTCAAAAGATTGCATTCAATTGATTGCTGGAAATCGAATGGGATACAAATTTTTTCAATCTGCTCCATGCCAGAAAATTGTCAGTACTTACTAAAATTAGTTCGCTTGTATCTATCTAGCTTTTTTGAGATTGTATCGAACATTTTATAACCGTTTGTTTTGAACGTTTAAACGCCTCTTGAAATAGTTTGGAAATAGTTTTTTTTTGCAGAAATCTGTATTTAAAGACAAAAAATTGATGTGTGAGTGTTTTGAAATTGTTCTAAATATCCAAAAGTTTCAACTATTTTACATTTTTTGAAGAAACTCTGATAGAACTCCATCACTTTGAGTAGATCAGCCACGTTTTTTCTTTACTCGAATAAAAAGGAGGTTTAAAGAACGATGTTCGATTTTTAAGCCCATTTACTGAAACGGAACTTAAATATTTAAGTGCTACATTAGGACTTATGTGACAATTTACGCTGAGGAAAGAGTAGCTCAAAAGAGTTTAAGTAGAACGTAAATATTTAAGTTTTGTATGAGCAAAAGGCTCATACAAAAAAAAAAACCGTTTGCTGATACGCTACTTAAATGCTTATGTTTCACTTAAACTTTTATGTCTACTTTTTCCTCTACGTAAACTGTCACATAAGAGTAAATGTTGCACTTAACATTTTAAGTTTCGTTTTAAGACCGAAGAAATGATATCTATAGCCCATTTTTCGATTTTTTTTCCGATAGCTGGGTTTTGAAATCACCTCCTCTTTAGAGAATAATTCCGTTCCGATATCTAATTGAGTATTTAATATAGTTCCTTGTACCCATAATCATCATCATCAAGTCCTGTCCTGTAACCCCGGTTGGGGCATAGGGCGCCAACAAATCGTTTCCATCCTTCACGGTCTGCAGATAGATATTTTAACTGTGGCCACGTCTTTCTCTGGGAGTCTGCTTCTGCTAGAACTGTTGATTTCCATGTTGTTCTTGGTCTTCCAACCCGCCGTGCACCCTGAGGATTCCATTCAAATGACTGTTTTGCAATTTCATCGTTTGGTTTCCTCAGTGTGTGACCAATCCATTGCCATTTACGCTTTCTTATGTCAACGTCCAGCCGCTCTTGACTTGTCCTGCGCCACAATTCCTCGTTTGATATAATTTGTGGCCAGCGAATTTTTAGAATATGGCGTAGACAACGGTTCACAAAAGCCTGCAATTTCTTTGAGATGGTAGTCGTGACTTTCCAGGTTTCGCAAGCATATATCAGCACGGATTTGACATTGGATTCGAAGAATCTCAATTTTGTGCGCAAGGAGATTTGACATGATTTCCAAATTTGGGAGAGAGAACCGAAGGATGCGCGAGCTTTATTTATTCTACTTTGAACGTCCAGATCAGTACCACCATTTGCTGAAACAATACTTCCAAGGTAGTTAAATTGTTCAACCTCTTCAACTGGCGTCTCCTGTATTAAAATACGCTGATGTGTGGAGCGGCCTGTGAGCATTATTTTTGTCTTTTTGCTATTTATTTTAAGACCACTCGCCTCTCCTTTTACCTTCAGAGCTTGACCAGCCCGCTGATGTTATTTGCCAAGAGACATTTTTATCATCGGCATAGTCTAAGTGGCTAAGCCTTTCAAACGGTCTCCATTGAATTCCCTGCCTCTCTGCTGTTCCAACGCTGGCCGTCAAAACATCGTCAATCGCCAGTAGAAAGAGAATTGGCGATAGAACATCTCCCTGTCTCACACCCTGCCGCACTTCGAAACAGTCGGATAGCTGCCCATTGGGTAAAACAAAGCATCTTGCGTTGTTATAGGACTCTCTTATAATGGCAACAATTTTTGGGGAATTCCTCTACCAAGAAGTGATCTCCATATACATTCGCGGTTGACTCGATCAAAGGCCTTCTCAAAATCCACGAACATGAGGTACAGCGGTGATTGAAACTCAGCAGACTGCTCAAGAACGATACGCAGAGTGTTGATATGGTCGACTCAAGACCGCCCACTGCGGAAACCAGCTTGATGCCTCTTGAGTGTAGACTCGATTCTAACCTTTATCCGCTCCAGAATGATGGTTGCCATCAATTTTGGAAAAACGGACAAAACTGTAATACCTCGCCAATTGTTGCAATTCTTAAGATCACCTTTCTTTGGCAACTTAACAATTACACCATCCTTCCACACACAGCTTGTATCAACGGGTGTAGAATACTAGCCATTCTGACAGGGTCAGCTTTCAGGAACTCGGCTGGTATACCGTCAAGTCCAGCTGCTTTGTTGTTTTTGAGAAGATTTATCGAAGATTGAATTTCCAGTACTGTAGGGGGGAAAGTATGCCGGGAGCAAGCATACATATTAACTTACTATACAAAATAAAATTAAGTATCTTAAAAGTATGAGTAAATTATAAAGTAAATAATTTCTTGATTTGATTTGCCAGGCATACTATATAAGTCGGCTACATATTATTTATATCATATTCTATTATTATGTATGTGTTTCATAAAGCCTCAATAAAGAATTGAATTGAATTGAATTGAAATTGTACTGTAAGGGGTTCGATGTCAATACCCCTATATGATCTACGCATCTCGTTAAGCTGGGGCACTTCAGCACTCTGCTCGACAGAATCCTCATTAAGCAAGGCACAAAAGTGATCCTTCCACCTGCGCAGCTGATCCTCGATTGATACCAAAAGTGTACCATCCACATCCATTACAGGATGATTGGTGTTGCTTTTCTTCCCGACAACTTCCTTGGATATATGGTACAATTCCCTCATATCTCCTCTTCTTGCAGCGTTTTCAGCATTTTCTGCGAGACCGTGTAACCTCACCCTCTTGTCACGTCTCACATAGCGATAGACCATCTTATGTGCTAAGCGATACTCTCTTCGCAATTCAGCCTTTCTTTGAGCATCCGCTTGAGCATCCTTGTGCCCACTTTTTTTTTAAAACGGATACAAAATGAACGAAAACTGTTCCATTTTTTAACGTGAATCTGCATACCATTTTCGATTTTCAAAAAAAAGTGTGGTGCTGTATTGTGCTGCCTTGTGTCGTAAATATTGAAAAAAAAATCGCAAATATGCAAATTTTACGGAATTTCGACATTTCTTAAAAACAAAAATGTTGTCTCTTGTGCTCAAATCATGCAGCTACGCGGCAAAGAGATAAAAACAAAATTAGTATTATTGCAACTTTTATGGCAAAAAATAAACTCTGCGAATGGCTGTAGCGTGAAGTTGGATTTTCTAAGAAAAAGTTGTGCTGTATTTTGCGCAACTTGTAGGTACCACCTTGTGTATCGCAAATTTCCAAATTTTACGAATAAAACTTTTTTAATTTCGCAATTTCTTAAAAATGAAAATTGTGCTATTTTGTGTTCAGTTCGTGTAGACATATGCTGAAGAGATCAAGAAAATTCGCTTATTTGCAACTTTTACCTCAAAAAAATAATTTTGTGAAGAGGGAAGTTCGCAATGCCATTTTTTGGGTTTTAAAAAAAATAAGTAGTGCTAGTGCTATATTATGCTCAACTTGTTCCGGTAATATTTAAAAAAAAATTGCAAATTTTATGATTTTTTTTTTTATTCTCACAATTTCTTAAAAAAATCATGCTTCATGCTTTGCAAATTGTTTTTTTTTGTCGTAAAAATTGCAACTTACGACTTTTTTGCATCTCTTCGTCATATGGCAGAACAAAGTGAACGCAATTAAGTTTTTTTAAGAAATTGCAAAGTTTAAAAAAAAGTTTGCCTTCGTGAAATTTGCAAATTGTCGATTTTTCTTTTAAATATTAATGAACAAAGCGGCACAAATTGAGCACAATACAGCCCTTCACAGAGTTAATTTTTTGCCGTAAAATTTGCAATTATAAGAAATTTTTGTATCTCTTTGCCGCTTATAGCAGCATAATCTGAGTCCAAAATAGAACAACTTTATTTTTAAAAAGTCTCTAAGTTTCCAAAATAATCATTCGTAAAACTTGCAAATTTGCGTTTCTCTTTTTAAATATTTACGGTACAAGGCAGTACAAATTGCGGTGCTTGCTTCACGCACATGTTGTTTCATGTGTTCATTTATATTTTATTGAAAGGCAAACTAAAAGCTAAATTTTAAATGTTTACTCGTTTATCTCTTGCGAAGTGATTTATCATTTGTTTTTGTTTTACACTGTCCATACTATTTTGCTATGTTCACTCTCGACAGCTAGTAGCTTAGCTGTCAGCTACTCGCAAAATTCGAACTCTATTGGAATTTTGCGAGTTCATCTACGGTAGTAATTCACTTGAGAGTGAGTCATAAGGTGCGTATCAATTTGAGAGCAAAAAGACTGCGAGCAACTCTCAAGCTCCTCTTGAGAGTAAAACTCGCTTCTTGACACAATCATTTAAGTAGCTCACAGAGTGGTAGACAGCTATTCCAAAGTCACTTTTCAAAGTTCAAATGTCGAGCAAAAAAATAACTCTGCTTTTAAGACTGTGTCCACTTGAAAGCTTGCCCTCAAGAGCTGCTACACCAAAAACAAACGAGTTAAAATTCAGAAAAATGGAGTTAATACAAGCCTTTGTTTCAAAACAGCTTTGGGATAATTTAAAGAATGTACGAGCTTAAATTAAGCCAAAACCAAACTCATTCAAAGAAAAGTAAATGGCTTGCATTTGTAGGGTTTTATTATTTTTTCTTAATTTTGGATTCATGTTTAGTGCAGAGGGGAGGAAGGGTGGTACATTTACTTTTTATCATTGTGTAATTGGAATATATTAATTTCCACACATTTTTGTTGAACATACGATTATTTTCACAACTTTTAGGTGTCTGGTGAATGTAACGCCCCACTGTAGTTGTCTGGTGACTTGAGAATTATTGTGGAATATTTTCCCGAAGTACATAAAACGTTAGCTTTAACCTTTTACTAGAAGGTAAATTACAATATAAATTTTGAAAGCTTTTAGGATGTCTAGCTGACATTAGGTCCAACTGTTGGTGTCTGGCAAGTGTCAAAATAAATTTATCATAACTTTCCTCTGTAAAATCATCTTTGATAAAGAAACATAATTTTGCATCAATTTTTTGAACCCTTAGCACTTAATACCTCTGAAACGCACCCGGGTTCTAGGTTTGTATAATCCATTCGTTCATATACTCTAGTTTCCATTCACAGAAAAAATTTCAGTTTTGACAAAATGACGTATACCTGGTGGCCCCGGGTTTCTTGGTCTGTTATGATCAAGCCCATATTTTGCAGCACCTGCTGTACGTTTGTCTATAGAAGCGAATGATCTCGAGTGTGTACAAACATTTAGGTTGCATGAAATTCAACTTATAAAATAGAAAGTAGGTAAGTCACATGCCAACATTTCGCTTCAACTTTTTTTCTGCCGTCAAAAAAAACAGAAACTTATTGCAATCAAGTCATCTTTTGCAATGCCAAGGCAACTACTACCAATTGCACTTAAGTTAAAAGAAAATTTTTGACTGAAAATAACTTTCATGTTCAATTTCGCAAGTCACATATGCGGCAAGTTAGAGGAAGAGTGAGTCTTCCGACAACAACCTTAGTAGGCTAAAAAGTTTTCTCCGACAGCAACCAAAAAAAAAGCATTCCCGCATATACAACTTTAATTCCGCAAACGCAACCACTACCGACAATGAATTTGGGTGGTGCTGGTGCCCTCTAAGGGATATGTTATAGTACCAGAATATCAAGTTCTTTCTGCTTTCTGGAACCCATTTGTCATACATGCAAATAACGAAAAAAGAAAATAGAGAATGTGCAGAAATTTGTCATCTGATTGCATTATGAAAATTTTCAAAAATGATGGTGAAAATAAGAAAAACTAGGAAAATCAAGAAAGGATCCTATTTTTTTTTAACTCTGCTGGTCCTTGTTTCTATTATACGACTAACATTGCATGTGTATGTATGCCTGTCTATATAAAATAGAACAGGGGGAGGAATATTGTTCTATATAAGATGGGGCACTTTAGCTGATGCTAGGTTGGATACGTGTATGTATATGTGGATGAGCTGGCATTACAGTCCTGATGCCGAGCATATTTCAATAAAATTGAGAGCTATATAACATGCAGAGCAATTTTTCCATTTCTTCATATCTCCATCATAACCGGGAACAAATGTACCAAGATGTCGGCTGACAGGCAAAATATGATTGCCAGGACTATTCTTTTGCCTTGGCTCCATCCATCCCACCATATACACGAGAATGAGAATGCCTGTTTCGGTTGATGATGGTGTTGGGTGTCGCATCAGCTAGAAGAAACCATCAGCCGAGCGACGAAGAAAATCACACCATCCAGCTTATGAGAGGCAAGACCTTGCTACGATATCCTTGTGTTTCTTTGGGAATTGTGGAAGATTAATATTTTTAAAAGGATAAACACATGTATGGAGTGCGGAAAAGGGAAGGATTCTATACACAGCGAAGAAAGGAGTTATAAAACATTTTTCTTAACACAAAAAAAAAGGAAACAGATAAGAATTACTTACTTACTCGCTTTTAGGAAATTTTTAAGGTTTCATGGCAGATCATTGTTCGTTGTTGCAAGCACAACAAAAAGAAAGTAAAAAAATAAAATAGCTGGAGAGGTTTTATGTGTAAGGAGATATTATTTATGAAGCAACAATTGTTTAAAAGGGATTTTTTGGCAAAAAATAAAGGGGGATTTATTTTGTTGCACTAGATTTCCTCTTTATACTAAAACTCACACTTTATACTGATGATGATGACAGATGTAGTAAATGTACCTTAAAAATTATTATTGTATCCTTGTTTCTGTACATAAGGATGTTCTTTTTGTGTTTTTAAGTCGTGTTTTAATAATATACAAGGCTCCGGATGGTGTTAATTTAGGAAAATGTGCAGAAACTATACCGAGGTTATAGATTTTTCAATGGTGGCTTGAAGTTTTGGATTCTTCTATGACTATAGCATTCCTTTTTTATACACTTAAAGCTTATTGTCAAAACCATCATTAGAAATGTAAATAAGTCAAAATAAAGGTTAACCTTGACGAAGCGATGGCAATGGGGCTAACGGCGACTACTGCGATGAAACAAAGAGCAATGCGATAGCGGCATTAGTTTATGCAGAAAAACCTCTCGCATGGTCTACAGGTCGAAGTGGAGTGTTGCTACTAATTACCCAGCAACGAAATAGTGTTCCCACCAAGGCACTCCAACGTCTACAGTTCCAGCAAGGTTGAACTACTTGGTGAACATTTCATATGGGCTACTCCGGCTATTCGGAGCTCTAAGGAGCGGTTTTATCTCGCACTCTTCTCTTGGAGTTATTTAAAAGACTGGTCCTCCAGGATGGGGGTTGTGCTTCAATACTGAATCCGAAACAATAATAAACCTCGGATACGGATGCCTGCAGTATTGATGACCCTAGCAAACGAAACAAGGACAAAGAATATCACATTTGCACAGACCATGCGCAGACGAACAACTAGTGGAGACCTTGGAAATGCTTAAGGCTGATGTGGAAGCTATCCAGAAAGTGCTGCGATTGTTTGGAAAGGGCTTACGAAGGATGAAATCGTATGACATCTACTACGGAAAACTCTAGAAGGAGCAGGGTTAACGGCTATTTGGTTGTAGGTTTGTGATAAAAAGAAGACTTAAGCAAGAAGTCAAGCGAGGGTAACCGAGCAACTGGTCACAATCCGCATCAAAGCCAAATCCAAGAACACTACGCTGATTTTCATCCACGGCCCCATGAGGATACCTTACACTTCCTTTGTCACTGTCCAGCACTCTGGTGTTTTAGCAAGAAACACCTAGGGAAGTATTTCTTCGACGACTTAGAGGAATTTTCTAGAACTTCGGCCAATAGCCTCTTGAACTTCGTCAATGCCTCCTAATGGCTTTTGACTGTTAACAGAATAAATTGGTTCTTACATTAAGTGGCTTACAACTTCCTACAGTATCACCACGGATTTACCTAGATCTAAGTTTGACGGTAACAAAATCAGCTGTCTACCTAACTTAACCTATCCATGACCCCACGGAAAAGGGAGAAGACTCAACCAATGAAGCATTCTACGATCTCCTCCAGAACAAGTAGAATATGTGCGTGAAGTACGATGTCAAAATTATTCTGAGAAACTTCAACGCCAGATTTGGAAAGGAGGGAACGCCTGCTCACCCAAACTTCCTATAACGGACATAGTAGGTAGAATTCTCGAGGGGCGAATGTCCTCATAGCTTGCACTCATTTTCCACACTTTGATATACACAAATGGCCTTGTCGGTCTTCTGATCAAGAAATTGGTCACAACGTAATAGCTGCCAGACTTTCTTCCAGTATCTTGGATGTTCGAATGTTCCAAAGAGCAAACATAAACTGAGACCACTACTTGGTAGGTGCAGGGAACTAAGTCCCCGGGAACCAAGTGCACCGAGGGACTAAGTTCTCATTTAATGGGAACTAAGTCCTCTTCAGCGAAGTGGACTTAGTACTCATAGAAGGTGTGAACTATATTCCTCAAAAGCTGAGTGGTTTTACTTCCCTTTAAATGTGGATTTAATTCCCACTTCCAAGTAAAAAATTCAAAGTTTCTTTAAATCCAGATACCAGATACTTTAAATGCAATAAAAACTTTGCATACACTCAGCCTCACACCTATCCCAAATCCTATAGTGAGCCAAAGCAGGGGGGTTGCATACATATACATAACTCACTATTTTTTCGTCGTAATGCTTTGCCTTACATAAATACAGTGCTAGCACCCAGCATTATGGCGAATAAACAATGAGGTATGTATGCAACCCCCCTGCTTGGGCTCACTATAGGATTTGGGGTAGGTGCTGGGTGTATGCAAAATTTTCGTGCAATTTTGAATTTTTGTAATTTTTATCGTTGAAAGTTAGTTCCCTCTTCATATTTTAAAATGTGTACTTAGTTCTCATAAAGAAGTGGACTACTTTCTCACCTTGCCTGGGAACTAAGTCCACTTCCCTAAAGTGGATTTAGTTCCCATTAAATGAGAACTAAGTCCCTCGGTGAACTTGGTTCCCGGGGACTTAGTTCCCTGCACCTACTTGGTAGTATCTTAAGTTCATATGCGGATAACCACGACGCGACGCGACAATGCCGAGCAGATGTTGTGAAAAGATTTGATTTCGAAAAGCTAAAACCTCAAAGAACTCCAGAACTTTTGCCAACCACGTCTCTCTTAATCTATCAGCAAGCTCGGCACCAAGCTCGGTATCAAGTACAGAAGACCAATGGAATCATTGTCAACAAGCCGTCAGCTGCCTCTGATGTTCTTGGTCTCACTAGACGACCACAACGAAACTCCTAGTTCGATGAAGAGTGCCAGTTGGCGCATGCAGCTGAGAATGAGGACTAGTAAATAATGTTGGAGATGAGAACGAGAGCTACTGAGAGAGAAGCCCAGCAGCTCTAAGGACAAAAAAGGAGGGAGGAGCGCCGACTGCTCAAGAAGAAAGGGAAGGAGCACGAGAAGCGAGAGGTCCAACTTATGTTGAGGATTGTACCGGCAGGTGTGATGTTCATAAGTTCTACAAAAGGATGAAATGATCTACCCAAGGATACAAGACCAGAACGGAAGCCTGTCGAGACGAGAATGGGGACACGGTAGTAGCTACACAGTCAGTTCTAAGGATATGGAAAGAACACTTTCCAGATTGCTTAACGTCGAAGATAGCCAACATTCCACTTCTAGGCAAACTATTCTATTCAACTTGGACGATAATAGCCGACATTTACATCCACCTTACCTTCAAGAGTCCTTTGGTCAGAAGCTGAGGTGGTTAGGGATCTCCAAACTAAAACCTTACAAGGCTACTAGTCCTAGCCGAACTATTCAAAGCAGGGGGAGATGACTTGGTAAGGAGCGTGCACCAACTCATCTGCAAAATTTGGTCGGATAAAAATATACCCGATGATTGGAACTTTAAGTGTGTGTCTTCAGTGTACCCCGTCCACAAAAAGGGAGATGCACTGACCTGTTCAAGCTATACAGAGGAACAAGACTCTTAAACGTCGAGAGGAACATTTTGTCGACTAAACTGAGTGATCGCCTAAGACCTTTTGTCCACGATCTGATAAGCCCGTATCAGTGTGATTTTCGGCCAGGTAAGTCAGTTGTCGATCAAATAGTCAATCTCCGAAAGACTTTGGAGAAAACCTAGGAATTCAAGATCAATACACAAAAACTCTTTATCGATTTTAAAGGCGCATGGATGGAGATGAATTAGACAGAGCAATGTCTTATCTCAGTATCTAAGGCAAACTCGCCCGCGTGTGCAGGACGACTATGGAGAAATTCCGCTGTTCCGTCAAAGTCGGTAAGAGCACCATTGAACCGTTTGATATTGAAAAATGTCTTAGGCAATGTGACACGTTATCATGTAACATTCCTGAAAAAAGTGTCACCTGAACGTTAATGAAGATAATACGAACTAAATCCTATCCACGAGAATGGAACCTCAACATCATCAACTCGGGCAAAATGTCACGATGGATTGTAATAACTTCGCAGTTGCCGAGGACTTCGTCTACCTGAGATCCACTACTGCCTCACAAAATGACATCAGTGCAGAGATCAAACGAAGAATTAATCTTTCAATTGCTGTTTCTTCGAGCTAAGAAGGCATTTTTGTAATCAGGTCTTTACTCATAGAAAGAAGGAGACTTTGTATAAAACCTTTATCATCCATGTCCTTAAAGAATCGTATGTAAATTTGCTTGGCTGCTATGAGGGGAAGATTCTTGAGTGATTTTTGGTCCGGTGGAAATCAAAGGAGTGTGGAGAAGAAGAAGATTTAACGATGAACCTTACGGGCTTTGCATCGAAGTCGATCTGGTCAAAAAGCTGAAAATATAGCGCCTGAGATGACGACGAATCTTCGAATCCAACCCTGATAGGGTACGAAGCAGAGGAAGACCCTCCAACAGATAGTGCACATATCAAGTGAAAATGACCTCAACAAACATGCTGTGCGCAACTGGATGCGTCTAGCTAGGGATAGGATGGCTGGAGAGGCTTGTTGGCTTAGGCTCTGAGCGCCATCAAAAGTAAAACAAAGTAAGAACCTTCAAAAATTCTCAACGAATCCAAATCTTTTACCAACTTTAAATTTTGCAAATCAATATTTTTTCAGAAATAAAATTTACCAAATATTTGTATGTGTGCTTCTGCATATTTTGCTGTCTTTTCAAAACGTTCCAAAGACAAACCCTCATTCGAACAGAATTAATGTTGTTACATAACCACATGTTTTTCGACTCTATACACACACAACACAAAGAGGAGACAGTCATGGCATGTTGCAATATTTTTGCAAATTTTTCCACCTCCTCTGGGCTCCTGTAAACCATCACCATCCAGATTCCAGACCCGCATGTATACCCAGTTCAGATTCATATTTGGGAACATTATATTATGACAAACTAGTTTGTATTTGCATATTTTAAATATTTTGAGCATAACTCTTGGTCGCTTTGTTGCATTCTGTATGCCATTTCCAAATCTATAGATACAAATGACATTACTCGAAATTTATTTTACTTTTGGGATAAAAGGTTGGCTGTATATAGAATGGATATGCATATATACATTGGGGTTTCCATTCAAATATATACACAAACAAACACACACACGTTCATCCTGTCCACATTCTAGCTGGTGCTCATATTCCACTTCTGATGTTACAAAATATTTTGTTGAAGTAGGTGTATTTGAATATGTATCTCTTTTCAGCAACATTCAAGGGGTGAACACTCGACAAAATATTTTGAAGGACAATATTCCTGAAGCTGTGTCGCGTCTCCGTTTAACCCTTATCATCGTGATGGTATCTGTAGCATAACTATCCACCCTTGCCAACTATGTGCTGTGCATGCATCGATTTAAGGATATGCCACTTGTTTTTTATGTAAATTTCCTACCATTTGATACCTGCTCTAGCATAAACAATAAATTCACCATCCACACTTGAGAGGAGCCTCGCCTGCTCCTTGCTGGGCTTCCTAATATATATACCATGAGCTTACCTAAGTAGAGATTATTCTCTTTACTTCGTTTCTTAAGCCAAGAATTATCCCTTTAAAGGATTCAAACAATTGAGTGGGAATCAAATATTGTTGAATGTTGCTGAGACTGTTATTTGAGTGAGCAATTGATGAGCTTTAGGTTGGCCACATAAGCCTATTACAATTTACCTAATTTTAGTGGCTAAGATTTGAGCATACATTATGGTCTGGTTGACCAATGACCATAGACATTTATGCTAAGATGTGTGTAGCCAGCCATAAGGCCTATAGCATAGTTGAATTAAAGATATTTTGAAGAAATTATGTTTCCTTGATATTTTTCTGAACAATTAAATCGCTTCTTTTGAAATTGTGATGTGTCATTATAGGTAGGTAGTTATTTTTTCTGTTACTCGTTTGGTGGACTTTTGAAGAATGGTGCCTTTATAGTGTGGGCACGAAAATTTTGCACAATATTGTGGCGTTTCCTTAATTGTTTTCAGAGGCATTGGCGAGGTATTTACTGATTATGATGGAGCACCATTCGTTTATTTTTTTTCATCACTTCAGATTCTTAGTTGAAGTGGGCTTAGAGCAAGCTGCAACCTACAATCAGAGGATCGTCATATTGAACAAATAGAGGAAATATTCACAGCACAAACTAACGTTTACATCTCACTTTTTTGCCCCTTAAGGTCCTTGCTGAAAATTGCTAAATTACTTTCCACATATTTTCCTTCTCCAAATCAAATTTGTTCCTATAATAGACTCAAAATGTTTTTTAATTTTTGTATAGAGTGTTTATCCGATGTATAGATACATGCATCTATGACACATAATAAATTAATAAACTTCCACAGACAAGCTTATCATATCTCTTAGAACATAATTATATTTGACACTAAGTAGTTCAGCTGCTGGAGAAAGAAAAAAAAAATATTCCCAACAAGACTCTTGATCGATGTCAAAGCCAGTTGTAGTAGATTCAAAAGTAGAACGCATCATTCTTTCGCATATTTATGAGAGAAAAAAATATAAAAAAATGAAGAAATAGAAGAAGAAACTCATCTCCTTACAAAGGATAATAATTCAAGCGTGTATCTTGAAGGAAACCATCATTTTATTTCCTCTTCACTTGCATTCTAGATAAAGTCTATTTTTTTTTTCATTGCTAAAAAGCAAAAAGAAAAAAAAGAAACGAATCTATAAAAGGACGAATAAGCAAGTTGGCGTCGTCGGCGGTGGAGGTGGCGATATGGCGGCTGTGCGGTGGCGTTGGTGGTGGTGTATCCATGACAGTCTATAGAAGGTATATAAGACGAGTACAAGACATCAACAAAAAAAAAATAATAGAATTCCCTCAAAGACGTATAGCGTTCCGTATACCGTATTATACATTACTTCTCATGGGAGAGCATATCTCAGCTATGTTCTTAGACGAAAAAATAATATAAAAAAAAAAAACGTAACAGATCTACAACAAAGATAAATGATTCGTTTGGTTGAATCTCGGTTGATAAATGAAACCATCACGAACATTATACTTTATAAATGTAATAATTTAATGTTTATGGCAAAGATTAATGTTGCCGGCACAATAATTGGCAAAGTGGAATCATGTTCTCGGCACTCTCGGCTCAAAGAAAACTGGCTCATGCATTTTGTCTCGGCATCAGCATCAAGTCCCGATAAAACAGTAGAACTGAATTTCTAAAATATGGGAATTAATTCCATGTGTCATTAAATTATATGTCAAAGGAAATTAGGCAGGACAGGTAAAAATATTTGATTTAACTTCGAAATTGAGGTTAGCTATGCTTTTTTCGGCTCCGTGAAATAACTCCCCAATGAAATAGCTCCGCAAACTGAAAATGAAGTAAATCCCCAAATTGGGATTGATGACGCACAAAACGAAAAGAAATCCATGCATTGATCAGAATATCTTTGGGGACTTTTTTAATCGTATATTTTAGGCGCTCATTTCATCATAAAATTATCCACTAATTTAAAAGTGAAACTTGTCCCCAAAAAGCCATGAAATAAAAAGCCCGATTTTGGGAAGTTCTTTCATTTGAAAAAAATTTCTCACCTACATACAAATTTTGGGGGGTTATTTCATTTTTAGTTTGGGGAGTTTTTTCATTGGGGACAAAATTTTAAAACTTAAAAAAAAAAAATGGTTTTACTTCAAATTTTAAATATTTTATAGCTACTAGACCGGCAGCTCGCAATATATTTTTGGCGTGGAAGAAACCAGACGATAGTAATGTTAAAGGTAGTTATAGTGAAGGTGATATGGAATACGTTCGTGTGTCAGCAGGTAGTGATACCGTTTATTATGCATCAAAAGTACAACTTTTCCGAAAATTGAATTAGTAAAGGAAACCACTTCAAACATAGTAGATATATACGTATCCGAAGGCCCTCGGCTCACTGATTAAAAATATGGTCATTAATGAAGCGATTTTCTTCAAATTTTGAACTAAATGTTATTTTTGCCTAGAGAAATTGAAAGTTTTTTAAGTTTCAGAAGTAACGGAACTTATCAAACTACAGTTAAGGAAATGCTTATTTATCTCAAAAACAGCTTTAACGATTTTTATTAAAAAAAAAAAAACAATTCAGTGGGTTATTGTAGGCATGGTGTACATTTTGGTAAAATATAAAATAACCAGAAACTGTTATTAATAATACCTGCCATATAACGGGCTTTTTTCGATTTTCTCAAAATTTGTGGGCAAAAGCTCCTTAACAATACAAAATTTAATTCCCTACAATATGAAAATCCAAATTTTATTATTGGATTCTTAATTTTTTTTCCAAAATTCAATATTTCCAAATCCAGTTGATAGTTTTCTTTTAAAGTTGTTTTTTGTTTAATGTATATTGATTAGGGTGGTCGTTAAAAAAAGAACATCCCGGATGGGTCCAAATCGGCTCTAAATGAAGAAAAACAAAATTCCCTAATTTTTTCAGATTTTTATTTTCATCCCCTATAGTCGCTGTAGGGGTAAATTAAATTTCCCCTTTTTTTGGCATACTAGAAAATTCGCGTAAAAAATTTTTTGCATACAAAAAAAAAACATTAGTTTAAACACCAATATTTGTTGCATTCAAACAAATTTGAATAAATATTTGAAAATTTTTTGCATAAAAAAAAGTTTATATTCTGGTTCAAATGTTCTGCATTAAAAATAAAATGCACGACTGGGTCGCACGTACTTGCTCTTATGTTCAAGACACTGTGGGTTTAAGAAAATTGCATATAAAACATGAAAATGATGAGAGAAAAATGTAGAGAAGCATGAAATACGACATTTAAATTGGCTAAAACAACTCTTTTGCCAGTTTGAGGTGAAAAAATGAATGTCATCTTAATTCTTGATTGAATATAATTGTATGGAAACAAAATTTAAAATCGTTGGAGCGGTTTTTTCAAAAATAAATTTTTCTTATAAAAAATTCTTAAAATATTTTTAAGAACAAATTTTGGTATGCAAATCTAAAGTATATATTTATGTGTATATAGAAAAAAAATTTGAAAAAAAATTGTCAAGCCGTTTTTGAGATATCGAATTTTCAAAAAAAAATTGAAACGTTTTTTAAAATCCAAAAACTTTTTTTTTTTAATTTAGATATGCAATATTATTTCATCTTATCTGAAATTTGTATATAAAAAAATTCATCTAAATCCGCTAAGCCGATAACGAGAAAATTCAAAATAAAAAAATACGTTCTATGACAGCTACTATTAATAGTTGCTAAGTGTAAAATTTTATAATTTTTGGTAGTAGATCGTACTAATTTTAGTTAATGAAGAAGAAATCATAGGAGTCGTTTTTAAGCAAAAAAATATTTTCCTATGTGGTTTCTTAACTTTTGTATGGAAGGTACCGTTATTTTTTCATAATATGTCGTTTTCGAAATATTTGATTTTCAAAAAAAAATTTTGAAACATTTTTAAAAAATCCAAACAAATATTTTTTCAAACCTTTTGGTACACAAAACTATTTATATTTTTTGGAAGCTTCTGTATAAAAAAAGAGTTGAAATCGGTTGAACCGATTTGAAGAAAATCAAAAATTAAAAAAATGGTTCTTTGGTAGGTACCATTAATAACCATTTTTAAAAAATGGTTTTCCACCCAAAGGAAGCCGTTACTAAAATAAATTTATTGAATTTTTTTAAAGAAAAGTTGTCGAGCCATTTTTGAGAAAAGCACGATTATGTAAAATTGCTAAAAAAATTTTATGGCAGGTACCGTTATTTTTGGTTCTAAAAAAAAAATGAAAAAATCGTGTGGGCATAATTACCAAAAACCCTATTGTTCCAAGTTAGAAGAAAATCGATCAAGCCGTTTAGGCTGTAGACGAACAGACAGACAGACAGAATTGTGCCACCCACTTTTTTGGTGTTCTCTATCGTCGTAATATCATGTTTGATTGTTATCTCAAATTTTTTTTGCACGAATCCAAAACTTGCCTTATAGTACCTATAATCGCAAGTAAAAATGGAGTATAAGCTTTCAAAAAAGAAAAAGGCGCATTACTGTATCGTTAATTTTTAATGTTTAATATTTTATTGCATTTAAAGTCAATTTTTCAGAAATTGCTCCCCCTGCCTCAGTGGGGGGGGGGGGGGGGATAGCGTTTTGTCCCAAAACAATTTTCTTCTTAGAATATACCCACAAATCATGCCCTTAAATATTATTGAAGAAGTTTGACGATTTTAACAAAAAATTCCATAAATTTATTTTTAATGCAAAAAATGTTAATAGCTATGTACTTTGTTTTAATGCAAAACATTTTCAAATTCTATTGACTTTTTTTTAATGCAGAACATAATTTTTAAAATCAAGAAATTTTCAAGTTTTATTGAATATTTTGTATTGCAACAAATATTGGTGTTTGTATTAACATTCTTTTTTTAATGAAGAAAATATTAGACTCAAATTAATATTTTTCTTTTAATGCAACAAATTTTCGATTTTGCATTAACATTTTTATTGTTCAAAGCAAAGACTTAAAAGCAAAAAATACAATAGGTATTTAGATAAGCTTTTAAAAAAAAGAAAGCCACCGGAATTAACGATCAAATTTGATTGTGTTATAAAGGGTCCGCCAAATAACTTTTTTTTGAAAATGCTATAAAAAAAACGACTGAATATTTTCTCAATTTTTTTTTTATTTGAAAGTACAATCCTTCCGGTTAATAATGGAAAATAATTTTATTCAAATGGCAGCTTCGCTAAGTTGGCCTGCGATCGACTTAGAGAAGATGCCGATTTTGCCAAAAAAATCATCTTTTCAGATGAAGCTCATTTTGATCTTGGCGGGTTCGTAAACAAGCAAAATTGTCGCATTTGGGACACAGAAAACCCGCACGATATTGAAATGCCGATACACCCAAAACGAGTCACTGTTTGGTGCGGATTTTGGTCCAGAGGCATAATTGGGCAATTTTTCTTCGAGTGGCCGTTGCAGTCAATGGCGATCGTTATCGGGCCATGTTGAACAAATTTTTGTTCACAAAAATTGAAGAGGAGGATATTGGCAACATTTGGTTTTCAACAGGATGGCGCTACGTGCCACACAGCCGAAGCTACACTCCATGTAGTAGTAGCATTTTCAAAAAAAAAAGTTATTTGGCGGACCCTTTATTACTTTTTGTATGCCAAATTCTAAAAACATTTTTAAGGAACAAACTAAAAAAAAAAAAAAAATAGTACGCAAATCTTAAGTATTTATTTTTGTGCATTAAAAATAAAATTTATAAATAAGTGTCCATCCGTTTTTGAGATATAGGATTTTCAAAAAAAAAAATTGGAACTTATTTAAAAATTCAAATACGTATTTCTTTTTTTGAAAATTTTGATGGGAAGTATTTATTAAACCTTACTTTAAATTTGTATATATAAAATTTTTTTTAAATAATTAAAAAATCAAAATAAAAAAAAAACTTAATATGAAGATATAGAGGTATACGTACCATTAATAGTAGCTAAATGTAATTTTTATAATTTCTCGTCGTAGACGACCCTTATCTTAGCAAACTTAAAAATTTTATAAAAACTGTGGGAGTCGTTTTTGATAAAATAGTATCATCCTTACGGTTTTTTATATTTTTATGAGAGAAGGTGCTATTATTCTTTCGTAAAAGATGCAAAAGTAAAATATTTACTCAAAATATTGTTAAATGTGTTAAGAAACCTTTGGGTACCGAGTTAAAAAAAACCTTCATGTTGTTTAAAAATATTTTTTTCTAAATTTTGATACGCAATTGCAATACTATACTTATTTTTAGGAAGCTTCTGTTTAAAATTAAAAATACTAAAAATAGTTCTTGGGGAGCTACTATCAATACCCATTTTTATAAAAATGGTTTACCTCCCAAAGGTTCATAGGTATTTCAATTTTTTTTAAAGAAATGTATAAACTGCCATAAAGTACAAAGTGGATAAGAAACTTTTAGAGCCGTCGTCGGTCGTTCGAAAAAAAAGGTTATATAATTTTTTAGATTGGCAGAATTTCGTCATTGGGGTTGAAAAACAATTAAATATTATGCCATTGTAATAAAATTCACCATGGGCCACAGCTGTTGCTGATGTTAAATTGACAAAAACGAGTCAGATCGGTTATAAGAGCATTTTTATATCAATTAATACTGACTGTGCAGGCTTTTTTCAAGTAAAAACGTAAATAAAAAGGTAAAAGGCTGGAATAATATTGGCTAGAAGCAATGACCTATTTGGATGCTCAAATGATTTCTGGCGTTGTTTATCAAATATTTTTTATGACTTAACAGTTCCAGTTTTATGAAGGAAAAAAAAACGATTTGTTCCTACTGTTTACGTCGCGTCGTGTCCATGTCGTATATAAACAGCATCTTGCTTGCCTTTGTCGCTATCGTCAATGTCACTTTTCTCAAAAATCCTAGTTCCTAGTCCTCAATTCAAATGAATGATCGATTTATGTCTAGATTTTGTATCTTTTTTTCGTATAATATACTTTTCCTCTCTGATGCGGCATCTGATGGATGCTCCACTTGTTTAGAATAATTCATTCGTTCTTCCGATACAGTATCAATTTTTTTTTCTTTCATTGTTAGTCGTACTTTTGTTTGCTATCGTTTGTTTTTATAAATATCTAATTATGTCTATGTTTTGGGGTCGAACCCTAATTTAATATAAGTAGAGGTATATAGTATACACGCAATGGTTTTTATGGGCGCCTTTGGCTAGCTCTACATGAATAATTCAGAACATGAATGAGTCGAGTAATTTTTATTCATCTTATTTAAGGACTATTTTTGTGGGGGGGTCATTTTGTCGGTGTGGTTTATGCAGTGTGGGTATATGTTTATAATTGACCGCTCAAGCGATGGTTATAATATAAAGAAACATTGTCTGCGGTATAGGTGACTGGCGGAACGACCGACGACGACGAAATCACCAAGGACATGGAGACGATATGATACTAACTCCTAGGGCCATTAACACTGTCTTGTTCGTGGGTTTAATTAATTGCCCACGACATTAACAACTCTACTGCTGCATGGTGTGGTGTGGTGTGGTGTGTGGTGGGTCTTGCGGTTCCTTTTTTTTTTTGTGGTTAAAGTCTACGGATATTAGGCACAGTGAATATCATTATGGCTTTTAAGTTGCCACAGTAAAGTTTAAGGAGTATTTATTCCTTTTTTTTTTGTTGAAGTTTGATAATTCCGAAATACTGTGATTATAATTACCTACTCTTTCAAAGTTTTATTGGTGATAGGATATCATAAAATGATATTACTTAATGGACTTCTCACAAGAGCCTTGTAGTAAATTACCTAAAGTAAAAGATTAATCAATTTTATTAAAATTTGATACTGCCCTAAAATGCTCTGCAATTGTCGGTTTTCATCTTAATGTTCATGAAAAGAGTTTCATATACAATAGCAACGTACAAAATCTTCCAACAAAAGGTTTCATTTTTTAATTTTACTTCATTTTTAAGTTGTCATCATTCAACTGTCAATTTGATTACTTTTGATTAGGAAAAATCACGTGGTTTTTAATAATGGATCGATATGATATACACTCGATTTGTGTAGAAATAGTGAATGTTCACTACAAAAATTGTGAAAAAATATCACGATTTTTTTTTTTAAGTTCGAATTGCTTTTGTTGTGTCCATCAGCTATGTCTACTGAATTTGATCGATATACATTTGAACGTTTCTGGGAAGTTAGAGATAATTTCAAATCGTGAAGTAAGCATCACCATTTTCGATTTTCAAATAAAAAAAGTTGTGTTGCATTGTGCTCTGCTTGTGAAACTTCGAAATTTCTTAAAAAGGAAGTTGTGCTGCCTTGTGGTCAATTTTTGCTGCCACATTCCGAAAAAATAAAAAAAAATATTCGCATTTTTGATATAAGTTTTTTTTCTTTTCGGAATATGGTACCACAAACAGCACAACTTTCTTTTTACAAAATTGCAAAATTTGAAAATTTGAGTATTTTTTTGTTTAACGGATATTTACAGTCAAGAGCATCCCAAGTTGAAAAAAATACAGAACATTTTCTTTTTTTTTGAAAATCGAAAGTGACAGTGCTAATTTCACGCTTCGCAAAATATTTTTTGTGGTAGTAAAAGTTGCAAATATGCAATTTTTGTATTTCTTTGGAATTTGACAGCACAAAATGAACACAAGTAGTACGATATATTTTTTAAGAAAAATTTAAAACTTACAAATAAAGATCATAAACAATTTTTTGATCTAAAACTAGCAAATATGCACAAAACAGCATCTCATTTTTAAGAATATGCGATCTTTTATTTACGGTACAAGGCGGCACAAGTTGAACACAATACAGCACAACTTTTTACTTGCGATAAAGGTACTATAAGGCAAGTTTTGGATTCGTGCAAACAAACAATTTTGAGACAACAATCAAACATGATATTACGATGATAGAGAACACCAAAAAAGTGGGTGGCACAATTCTGTCTGTCTGTCTGTTCGTCTACAGCCTTAACGGCTCGATTAATTGTCTTCAAACTTGGTGCATAGTGGTTTTTGGTGATTCTGCCGACACGTTTTTTTCATTTTTTTCTTAGAACCAAAAATAACAATTTTTTTTTATCAATTTTACATAGTCGCTTTTTTCTCAAAAACGGCTCGACTTTTTTTCTTAAAAAAAATTCAGTAGATTTAATTCAGTAAAGGCTTTCTTTGGGTGGAAACCCAAAAATGGTTATTAATGGTATCTCCCAAAGAACCATTTTTTTAATTTTTGATTTTTCTTCAAAATGGTACAACCGATTTCGTAGTACCTCGTGGCTTGATGGTTAGTGCGTAGGACTGTCATGCCGAAGGTGTGGGTTCGATTCCCAGCCGTGCCACCTAAAAACAGAAATGTTTTATTCGAGGTTCTGCCTCTTGCGAGGAACTGACAAATCCTCCAAGAGTATACTTGTCATGAAAAAGTGCTTCTCATTTAGCCGTTCAGACTCGGCAAAAAACTGTAGGTCCCCTCCATTCCTGCCAACAAACACGCACACAGGAATGGTTGTGAGTTGTAAGTCACTAGGCCCTGGTTCTCCACGAGCTGTTGCGCCACCCAATTTATTTATTTATTTTTACAACCGATTTCAATTATTTTTTTATAAAGAAGCTTCCAAAAAATATAAATAGTTTTGTGTACCAAAATTTTTGAATTTTTTTTTTGGATTTTTAAAAAATGTTTCAAATTTTTTTTTGTAAAATCAAATATTTCGAAAACGTCATGATCAATTTTTTTGAAACTCGATACTTAAGAGTTTTTTAGTAGGTACTCTATAAAATATTTTTTGAAAAACTTTAATATTTATGAAAAAATAACGGTACCTTTCATACAAAAGTTAAAAAACCGCAAAGGAAATTTTTTTTTTTCTCAAAAACGACTCCTACGATTTTGATTAAATTTTTCATATACTAAAATTAGAACGATCTATTACCCAAAATTATAAAATTTTACCCTTACCAACTATTAATAGTACCTACCTGTCACAGAACGTATTTTTTTATTTTGAGTTTTCTCGTTATCGGCTCAACGGATTTAAATGAATTTTCTTATATACAAAATTTAGATAAAATGAAATAATATTGCATATCAAAATTTTCAAAAAAAAAAGTTTTTGGATTTTTAAAAAAAGTTTCAAATTTTTTTTTGAAAATTCGATATCTCAAAAACGGGTTGAAAATTTTTTTCAAATTTTGTTTTTATATACACATAAATATATACTTTAGATTTGCATACCAAAATTTGTTCCTAAAAATGTTGTAAGAATTTTATATATAAAAAATTATATTTTTAAAAAACCGCTCCAACGATTTTAAATTTTCCCATACAACCATATTCAATCAAGAATTAAGATGGCATTCTTTTTTTCCACCTCAAACTGTCGAAAGAGTTGTTTTATAGCCAATTTAAATGTTGTATTTCATGCTTCTCTACATTTTTCTTTCATAATTTCCATGTTTTTATATACAATCTTCTTAAACCCGCAGTGTCTTGAACATAAGAGCAAGTACGTGCGACCCAGTCGTGCATTTAATTTTTTACAAAATGGTAAATGGCGGTGCTTACTTCACGCTACAGACCTTCGTAAAGTTAAGTTTTGGCCATTCTAGTTGCAATTATGCTAATATTTTTTTCTCTTTGGTTTTTAACATCAATTCTGAACACCAGCACAATTTCTTTTAAGAAATGTCAAAATTGCACAAGTTGAGCATGATACAGCCCAAAATTTTTGTTTTTAAAATGGCGGAGCTAACTTCACGCTTAAAAAAATGGAACGGTATAGGCACAGGGATGGATTTTCCATAAGGCCGACTAGACACAGGCCTAGGGCATCACAATAAAGGGGGCCCCAACTAAAAGCCAAACAAAATGAAATAACTGAATCCAAACTACAATTAAACTTTATAAAGTGGATTCAAATTAAAAATCTCCAACTTCCCACTTTTCATCATTAAAACAGTTCTGTTCAAGTAGAGATAATGATCATTTTCAACCGGACAAGGAATACTACTTTTAGAACACACAAGAGGGGCAAATATGGGTATTTTTTGGAAAGGATTGGAAATTCAAATAAGATATAGTGAGTATTATCCAGATTAAGTTAACTTTTTTCGATATGAATAAGGCGCCAATTTTATTTTATCGGTTCATGTTACCCCTGAGAATGCATTTTTTTTTTTCAATTTAGTTTTTAAGGTAAAATATTCTCTTAATGTTTTGCTACAAACACTTTTGACAACTCTTCAATAACCAAATATTAAATTTGTTCGCGTATCTACTATTTGGGCTAAATTTAGCAGTCTATCAAATTTTGAAGGGAATATTCCTTAATCTCTCGTGAGTGTTCTTTTCCGCTAAAAAACTTCACATTTTGTTTGTACACGAACATGAATTGGCTGCTTTGTGTGAGTAAATACACGAACAGACTTATTATCAGTCGAACTTTCAAATTTGTCTACTTGGAAATACGTGTGTGAAGTTGGCAAAACAATTTTGAGCTAGACCAATGGGACTATGGCAGTAATTTGCAGTTTTTTTTTTGTATTTTGTATGCATTTCTGTTCCGGATTTTGCAGTTCAAAATAGTGGGTGTTAACGATACTATACTGCTAACTTCACTGTGAAGTCAGCATAAAAGTCCTTTTCTTAGTAACGGTGATAGCTATAAATTTGCAGTAAGGCTCAAAATTTGGAGTTTAATTTGCATTCCAAGAAAAATTAAGGTCCAAATTTTGAAGTCCTTATTTGAAAAAAAAAAATCGAATAAATTCATTTTTTAATGTTAACTTCACTGTGAAGTTAGCAGTACAGTATGAAAATGTTTGTATGTAAGGACTTCAAAATTTTGGGTGATCGTTTTCTTGAAATGCAAATTAAACTGCAAATTTAGAGCCTCATTTCAGATTCCTTGCTACCCCGGTTGCTGAGAAAAGGACATGTACTCCTAACTTCATAATGAAGTTAGCAGTACAGTCGGTTACACCTACTATTTGGTGAACTGCAAAATCTGGAAGAGAAATGCATGAAAAATGCAAAAATATTGCAAATTCTTGCCATGGTCCCATTGGTCTAGCTAAAAATTTTAATGCTTGTGGTATGTGGATATTAACTTCATGCCATTCAAAATTATCAAAAATGTCTACGTTCCGTTGTCTCGTATATCTAATTAATATATTTTGCAGCTATTTCACAATATTCATATATGTATTGTTAGTTAATAAGCCCATCACCTTAACTGGTCTATCATTGAATATTGTATAATTACTATATGAATTTGTATGCTTTATTTTATTTATAATAAAGAATTTATAATAAGGTTATAAGGCCTTTCAAATTGAAGTTTGGTGTTTTTTTTTCAAAACCGACCCTGGCAAACCGGCGAGCAAAACCTCGACTGGAAAGCAAGAAGCACATCACAATATGTAGTCAATTTTTAGTGGTTCAAGTAATATTAAATTTAAAATATTTTACAAAAATATCAACGTATTTTATGGGCACAGGTCAAAATTCTGGTTTCAAAATTCTGTTTTTTTCCAAAAAATTCTGCTTTTCAAAATTCTGTTTTTTTTTATTCTGTCCGACGAAATTCTGTTTTTCAAAATCTGTGTTTCAAAATTCTGCCAATTTGATTTACGAAGAAGAAAATTCTGCTAATTCTGTTTTTCCTTAAATATAATCATTTATTATCAATTTTTCATTTTTCGAGGGAAGAGCGATCGACAACGGATTACTGAATTATTTGGCTAGTGGAAAGAGCAGTTTTTTTTGCAAGTTTTTTCACTAAATTGCTTGAAACTTGCACACATTTTTCTATTGCACGTGGTTCGTGGTTGTGTTGACCTGACTTTTTTACGATGGCATGGACATCTCCATTCAATTAAGTCACCAATCTTCCATTGCACTTATCTTTTATTCGATTAGAACTTGCCCAATTATAGTTTTTACATTCCGATACTTTTTCCAAATAAATAAAATAACCGTCAACGCACAGCTTGTCTTTTCCTTTATTGGATTTTACCATCGAAATATTCATTTTTATATATTTACACAAAACACAGTCCGCAATATTACAAGTTAACCGGTTGACCAACGATTAAGCAATATTATTCTTGAATTTTTATTGAATTATTCAAAAAAAAAAGAGATCTTAGAATGTAAAAAAAATATATTCCTTGCTCTCAGCCGCATACTTTGAACAATATTGCCATCAAATCAACAAATATACGCCAACAAATTATTTCCATGAACAAAATGTTGTACACAAATTAAGTTCTGTTTTTTCGTAATTCTGTTTTACAAAATTCTGCAAATAATAAGAAAGTCGTGTGGAAAATGTTAAAAAGCGCGCGCTTTTTGAGAATTTTGAAAAGCAGAATTTTGAAAAGCAGAATTTTGAAAAACAGAATTTTGAAAGCAGAAAAATTTTACATTTAAAGTTATTTTTTTTTTCAATTGAAGTTTTATTTGAACAAAAAAATGGAAGAGAGCTATTTCAAAAGAAGCTGAAGATGCATAAAATGAAGGAATACAGACCCCACTATTGATTGCAATCATTAACACCAAAAATTCAAGGTTATGGGAGACCACAGAAAATATTCTTTTCACTTCAGCAGCTTTAAAGAAGGCTTAAAGAAGTAACAAAGTTTTAGAATACCTTATCAGTAAAAATGGTATGAGGTTTTATAAAAATACATCTGTAGAACAAGAAGTACTGTCAATTTTAAAAGTTTTAGCTGAGTCCTGTTGCTCCTCAATTGCTTGCGTGGGCTTGGTATCAATGCATCATTAAGGATATTTTGTGCTTTTTTGGTTACGTTAATTGAATTGCTTTAGTATCATGGGTTATAAAATCAATCGTAGAGCACTGTATGTGCGGCCTGGAGTAAATAATGAACTACGATAAATTATTTTAATTCTTTATTTAAATATTTGTGTCGGAAGAAGCGGTCTATCCAGGCTTGTCCCAGGTATCTTAAAAGCTATAGGAGTGGCACTGGTGCTTTCGAGTCGAAAATATGGTGGAACTTATAGGAACCACAGGGTCCACGTTTGTTTTATTTTCTTAGTTCTGTATTTAATATTTGTATCGGAAAACATGGTTTCCCTGAGCTTGGTGATATTGGTGATCTTAGGGCTAGAAACGGTACTGTTCTTCTTTTAACTCCAAAATCAAGATTATTCGATTTTTATTTTGTCATATTAGAATTCAACTTTTACCTTATACAGATAAGTACATAAGTATTTAGGTACATAACACTTTGAAAAACTGCTTTTTGGTAGATGTCCCAAATTAGACAATGAGCAAAAATACAATGAAGGCACATTATACCAAAAAACCCAAATCATAATGTAACAACTTCCGGTTTTAGAGGAATTAAAATGAAAATTTGATTTTTTTTCTCTAGGAAATAACATAAAACCGGGTTGTAGGTACCAAATTTAAAGCATTAATTTAAATCCCTCTATCCTGTAAGATAGCCACACAAAAAAAAAAACTACAATTTTTCTTCCATCATTCTACATATCAAGCACATACATACATACAAGTGTAGAGTTCATATATGTATGAGCTATGTATATATTTTACAACCTTATTATAACCAAACATCATATTAACAAACAAAATAAACTCCTTTAAAAACCTTCAAAAATCTCTTTTTATACCTCTAATTAATTTAAGTGCTCATTCTCCTCGCCGTATATAATGTATATTATGCACTTATTCCGTTCCAAAATACTGAATTTATTAGCATTATTTTACCATCAGAATTTCAACAAAAAAAAATACCTTAGTTAGAAAAAAAAAGGATTTTTTTTTTAGATGGTCAAACTATGAACATTGACCGAGTACCCCCGTATAAACACGAAGAATTAACAACCAACTTTAACTTGCATGAGCAGTTTTCTAGTTTTCGTTAGTAATGAGTTTTTGCAAATTTAGTTTTCCAGTATATAATTTCCATTAACTTTTTTAGGTATTTTCGCTTGAAAAAATATTTTTTTTTTTTTTTTTTTTTTTACCTAAGCTTAATATGGTTAGATTTTGAATTGAAGTTCTATATTTTATACGAATACGATATTTTTAAAATATATAGTTTTTGATGGAAACGAAGAAAATGTGCATTCGGGATTGTGGTGTGGAATTTGTGTGACTTTTCAGGGGTGTAATAATAATGAGCTAGAAAGTTGTAACAGTTTATTTTATATGCTTAAGGTC
Source organism: Dasysyrphus tricinctus (assembly GCA_963921185.1). Lineage (NCBI taxonomy): Eukaryota > Metazoa > Arthropoda > Insecta > Diptera > Syrphidae > Dasysyrphus > Dasysyrphus tricinctus. The sequence goes on along the minus strand of OY992532.1, from coordinate 213,568,811 downwards.
TACTGGATTCCAAAAAAAAAAAAAAAAAAATATTTTGAGAATATTAAGTTTCGTTAAAAAGTTAAAAATAATCAATAAAAATATTAAATAAGTTGTAGGAACTTGAATTGGTTTTCTTTAATTAAAATAATTGATTTTCCTTCCCAACAATGTAAAGGGGTGTCCCTTCCCTATATTGAAAATGGCGGTGAAATCCTGGTTACAACAGCAACCATCAATGAAGGAATCTTCAGTTGAAATCCACTTGAATTTATAATCAAATCTCATATTTACTTGAAATGTTGCTTGATAAATTGCATTTTACTTACACAAAATCCTTAAGGCACTTTGTAACCTTTCTCCATCAGAATTTTGTATAGATAGTACCATCAGGTACCACCATCTATGTATAACGAGTGCATAACAAGCTATAACGATCAATTTTCAAAAATATGGAAACAAAGAATAGGAACCTATGAATATTGAAAAGTTTTTAATTAGGATATTTATAGCTAAAAATGGTTCAATAATCTCCTTCGCACTATTATGTATGTGTCTGATGCTCATCATTATTTTTAGTAATTTATTATTTTCTTCTATGCTTGCAGCAAAAAAACAAGAAGTTCTATGTTCAGCATAATAGCATACACTCGCACCATACAACAAAAACAAAACGAAAGCGTATTGTTAACGATGTTTTAATGGAAATAACCTTTAGTGTATAGTAATAGGGCGAAAAGGTCCTTGTTTGTTTTCTGTGTTGAGTTTTTTTTTCATTTTTTTTAAACACAAGATAGCCATATCCGCTGAAGCTAAATGAAAACTTTCCCCATACTCCAACTCCTCTGTAGATACCATCATCAACAACCTTCGGATGCAAAGGCATATAAATCATGAGATATACAAGTAGGGCGAATATTAGTTGGTATTATTATTGTTATTACTTTTTGGTCTGGAATTACAAACTATTATTATTATTATTATGTGCCCAGCACCGCGCACCACCTATGATTACAGGTGGATACAATGGAAAAGCAACAATTTGTTCCTATTATTGAAAACAAAGAGCAGGTTTAATGTATATAATGGGCTCAGGTGAATGAATGGCGAGAATAGTAGCAAAAGGATACATGAGTAGAGTATACATATATATACGAGTGTACACATAGGTAATATGAAGGATTGGCGATTGGGACTAAGGGAAAAGGTTATTGTTTTGCAAAACTTTGTAATTAGTTACGAAATATATGAACGTTGTGAAGTTATGCAGATGGTGCAGGTTAATGTAAAGGTATGAAGTTATACTTATACTGTGTGTGTGTGTGTTTGTTTGGAAAGAGCCACTAAAGCAATAGATATCTCATCCTTCGATTGGAGTTATGCAAATTGGATTAATAACTTTTCCGAAAACTGAAAATGAGGATATAATAATAATTTGAAGGGAGTCAAAACTTTATTTGAAAACAGCTTTTGTTTTTTTGTAAGAGAATATCGTTTTCCAGAATAAATTAATCGGAATTGAATTTTAGTTCCTTCAAACCTTGGATTAGTATTATTAGTCCATTGCATTTTTAAATTTTATTTGGGTAGCCCAGCAGTTTGTAACACCGCCAATTTCTGTTATTATTGGAAGGGTAGTTGATTGAACCCTAATTTTGGCTGTCTCCACATTTATCGTTTGGTCGCCATCTTGGATTTTGTCCCATTTTAGAATTTATATCTGGGTTCCTAGAAGTTCTACAAAAAAGTTTGAAAGACAAAAAATGTAGAGGATAACTTCAATTTTTTAACTTATTTTATCAACAATTTTTCAATATTTGTGATATTTAAATTTTTTAAAGATAAAGGCTAACCAAATTTCTTTTTTTTTTTTAAGTTTTTTTTCGGAAATTTACCACATTTTCCAATGAAACTAAACCAATTTTGTTGGTCACTTAATTTTCATCAATTTTGCTCTACAACTTTTTTCTGAATTCCAATAAATGAAAAAGATATGAATATTTTTGTATTAACAGTTTTATACTGTTTTCCAAAAAAATTAAGATCACGACTTTTAAAGTGGTTTTCTCTTCTTAATACTATAATCCTAAGCTTTTATACTTGCGATATAATAGTACTACAATATGGAAAATAATACATTCGTAAAAAAATTAAACTTGAGATTTTGATCAGACTTGTCATTACGATGATAGGGAAGACGAAAAAAGTGGGCTTCGTAATTCTATCTGTCTGTCTGTCCCTTGAGCTACAGCCAAGAGGGCTGTAAAGATTTTCTTCAAATTTGGTACCTAGCATTTTTTGGTAATTCCTCCCACACTGTTTTCATTTTTTTAGAACCAAAAATAACGGTACCTGCCGTACAATTTTTGCTTAGCAATTTTTCACTATCGTATTTTTTACAAAAATGGCTCCACCACTTTCAAAAAAAAACTCAATAAATTACTTTAAGTAAATGCTACCTTTGGGTAGCATTTTTCAAAAAATGGTTATTAATAGTACCTCCCAAATAACCATTTTTTAATTTTCGACTTTCTTCAAAACGGTATGACTGATTTCAATAATTTTTTATACAGAAGCTTTCAAAAAGTATAAATAGATTCATGTGCCAAAATTAAAAAAAAAATATTTTTTGGATTTTTAAAGAAATGTTTCAAAATTGTTTTTTAATCAAATATTTCGAAAATGACATGATCGATTTTTTTGAAACTCGATACTTAAGAGTTTTTTTGTAATCTCTAAAATATTTTTAGAAAAAAGTTTACATTAAATGAAAAAATAACGGTACCTTTTATACAAAAGCTATGAAAACGCAAAGGAAAATATTGTTTTTCTCAAAAACGACTCCTACGATTTTGATTAAACTTTTTCCATATACTTAAATTAGTATTATTAGTTATAGCAAGCTTGTGTGTGTTAATAAGAAAAATGCTAGTCGCTGTTGCAATTGATAAACAATGAAACCTGCATTGGGATAGAGCTAACCATGTGGCTTCAAAGGCGCGGTGTGTAGTTCATTGGCCTCTGAATCGCAAGGTTCATGGTTCGCTCCCATATGACGGCAAAGAGTTTTTCAATTAGTACGAGTAAAACCAGACTAAACACCACTAAAGGAGTCTGAGGATCGAGGTGGCTCTCGTGAAATAGCTACAACTCCAGCCTATATACTTGGTGGTAACACACACAAGTTGTTGTTGTTCATACAAAATTATTCAATATAAATTGATGTATAATGCGCAGCATGCACTGCACTTGTGTGGATTTCCATTTACACACAAACCCAACTTTAAATTAGTACGATCTACTATCAAAAATTAAAAAATGTACACTTAGCAACTATTAATATTACCTCTGATAGAACGTTTTTGTTTTATTTTGAAATTTCTCATTAGTCGACTAAATGGATTTAGATTAATTTTTATATACAAATTTCAGATAAGATTAAATAATATCAAAATTTTCAAAAAAAGTATTTGAATTTTTAAAAAAAGTTTTAAACTTTTTTTTTGAAAATTCGATATCTCAAAAATGGGTTGACATTTTTTTTAAGTCTTGTTTTTATATGCACATAAATATATACTTTTGATTTGCATTCCAAAATTTGTCCTTAAAAATGTTTTGAGAATTTTATATATAAAAAAATATTTTTTTAAGAAACCGCTCCAACGATTTGAAAAATTTTGTCCATACAATCATATATAATCAAAAATTAAAATGGCATTCTTTTTTCACCTCGTATTTTATGGTTCTATACATTTTTCTCTCATAATTTCCATGTTTGTATGTACAATTTTCTTAAACCCGCACTGTTTTGAACATAAGAGCAAGAACGTATGTTGCGGTTATGGATTTTTTTTGATCAGGTTTCTAGACCTTCACTCCTGGTGACTAACAACAAGCACACAGGAATATTCACAAAATTAATTTAGTGTTGCTTTCAATAGTTCATTATAAATTTCATGCCATTTTATAATTTTTAACATTAAACTGTCACTTATTTTGATTAGACATAGGAAGGTAGCCTGATGATTTCTTGAGTCAGCTTTTCGGATTCGTTCATTCTGATTCCCTCTATTCTTGACAAAAATGAACAAGATTTAAGAAATGAAAACGTCAATTTTTCTTAGAAATTTGGTACGTGACAATTTTAAGTTTAAAAACTGAATTCATGATATGGTAGACAAAATGCCATAACAAACATGATACACATATACACAAGCTTCTACTCTAGGGACCTGTTGTACAAACGAGGTTTAAATTTTGATCTGTGGTTTTATACTTTTACTAGCTGATTGCGGCTAAATTACTGGGGCTCAGCGATAATTCAAGGTTCAATCATGTTATAGTAGCCAATTAAATGCCTGAACTTCAGTCAATTCGCCAAAGTCAGTGAGTTAAAATTGCTGAACCACGAGTTAAATATTTGTACAACTGGCCCTTGGGGTTTTAACATACACAACAGAAAGAACTTTTTCGACGCTGAAACGTTTTAAAACTTACCTAAGAAATTCTACCGATGAACATTGACTTTAGGGTTGGTGTTAATAGCTGCGTTTTATTATCTCTGGGTCTGGGTCGAGGTTATCTTTTAACATGTATTACAAAAACAACATGGGATCTAGGTTTCTATCGAGGTTAATTTCAATAACCCAGATAGAGGTTTTCACTCTGGCTGGCAGAGGGCTATTTACCATTGTGAATGGATGTCAGCGATTTTTCAGCAGTATTAGGAATAGAGAGGAAAAGAGACAAGTGCTTGCATGAAAAACAAATAAACATAAGAAAAAAAAGAGACTGATATACAGCAGTGCTTTTGCAATAACCCACATTGTTTTATTTTCACGAGGTGAACCATATGGGTTATGAGCGATAATAAAACGCGGCTAATGTCAGTTCATCGACCAATTGAGACTAACACTGAGAAAGAAGTGGGAGGTGGTGTTTTGATCGCAGTTCGTAATAAATTTATATCTTCACTTGTTATATTCCCTTTTTATCTCTCAATTGAACTAATCTGCATAAAGTTAGCCATAGAGTCAAAATTCATTTATATATTAAATGCATACATTCCTCCAAAAAGCTCGGACTCAGTTTATGTCGAACTCTCTCAGGCTCTAGATTTCATTATTGAATTGTCTTGCTCCAACAGCAACATTTTACTTCTAGGAGACTTTAATTTACCGTCTGTAGAGTGGATTCCTTCTGAAGATGAATGTTTTCAAGAAGCATCTTTAACTTCTTCACAAACTGAGCTCCAGCTTCTGGATAGAATTACTGCAACTGACTTACAGCAAGTAAGCTGTATTAAAAATTCAAAAAATCGAATTCTCGATTTAGTATTTTCTTCTGACGCTATTAGTACTCTTGTTCTTGAATCAAGTTCTGGAATGACTAATATAGATAGTTATCATCCTCCTTTGGATATAGTTCTTGACTTGAGCAGTCATATTATAGAAAATAGCAACGCTTATGATCGCTCATATACTTTTGATTTCAGAAAGGCAAACTTTCAGTTGCTCTCAGAAGAATTAGCTAGATCTGGTATTGATAGTATATCAGTATCTAGTAATATTGACGAAGCAGTTATTAACTTTAATACTATACTTAATAATTGCATAAATAATACTATCCCTATAAAAATATTACAAAATACGAACTTTTGCCACTCATGGTATACGAAAGAGTTAAGGTCACTCCGAAATAGAAGAAACAGAGCATGGAAAGTATATTTAAAAACTCTTTCTTCAGTTGACCATAACTCTTACATTGCCCTTTTCGAAGAATTTAAATCTCTTTCAAAGTCTCTATACACTAATCATGTATACGAAATGGGAAGATCCCTTAAAGAAGACCCGAAAGCATTTTGGAAGTTTGTAAACTCGAAGAAAAACTCAGATGGCTACCCCGCAAATTTCATATATGAAAATTGTGTGTTAAAAGAAACTATTGATATTTGCAACGCCTTTGCGAATAATTTTCGTAACTCTTTTGTGGACAACCCTATTGATATTGATGAAGATTATTTCAGAAATTTACACTCCTATGCCCAAACGAATTGTAATAATTTCGCTGTGCAACAGAGTACTGTTTTAGAATTTCTCTCATCGTTAAATGATGATTTCTCATCTGGTCCAGATGGAATCCCCCCAATATTATTGAAAAAGTGTAGACATATACTGGTTGAACCTCTTCAATTTTTGTTTGAGTTTTCGATTAAATCAGGGAAATTTCCTTGTTTATGGAAAACTTCATTTCTAACTCCAGTTTTTAAAAAAGGTGATAAAACTGATATTTCGAATTATAGGCCTATATCCAAACTGTCATGTATTCCAAAGCTCTTTGAACAAGTTGTGTGTGAGACTTTAGCATTCCATACCAAGAATTTAATTTGTGAACAACAGCATGGGTTTGTGAGAAGAAAATCAACAGTAACAAACCTCCTTACATTCTTACATAAATGTTCTAACGCGTTAGAAAATGGAAATGAAATGGATTGTATATATACTGATTTCTCTAAGGCATTCGACCAACTTAGTCACAACATTATTATCTTCAAGCTAAAATCTTTAGGATTTCCAACATTTTTTATCACCTGGATAAAATCATACCTTGAAAATAGATCCTACCAGGTAAAATTTAGAAACTGCCTTTCAAACTCATTCAAGGCTCACTCCGGTGTGCCCCAGGGAAGTCATCTAGGCCCATATCTATTTATTCTTGCTATAAATGATGTTGTTTCTTGTATACGTTCAAGTGATATTCTTATATTTGCTGATGATATGAAAATTTTTAAGACGATAAAGGCTAACCAAGACCACTTTCTTTTGCAAGCCGATGTTGACAGTTTCGCTACTTGGTGTGATAAAAACGGTCTTTCTCTTAACCCTGCCAAATGTCAAACAATTACTTTCTCAAGAAGGCGACTTGCAAATGCTTTTAATTATTCTATTTCACAACACAAACTCTGTCGAGTCTTTAGTTTCAAGGACTTAGGTGTTAACTTTAGTTCCAATTTAGAATTCACTGAACACATTAACTTCATTGTTAATAAATCAAGCTCTATGCTTGGGTTTATAAAACGTTGGGCAAAGGAATTTGACGATCCGTACGTTACTCTTTCTTTGTACAATTGTTATGTACGACCTCATCTAGAATACGCTTCTCAAGTATGGTCTCCCTTTTATGAAATTCATAAAACTCGTATTGAATCAATACAACATAAATTCATACGCTTTGCTCTGAAAGGTCTTCCTTGGGCTGATCCATTCAACCTTCCATCATATGAACACAGGATCCAGCTACTGCAGGTTCAAACCTTATATCAAAGGCGGGTTAATAATGATCTAATATTTCTTCACCAACTTATAAATGGTCAAATTGATGCTCCTGATTTGTTAGCCTGTATTGGCATAAATTACCGCGGAGGATCGCACCATCTGCGAAGATTTGAACTTTTACACGTTAATTTCCATAGAACTAACTACGGTATAAATGAGCCTCTTAACCGCATGTGCAAGATTTTTAATTTAAACGGCTCCTCTGTTGATTTTAACATAAGTAAGATGGGATTAAAGAAAGTGTTTCGAACCAGTGCTCCACGGTCGTGATTGTTTTAACTTCTTGTAACTATGACTTAAATATCTTGTGTATTGTTTAATTATGTATGTATATAGATTTTTTTTGTTTAATTTTGTGTATTTATTAGTATATTATTATGCATGTGTTAGATTGCCTTTTTTTACTAACCACTAACACATGCACTTATGATGAGCCTCTGATTGTAGGTGGCAGCTTGTTCTAAGCTCACTACAACTAAGAATCTGAAGTGTAAAAAAAAAGTGTGGGAAGTAGCTTTTTCTAATGGGAGTGAGTTTTGCTTAAAAATTTTAGTTTTTGACGTTTAAGCATAGTTTACAGTTCCCATGTAAAAGAAAAATTATTTTTTTCAAAATAATTGTGCAACTTTTCTGAATTATGTAAGATTGTATTATATTAATAATAATATAATATTTTAGGCGAAAAATATTTTTGCATTTGAAAAATGCATGTAAGTTGAACTGAACTTAATACAAATTGCGTCTGACAAAGCCCTCACTATGTCACTGATGAGTTCAAGTGAGTAAGCCGAACGAAACGCGAATTTGTAGGACTAAAGGCCATACAAAGCTAGTTTGAATGAAAAATTTTTGCTTTGGTCTAAGCTACTCATTGAGGCATTAATTAACTCTTAATTAATAAATTGTAGGCCTAAAAATGGAAAACAATTAATTTTTGGATGCAAAAACCATTGGCATGCAAATAATGCTGAGAGGTTAATATATAAATATATATATATATATATTTTTTTAAATTGTAAACCGACCATACAAAGAAATATTTTTTATTCACCACACTTTATCACACGCAAAACAACTGCCGGTCAATTGTATTGTAGTTCTATGACAGCAATTGTTTCTTTTAGCATGAAACCAATCATGCAAAAAAGTATTTCATTTGTATCTCACCTCATTATTAATTTTTGATATGCAAAAATATTTGCATAGATTTTCGCACGAGAACTATAAACTAAGCTTTATAACGACATTATAACTGACATTTTTTTTCGTAAAAATATTGCGCTTGGCATTGTCATTGCTTTAATGTAAGAAAATAAAAAAAAATCGTTTACAGCACGGAGATTTTTTCCTTGAGCTCAATTTTTTTCACCACCAAAAAGATTTTTTTAACTTCAAAGAACTATATACCTACTTAGCGTAAATGGTGAAATATTTTTTCTGGCTACGGCCTTTAACACAGCTCGTGAAAAAATAGCTCTATTGCGTAAAAAAATTCCTGGACGAATGTTTTCTTAAAATGGAAAGTTTAATTAGCCACCTAAGTTTTTCGCCATGCACTTAAAAAAATCGGAGCTGTTATTCGCAAAATACAATCAATAATTAGAAAACGTGATGGCTCTGGACCTTTGGCACCTCATATATGGGAAATTTGAAAAAAAAAAAATTATGCCATCTAATTGGTCAGTAATGGGTTTTAAGTTGCTCAAGGTCACGCAAAGTCACGCATGATTTTTGGCACCTCATTTTTGGGAAATTTGCAAAATATATTTACCATCCGAAAGACCTCTAGATCATGATAAAAGATCAGCTAATTTCAGTAATTGGTCAGCCATAGATTTTTTGATGAATTAAAAGAAAATCAAGCTGATGGCTATTTTTGGCACCTTGAAATGAACTTGAATAATTCATAAAAAAAAATCTATGGCTGACCAATTACTGAAAATATTCGATCTTTTAGCACATTCTTGAGATCTTTCGAATGGTACCAATACAGTATTTTGCAAATTTCCCACAAATGTGGTTCCAAAAATCGTGCGTCACCTTGCGTGACCTTGAGTAACCTTAAGCCTTGATTTATACAAGTTATCTAGGTCTTCTTAAATTCTAGTACTAGTTGACCTTTTCTGACCAATTAGATGGCATTTTTTTTTTATATCCTCTGCCACAGGTCCAGAGCCAAACTAGATACAAAAAATTTATCAAAAGAATCACCAATAATAATTGTAGGCAGAGCTGAGGATATCATTGAGCAAATATTTAATTTTCATTACTAAACGCAGAGTTTGATATATAGTTTTAGTTTAGAGTTTTTAAATTAAAATTTACTCACTATTCTAATCAAAAATTCGGTTTGTGAATGATTTAAAATGAAACCTATTGTTGGAGCACCTTAAAAATGGGTCCGACAGCTCTGTCTGTCTACATATTTTTCTGTTTTTAAACGTCTTCGGATCGATTTTAATAAAGCCTTGTACTTATATAAACCTATTCTTTTAAGTTGTTCTCACAGAACTAGATTTTTTTTTTTTATTTTCGCTGTTTTTGCAACCGATTTTGATAATTTTCTGTGCAGATGCTTTAAAAAGTTTTTAAAAGTCAAAAAATATAAATTTTTTTTATTTAAAACTAAATAATTGTACACTCCTCGTCAACTGAATACGCACAAACATTTTTTAATATACTTTATCCATTTTTTCCAAACAGTGATGGTTATTATGCCATCTGTTGATGCTAACTATTCCCTTAAGATGTTAAGCAGATAATTCCGAAAGAATTATCCAAAAACAACCGTGAGTTTTTCTTCAACCACTTGCAAAGTGTTTTATATGCAAAGTAGGAGTTTTTTTTTTTAGTCAACTGAATAGGTACAACGCCATTTTCTTCGTTGTTTATAAGTTTTTTGGAGTGCTTGACAGTTTAAATTAACGATTTTAGTGTTTTCAGTAAAATTTAATTCTTGATTTCAAATTTTAAGAAAAATGGGTAGATCTACGTGTCTTAACAGTGTTGAAAAAGCTAAAATCGATTTACTTAGAGACCAAGGCCTAACTGGACGTGCAATAGCTGATAAAGTTGGCCGAAGTTTTAATGTAGTTTATTCTTACTTGAAAAATAAAGATGCATACGGCAAAAACATGAAGGGAGGTAAGAAAACAGCAACAACAGCAGCTGAGAGACGAAGAATTTTAAGATATGCATCAAATTCTTCTGATTCTGTGGCAAAAATAAAACAAAAAGTCGGCGTAAACGCAAGTTGCTCAACAGTATTAAGAGTAATCAACAACTCAAGCCATCTTAAACGAATGAAACTTAAGAAAAAACTACCACTTGACGAGAGACGGAAAATGTTGCGATTAGATTTTTCAAGACTTCACATGAGTTGGAAAAAAGAATGGTATCACGTGGTTTTTTCAGATGAAAAAAAGTTTAATTTCGATTGCCCTGATGGGTTCAACTTCTATTTTCACGACTTAAGAAAAGAAAAAAGATTTTTAAAGCGCCATCATAGTCGTGAAGGAGGTGTCATGATATGGGGAGCAGTCAGTTATTATGGAACAGTTGAGCTCGAGGTTGTAACATCAAGAATGACAGCAGCTGGGTATAAAGTAATTTTGGAAAGAAATTTTCCTAAATTTTCTAACATCTTTGGACCCATAAACTGGACCTACCAACATGATAATGCGCCTATTCATTCAGCGCGCATAATAAAAACATGGATAGAGGAGCAACAAGTGCAGTTGCTTCAATGGCCGCCGTACTCACCTGATCTAAACATCATAGAAAATGTCTGGGGATGGTTAGTACGCAAAGTTTATGAGGGTGGTCGTCAGTTCGAAGACAAAGAAACCTTAATTTCTGCAATCAAATTAGCGTGGAGCGAAATTTCGTTAAATTACATTAAAAAGCTATACGATTCCATGCCGGATCGAATTTACGAAGTAATTAAAAATAAAGGTGGAAGTACCCACTACTAAACTTAAACAAAAACTTGTTTCATTCCATTCCAATACCAATTTTAATTTTTGTACCTATTCAGTTGACTCAAAAAAAAACTTCTACTTTGCATAAGTTACACTTTGGAAGTGGTTGAAGGAAAAACTCACGGTTGTTTTTGGATAAAACTTTGAAATTCTGTTATTTATATGTTACGAAAATTTTTACCATCAACAGATGGCATAATAACCATCACTGTTTGGAAAAAATGGATAAATATATTCAAAAATGTTTGTGCGTATTCAGTTGACGAGGAGTGTATATCCAAGACAAATTTTTCGATTTTTTGATTTCGAGTTTTCTTATTATAAAATTTGTGTATACAAAAAGTTCCAAACAATAAAAGTAACATAGCTCATCTAAATTTTCGAAAAAATATTTTTTGAATAAAAAAAAACAAAATATATACATATTTCAAAATTCGATAAATACTTCAGAAATGGATTCATATTTTTTTTTTCAATTCATTACTAAATTTGTATTACTTTATCTCCGATGACAAGGATCTCGAAAGGAAAAATTCTTGACAAAAAACATGTTTTTTGTCCCGAATGACAAAATATCGAATGACAAAATCTTGAACTCCTTCCATAAAATCTTCAAGGATAGAATCTTTAAAATGGATTTTTTTACTTTTAAGGTAAAATGAATATGAGGTTTAAACTTTTAAAAAAGATTAACAAAAAGGTAGTGGCTCGAGACATGTCTACAGTGTTTTAGTGTGATAGTGGAACGTTTCTGTTTTTTTTTTTTTTACCATTGCCTCAAAAGTTTTTCAATTACCTCGTATTAGGCATGACAAGACTAAGCACCACTAAAGGAGCCTGAAGATCGAGGTGGATCTCGTGAAATAGCTCTATTTCCAGCCTATATATTTGGTGGTAACGCACACAAGTTGTTGTTGTTCATTCAAAATTATTCAATATAAATTGATATATAATTCGCAGCATGCACTGCACTTACGTGGATTTCCATTTACACACAAAAACCCCACTCAACATGTGATCACTTTTCTAAAGACTTAAATACTGACCAACGTTGATGGCAGCGTTTTTCATTAAAAAAAAATAAATTAAATTGTAACCAGTACGCGTCAACTGTACTCAGTACAAAGAACTCTCATTGTAGTTCCAAGCCAATTTTAATAAATAAATATAAAACACATTTTTCCTTTAGTATACCTAATTTTACTTCGAAAGTAAAAGAGAAACAGATGAATACCCTCATTCCAATTGTCATTATTCCGACAGTCATGTTATTTTTCGAGAATGGTATTTAAAGCATTCATAATAGATATGGTTCTATAAAATGTATTTGCTATTAAATCTTACAGATCTACCTATTACTTTTTATAGTAACTTGAGCAGCATGACCATGTGAACTGCAGGGACCTTTGATTACTATATTAAATATCCCAGTGATCCATAAAAATAACGAGAAACTTTTTCTCTGCATTCGAATTTGTTTTTGCCAAACATATAAAACTTATGAACGCACCATCTTTGGCTGCCAGAGTCATCATTATAACGGTGTTCTCATCAACCATGAATGGTAGTGGGACTGCATTGCAGGTATCCTACTGAGACATTATAGATACAATACCATCTTTGTTTCTGGCTGAGAAATATTGGCTGTTAAACCACACCCAATGGTCTGTGCAAACATCATCGTACAGTGAGCAGTGAGCAAGTAATAATATAGGAGTGCTACGATAACTATCAACTTCCTGCCAAACCATTTATCCTTAGTCGAACAAACTCTGCCATCTCCCTCCCCCCCCCTCCCCCTCCTCTACCTCCTCTGTCAGTCTTTTCCATCTGAATTACACCAAAATGTCGATTACAATAACGACAGAAATTACTTATTGCAATAGCTTTTCAATACTTTACGACCTGGGGGTGGCCTAGTTGAAGTATAATCTCCGTCAGAACTGTTCGGTTACGGTTTTGCGAAATCCTCAAAGTTCGTAAGGTTATTGCTTTGCTCAATACCCGAACGCATAACTTTATGGCTTCCGTTCGAACAACTCAAGGGAATACTTATACAAAAAATGTATTAGTACCTGAGTTATTTGTCGGGCGTCTGGAAAAACAACGATTATTGTACAAAAATTATTGGATCGGAATATGATTTCAAAAATTGTATATTTTGTTTGGAGCCAACTCCACACCCACACCATCGCAACAACCTACAAAACACAGCTAAATTACGGAATATGAATGAATGTGGGTTAAATTGTGGCAAATTGTTCTGTCCATAGTTCTGTTTGTTTTAATTTGCCGGCCCATTGGAGAGGGAGTCCTCCTCGGCTCTTCTGTCATCTGCAGCACACAGTTCGATCTGGCAGTTCGTTTAATTATTATTATTGGCCGCCTCTTTGGCTGTTTGTTCGGGCCATTGCTGCCCAGTTTGTTATTTTTTTTTTTATTATTATTTTCTCTTTTTTTTAATGATGATTGTTCAAATTGAGGCAAAATAGTTTGTGTTTTTCCGGATCCGGTTTATTGAACAATTAAAAGTTTATCAGTCCTTATTGGCGATTATTTCATACATCCCTCTGTATCCAGGATGTTGTGTTATATAGTATCACGATATACCGTCGCCTCTATGGTCGTATTGCCAAATGGAAAGGACATTGGCGAATAGCAAATGGTAATGGCATGCTTCGATAGTCCGGAAATTAATTAGTTAATTGTTCGATTTTATTGGAAATTGAGTGAGGACCAATTCAATAAATGGTTTTTCATTTCTAACTCATAAATTGGTTTGAATTGTTTCGCAAAGAATGAGTAGGCAGTAATACTCGTAGAAAAGGTAGTTTCATAGTTTGTAAGCAGGTATTTTTAGTGTAATTATTGGGCACTTTGAGGAAATGAACAATTATTAAGGTGCACAAAAAGTACTTTGTCATTGGAATTAGCTTATAATAAAACTATTTTCGAAATTAAGTAAGTTTTATTTTGGGGAATTAGCTAGAAGAATGTTGTTTGTTGTTAGAGGAACTATTTTTTATTTGTTGATTGCACGTAAATGTTTGCTTTTTTGTTTGGGAAATACAAAATGTCAACCATAAATCAGTTGAATATAAAAAGTATGATCTTTTCATTGAAAGTAATATTAAGACTACGATTATAAATTATTGTTTTAATTGCTTTTTGTTAATGGCTCATCCACATGAACATTATTTATTTCTTTTCTCAAATTTTAATTTGTTCTTAATATTTTTTTTTTTTCTTTTATTTCTAGGTAAGTTATGGCAAAAGTCATGAGGAAACAAATTTATCTATCAATATTGATTGGTTGAAAATGCTCAAGAATTAAAGTATGTATCATAAGATTCTGAACAAAATGTTCAAAAGTTCGTTTAATTCCTGGTGGTGGAAGCAAAGTTAAAGTGAGCTGACTGAAAGGACATGTTGAACCTTCAAAGCCTTTAGTGAATCTGTGTAAAATTTTACTATTAATTTTGTGAAATATGAAATCTAAAACATTTATTTCATTTTTAATTTGTAAACTTTGTTTTTTTTTTTAGTGAAAATTAAAATTAAACAGATTTAAAATTCTTCTCGTATCTTGAAGTGAATCCCCTTAAACTAACTTCTGGCTAAGAGCTTACATAGAAAAACTAACCGCACAAAAGTACCCTTATAAAAGCGGCGTTAGGCTCCTATAAGAGAGGTGTTCAAAGATTGTCTATGTGTGTCTTTTGCACCGTGACAAGTTTCAGTGAGTTCCGCCTTTTTATGCATAAACTCTTTTGAAAAGTGGATATTGTTGCCTTTTGAAGCTTATAAATTTATTTAAAGAAGTTCAAACTGAAAAGTAGAAATATTTGAAATCGAGAGAAAAAATAAAAGGTACTTTAATAAATAAAATGCACGACTGGGTCGCACGTACTTGCTCTTATGTTCAAGACACTGCGAGTTTAAGAAAATTGTATATACAAACATGGAAATTATGAGAGAAAAATGTAGAGAAGCATGAAATACGACATTTAAATTAGCTAAAACAACTCTTTTGACAGTTTGAGGTGAAAAAAAAGTATGCCATCTTAATTCATGGTGGAATATAATTGTATGGGAAAAAAAATTTTAAAATCGTTGGAGCGGTTTTCTTTTAAATTAATTTTTTATATATAAAATTCTTTAAACATTTTTAAGAACAAATTTTGGTATGCAGATTTAGACTATATATTTATGTGTATATAAAAAAAAATTTGAAAAAAAAATTTCAACCCATTTTTGAGATATCGAATTTTCAAAAAAAAAGTTTGAAACTTTTTTTAAAAATCCAAAAACTTTTTTTTTGAAAATTTTGATATGCAATATTATTTGATTTTATCTGAAATTTGTATATAAAAAAAATCATCTGAATCCGTTCGGCCAGTAACGAGAAAATTCAAAATAAAAAAATACGTTCTAAAGTGTAAAATTTTATAATTTTTGGTCGTAGATCGTACTAATTTTAGTATATAAAAAAAGTTTAATCAAAATCGTAGGAGTCGTTTTTAAGCAAAAAAATATTTTCCTTTGCGGTTTTTTAACTTT
Organism: Dasysyrphus tricinctus; assembly: GCA_963921185.1. Classification (NCBI taxonomy): domain Eukaryota; kingdom Metazoa; phylum Arthropoda; class Insecta; order Diptera; family Syrphidae; genus Dasysyrphus; species Dasysyrphus tricinctus. Next base: position 213,552,958 of record OY992532.1, on the reverse strand, counting down.
TGTATGGAAGGTACCGTTATTTTTTCATAAATGTAAAATTTTTTCTAAAAATATTTTTGAAAGTACTAAAAAAGTCTTAAATATCGAGTTCCAAATAAATCGATCATGTCGTTTTCGAAATATTTGATTTTCAAAATAAAAATTTTGAAACATTTTTTAAAAATCCAATAAACATTTTTTCAAAAATTTTGGTACACAAAACTATTTATATTTTTTGGAAGCTTCTGTGTAAAAAAAATTATTGAAATCGGTTGTACCGTTTTGAAGGAAATCAAAAATCAAAAAATGGTTCTTTGGGAGGTACCATTAATAACCATTTTGGAAAAATGGTTTTCCACCCAAAGAAAGCCTTTACTAAAATAAATTTATTGAATTTTTTTTAAGAAAAGTTGTCGCGCCGTTTTTGAGAAAAATACGATTATGTAAATTTGCCAAAAAAAAATGTATGACAGGTACCGTTATTTTTGGTTCTAAAAAAAATAAAAAAAACGTGTTGGCAGAATTACCAAAAACCACTAAGTACCAAGTTTGAAGAAAATCGATCGAGCCGTTTAGGCTGTAGACGAACAGACAGACAGACAGAATTTTGCCACCCACTTTTTTGGTGTTCTCTATCATCGTAATATCATGTTTGATTGTTATCTCAAATTTTTTTTTTTGCACGAATCCAAAACTTGCCTTATAGTACCTAAAATCGCAAGTAAAAATTATCGTGAGGTGTAAAATAATTTTAAAACTTTTTGGTGAAGAGAAAGGTTTTAATTAATTTGATGTTGAATATTCTAAATCCAACAAATTATAAAAATTTCAGAAAAAAAATCAATCAAAAAAAACTGATTTTGATTTAAAAATTACTAGAAATGGGCCTATTCATAAATTTGTGTTCTGATAATACACAAGTAAAACAAATTAAGGGAACAAGATTTTTTTAAGTTTGTTATCTTAAAAAAACAAAAAGCACGCTTCAGCCTCAATTGATGATTATTTTGATTTATTTTTGTATATAACTTGTAAACTTAGCTTTTGTTGTTGTCGTTCTTGTTATAGTTATGTTTTGCATGAGATGAGATTTTTTTATAACATTCACCGTTAGTTTAAAAATGTTCTTACTTTAAAACTACTTATTGTTGGATTTTTGGAGTAATTTAATTTATTTGAAAATTTTTTTGTAAATTTTCAATTCTGATTCATCATACCAAATTATCAAAATCTTACAAATCAATTAAATTCCCAAATTGGGTAGTGTAGGTATATATAATCATTAATCATCATCAAAATGAAAATGAAAATGAAAATAACTACAACAATTTCCTTCGACTTTTTTCACAGTATATGTTTAATTTTTTGAATTGAAATAAAATAAAAAGTTAATCTTTCAAAAAAAAAAATTTTAAATAAAATTTGTAGTTCGTTTTGATTTTTTTAAATAAAAATTAATTATGGTAAAAAAATAATTTTGTACATAGTCTTATGTAGAAAAATTGTTCAGGTTTACAAAATATGTAGTATCATAATACTTCAAATTAAAAGTTTTGCGACCTTTAGTCCAAATGCGTTTCGCCCAGGTACAACAGTTGGGCTCATCAGTTAGATGCTGTTGTACCCTTCTAAGACGCATTATTTTCAATCGATGGATACCGACAACTAATAAAATATACAGCGCGTAAGCACTGTAAATTATATTTTCTAGGGGAATTTGTACCTGGGCGAAACGCATTTGGACTAAAGGTCGCAAAACTTTTAATTTGAATTATATTCAATAGTCCACAAAACAAAAACAAAAATAATTTTCTATTATTTGCGTTCTTCTTCTTAAAAGTATCATAATACTTGTTTTTTTTTATTATTATTTAACTTTGAATGGTAAACGCGATTAAAAAACATTCGACTCAAAACTTGCAGATCATACAATTTTCTAAAGAAAACGTTTCATGTAAAAGAAACCACCATTTTCAAAAAAGGGTAAAATGACGAAATTTTTGGTTTTTGGCATATAAATATTGAAAACAACTTAAAACAAAGTTTGACCACCACAAACCCTCTACCTAAAAACCTACATTTTTTTTTCTTAGAGATATAATTTAAAGGACATCATTAGATATGTTAAAATTTTTCGCCAAAGTCTAAAAAATCCAATTTTTTGCGTTTTACTCTAAATGACAAAGTTGTCAAAAATACAGTATGCTCATTAAATTGTATAATGTATTGTCTACCAAAAATTTATAACACATAGCCATTGTACAAACATGGTTTAAATTTAGATCTACATAATAAAAGTGATCAATTTCTATTTCAAAAAGGTGAAGTAGCAAAAATAAAAGCTCTCCCTTAAAAACACTGAAACAGTATTTTTTGTCGAAAACTTTAAATGCAATTTGTAGGTCATGTAACCTTCTTTAAACCACATGTTTGAAGACTTTAATGTAGCAGGTTGACTAACTGGCGCTTTCGAAACACCAGTAAATGATAGCATAAATACATCCACACTTTGTAGACATTTATCAGAATGTACAAAAAAAGCTGAAATACAATAAATTAGATAGGGGTATTTTTTGATTTTATTCGTTAGTGCGGGTTTCATAAAGAGTCTTAAAAAAAGTTTTCGACTTCCTATCCCCATTGCGTTGGTCACCATCTTGGATTTTAGAAAAATAAGTTTTTGTGAAATAACGCATTTTCAACTTTTGATTAAAAATGCACTTAATAAAAGTTGTTGGGAATTTAATTATCTACAACTTTGTTCATAATGATTTTTTCTCCACGATTGATATTTTCCGTCTTAATCTGAAAAAAAAAGGATTGTGACATTTTATTTCAGTCAACTCATTTATCAGCGTTTTTGAACTATACAAACAAAACAATTTGATATTTTTTTCAACTCGTTGAAAGAATAGGGTAAAAGGAGTCTTTGACCAAGTTTTCGACCGTCCAGATTTCTACCATTGGCCACCATCTTGAATTTTATAGAAAATAGCTTTTGTAAAATATACATGGTGTCTTACATTAGCACAGGGTGTATAACAAAAGGCTAGATTCTGTAGATTGGGTTGATACAAGAAATAAATTGTACTGAAGGGGAGGTTTATTCCCCTCGTTCAGGTTGATGGTGCAATGTACTAAAAAATCGACATTATCAGTCCTAGAGAAAAAATGATTATTATAAAAGTGCATTTTTAGTCAAAAGTTAAAAATTGATGAGTTTTTTAAAAACTCATTTTTCTAAAATCCAAAATTATGGCGGCCAACGAAATGGAGAGGAGGTCGAAAACTTTTTTTTAGACTCTTTATGGACCTTCCTAATGAATAAAATCAAACAATGCCCCTATCTAATTTGTTTGCATTTGAGCATTTTTTTTTGTGCATTCCGATTAATATCTACAAAATGGGGAGAGAAAAATGTAGAGAAGCATAAAATACGATATTTAAATTAGCTAAAACAACTCATTCTTGATTGAATATGATTGTATGGGAAAAAAAAAGTTTAAAATGGTTGAAGCGGTTTTTTAAAAAATTAAAATTCTTAAAACATTTTTAAGGACAAATGTTTGCATAGAAAAAAATAATCTAAATCCGTTTAGCCGATAATGAGAAAAATTCAAAATAAAAGAAAACGTTACTTTTATTAGTTGCTAATTGTAAAATTTTATAATTTTTGGTATCAGATCGTACTAATTTTAGTATACCTATGGAAAAGTTTCATCAAAATCGTAGGACTTGTTTTTGAGAAAAAAATATTTTCCCTTGCGGTCTTAAACTTTTGTATGGAAGGTAGGTACCGTTATTTTTTAGAGTACAAAAAAAACTCTTAAGTATCGAGTTTAAAAAAAAATCGATAATGTCGTTTTCAAAATATTTGATTTTCAAACAAAAGCTTTGAATAATTTTTTTTTGAATCCAAAAAAATTTTTTTTTTTAATTTTGGTACACAAAACTACTCCTATTTTTTGGAGGCTTCAGTATAAAAAAAAAAATCAATCATACTGTTTTGAAGAAAATCTAAAATTTAAAAAAATGGTTCTTTGTAAATTAATTAATAACCATTTTTTGAAAAATTGTTTTCCACCCAAAGAAAGCCTTTACTAAAAGTAATTATTTGATTGATTTTTTTTTTTAAGTTGTGGTGCTGTTTTTGAGATGAATACGATTATATGTAAAATTGCTAAAAAAAATTGTATGGCAGGTACCGTTATTTTTGGTTATACAAAACTGAAAAAAACATGTGGAGGGAATGGCAAAAAAACGCTTTGTACCAAGTTTGAAGTATATCGATTCAGCCGTTTAGGCTATAACTCAACGGACAGACAGACAAAATTGTGAGACCGACTTTTTCGTCTTCCCTATCATCGTAGTGACATGTCTGATCAAAATCTCGAGTTCGATTTTTTTACGAATGCATAACTTGTCATATAGTTCCCTATATATCGCAAGTAAAAATGGTGAGATGTTGAAAATACCGGCTTGTTAGAAAAAATGTTAGAAAAAACTTTTCTTAATATAAAATTCAAAAACAGAATTTTTGAGCTGAGTCTGAACAGCTAAGATGAGAAGCTCTTGAAAGATTTAAAACTTCATTGCAAGAAAAGTTGAAAAAAAAAACAATTTTTTTTTTAGGAGACAGAGGCTGAAAATCGATCGCCAGACTTTTGGCGTGACACTCCAAATTACTTATATCACTACGCGAATGTATTACGTGCTATAGAGAAATAAAAAAAATGCAAAGTTGGAACCTTAGATTTGAATGGTATCTGGTTGTCAACTTATGGATTTCAACTTATGTCTTGTTAACAGGCATTGACACAGGATTGAACCCCTAACCCACTTCCCCAAATTTCTGGAACAAAAAACAAACATTACCGAGAAGAAGGAAAATAAAGAAAAACCCCAAGTTTTTTTATGTCTTCTACCATATTTCAAAATTAGATGTGTAGTTTAAAATTTTTTTCGAATTTCAAAGAAAATCACTCTCAATACTATTGTATTTTTAGAAACTGTTTATTTATTTAGGAGATAGGTTCTCCAAAAATTTTAAACAAGCGAAGAAAATTACTTGCTCCTCACGCATTTTACTCAAAAATTAAGAGTTTCTATAAATATTAACGTCATTTGAAGGAATATTGTTCGAAACTCATGAAAACTTTAAGCTTTCAAAATTTACAAAAACTATTTTACCTTTAATTTAACACCTTACAAGTTACAAGCTGAATATTAAATTGCTGTTTGTTTGCTTGCATTATGTATGTACATTCGTTCATTTGTTACAAGACCGTCATAGCTCAAAATTTGTCGTTTCGAGATAAATGCAATTGAAAATTTCGATTTACTCTTATCACCTGAACGGGGGAAATAGACCCCCACTCCAAAACAATTTTTTGTTGTCTGAGCGCAATATATGTAGATCTTGAAGTTAGTTACGAAGTGGTCATTCATAAATGGTGAAAGTACCAAGATTCATGAAAGTTTGTCCAAGCAGTAATACAAAAAATATTTGTATTTTTTTCTACCCTCCCCTTTTGAAAAATTCCAGTCAATAAATTTAAGTTGTATCGTTTTTCGGGAAAGTTTATGTTAACCTTGCTATAAGGCAGAATCTTAGTAAATCAAAAATGTGACTTTTCATGAGACTAATTGATTTTCTTAAATGCATCCTGTTGATTACATTCTCTGATGATTTTAAATATCAATTCTTAAAATTTAACAATACAAACTCTCAATGGACTGTAATATTAATTGATTTAATTTTTCTACAACATAAACATTTTTTTTAATAAAGTTCAACCTTAATCAAAGATTCAACAAAAAAATTTCAATTTCATTAAAAGTCATTTAATGTAAATTTAAATTCAGAAATTTAACGCTTCTCCTCGGAAAAGGGTTTGCTGTATCTCAGATAATTCTGTGAAAATCAATCAATCAGTCAATTAAGCTAACCCATTGTCCATTTTGGCATATCTAACACTATATCTCGGCTAATTATTGTTCATGTTCATCATACTCCATCGATTCTTGAAATTTCCGACTCACATACATACCTACCAGTAACTACTCATTACAAACAGTTATATAGAAAATTAACACGTTTATTTGAAATTTTCTTGCAAATTTGCATTCAATATCTAATAATATATGTACATAATATTTGTTTGTATTTTGTATATGTATGCAATTACACCTAAGATTAATTACACTTAAATTCATTTCAACTCTTTATAGTCCATGGAGATGAAGTTGCGTTTTGTTGTGCTTTGGAAAATCAGGTTTAACAGCAATTTCTGATATTTATTTTAGGAAAAGATTTACAGCCTTATTCATAAATGCATTTTAAAGACTGCGTAAAGTTACTTTGTCTCTAAGCGTGGAAATGTTATTCATAAAATGTATATATCGTTGAATGGAGCCATTTTAAGCTAAACGCCTTAAAAGGTTGAATAGTGGCAACATATCTTCACTCAATAGATTTGTCTTTTTTGTACTGCATTTGAACAATAAGGACATTGTAATTAAAATGGGCTGAAAAATGTTTAATGAAAAAAAGAATTCAAGTAACTTTGAATAGAACCTTAAGAAGAGCTTATGCACACTGTGTAACTATTCACATGTTAAGAGGTGTTTAAGCGAATTCTAATTGAAACAGCTGTTAATCACCATTTCAGTTGAAATCACTTTAAATTCAAGGCAAAAATGGCAGGTCCTACTTCTTCTAGGCAACTTTTATTCTTCCTCTACCTCTTTCACTTCACTAATGGTTCAAGCTCAAAACCAGAAGCTTACAAGTTTAAAGCTCATTGTCTTTTCAACTTTACCTCCCAGACTCTTGCAGAAATTTGATGTGTCAACTTAATTGATATGCATGCACGGGCACGCTCTTATAAGCCAATGGCTATAAATATAAAATGTCATCAATTCTCACCCTCACATGTCATAGATACTAATCAAGGATGGGGTAAAGAAGATAAAGAAGTTGCAACCAAAGTTTTCAAATAATGTTGCTACATCAGCAATTTCCTGTAATTTATCGCAATTAAATTTCAACAAACAAACAAACAGCTCGAGGTTCACTTCCTTTTTGATTCTTCATCGCATCACATATTTGCTAACTTTAACAACGAAAGTGATGATGATGATGATGATGATGGTGGCATGAAAGAAGATAGAATTGGCTTAAAAAATCTAGACAATGCAGTCCGAGTGTCCACCAATTCACTTCCAAGGACACATGAAGTTGTAAAATGAAATAAAAAAAATATAAAAAAATATTGTCAACATCATCGTATCTTCTGTTTGTTCACTCGAGGTCAGCAAATTGAATCATTCGCTATCGTTCATGAACGCCATCAACAAAACTATCGCCGCCGCCATGGTATCTCGTGCAACTTAAAGCCGATTGAAAATATCTGCACGAAAATAATAATAATAGTTTGGCCAAGACACCATCATGCACCCCAACAACAAAAAAAAACTCAAAAACAAACAAAATAAAAATACACCTTCACAAGGGAAGATGTAGGTATCTCTGTATTACACGTATATAGTCACAACGATGGATGTCGAAATCAATCCGATGATAGCATGAAAGGGTCAGGCAAAATGATTCATAGCCTTGTTGCACTTACTAGCTCCTTAAACTAGCTTACCAAAAATGTCTGTGCTGCCCTAAGATCAAACTTACTTCGACAGAAAATCATTTTTTCGGTCTCATTCCTCATTCGAAAAATAAGACTGGAATGAGGATTTTATTGTTCCACAAATTCCTGTTTCCGGGATGTAACTCGCATTGTATCTAATAATTTAGATAGTTTTTTTCATGTCTGCAATACTAGTACCTTTGTTGCAAGCGTGCAGGTAAGAACACCGAATCAAAAAAAATCAAACAAAAAATGTTACGTATACGCCCAGGTGGACGAATGTATGTGCACTTAATCGGTGAGTCCTTGGACCGAGATTCTTCTCGATCTACCTTGTGAGTTTGTAAAGCAATGCTGTTTACAATCGTTTCTCGAGAATAGAACAGAAAAATCGCAATCAATGCGATTAGTCACCGGACCGGAGGTGCAGCACGTAAACCAATCACAGGAAGAGCATCGAAAATGTTTCCCCTTTGGACCGTTTTGTCTTCTTTTTTTTTCTTTGGTGTAGGTATTACTTTCTTGCATCTTCTTCAATTGTTTGCTTTTCTGATTGTTCTTATATTGTTGTTGTTATCTATCTGTCTGCTCTGTAAACCAATGTATGTGTGTGTGTGTATGCGAGTTTGCCTTGCAATCAATTTGAATTGAAGTGTTGTTGTATTTTTTTTTTTTTTTGTCTTTCATCGTTTATTTCCGAAAAGGTAATAGAATGAAAAATTGAATTCTATTTGTTGGTGTTATTCGCTGGAAAGCGAGAACTTTTGATAAAGGTTAACTGTTTTTTTATAATTTACTAGAAAAAGAGATAGATCTCTCCCTGGAACCCAACAATAGCATTTTTTTTCGTTTTTGTGAATTAATTAAAAGGAGTTAGAGAAAAATAGATAAAAATCAATTTGTAGGAAAGTATCGTTGAGTTGGAGTTTCTTTATAAAAAAGAACTAAAGGTTAATTGTTTTTAGTTTAATTCACTAGCTAATTGCAGCATAAGAAAATTTAAGTGTAAGTTGGACTTTAATCAATATTGCGAATCTTTTCAAACTCTTTGTGTCAAAAAATGTCAATCAATTTCGGTCCAGAAATAGTCAAAAAAATAATCGTGTATATCAAAAATTTGAAAATTTCTATTTTAGTTTTGTTTTCTTCTTATACAAAATCTGCATAAATAACTACTGTTTTTACTAAGTTAAATATGTAAAAAAAAATATTCATTCAGAAGGAAACAATTATGACATTTGTTCTTCCTTTTTAAAAATCTTTTTTTTTTGGTAAAATTTTGTACCAGAAATACTTTAGTACGGCCACCTTGTTTTCTAGTACTTTCATTTTATCCATAGCTATTTATATATAATCATTAAAAAAAAAGTACCATAAGAAAATAAAACAAACAAATAACTTTGTATTCTTCTCTCTTTTATCTATGCTCTTCCACGTTTCACATTTGACCTTTAAAACATCAACAGTGCAAATCTTTATCCGATGAATCTTCAATTGAGTATGTCAGCAATTTAATAGAGATGGTGCAGGGTAGGTAGTGCACAATCTAGGCGCTTCGTTTAGCATTCAAACATACAATATATTATTGTCTTGTTAGATTTTTTCTTTATAATACACAGTGGATTATTTATCTACAAAATATAACCAAAAGTTTTCCAATTTTTTATACAATTTTTGAAGTAAGACTTTTTTGAATATTGGAAATCTTTAAAATCTTTTTGTATAAACCGCTTTGCTCACACTTGTGATTGAAAAAGTGCGACTGAAAAATTTAAGTTGCAACTAGAAATAGTCATGCACGTACCTGAAATTTTCAATCGTTTAATTATTATTTAACTGCAAAGAAGGAAACACATGATTTTAATTGTTAACTATAAAAACAAAACCAGTTCTATTTTTTGATCAAAATTAATTTGATATAATAAAATTAAATGAGCCGGTATGCACTTGCGACACATTGGGGCATATTCATAGATGATGACTAAGCTGTTGCTAGGAAAAACTAGAGTTTATCCTATGGGAATTTCACTAGAAAAACTCCAGTTTTTGCTGGCAACAGCTTAGACAACATCTATGAATATGCCCCATTATATTTGATTGCGATTATAAATCGCGTGAGTGATAACTGCTAGTGAGTGCATGGCAATAATTTGGTGCGATCGCAAGTGCAGTCCTAGCGTTAGCTTTATATAATGCATGTCAGTTCCTTACTACACAAGTGCGTTTCTAGTCTAAGAAACGCACTTGCGATAGTCAATTACATTTTTTAATACCAACCTAAGAAACTCGTTTTGCAAGCTATTTTTGTCCACCAAACTCGTCTGTCATCTTTTTTTTTTATATACAAAAAGACATAAGTTATTACAAATTCAAAAACCAGCATTGTAAAAGTAGATATGAAACATTTGGCAGTTATTTTAAATTTTGAAAAAAAAAAAAATAGGTGGCAACCCTAGAATTAAGGAAATATTCCCTGATTCTTATTTTTTGACTAATTTAAATCTAAACTAAGTTGTACCCTTGTACATAACAAATTTCTCACCTTATCCAACATCTTGTATCAATCTTTAAGAGCTTTAGACTCATCTGGCAAGCCGCCAAACCCGTCTGGCATAATTTTTTTGTTCATGCATAACAAATATATAAACTAAAATATAAATTATTTCTAGCCTTGTGCAAGTTGGTTAGTTTTGACCGTTTTTTGTTTGCATTTTGAAAAAATCAGTTGGCAACCTTTCGACCGCGGCAACCCTGCCAGATCGTGGTTTACGTACTTGACTAGTCCCAATCCCGAATCAAGCATACACAAAGTTGCTGCCTTGTGTCTAGTAGGTTAGTCAAAGTGGCTGGTAGCCGTTCTTAGACTATGAATTCTTGATCAAATATGATTGTATCAAGAAAAAAAATATAAAATCGTTGGAGCAGTTTCAAAAAAAAAAAAAAAATATTTTTTATATATCAAATTCTTAAAAATTTCTTAAGAAAAATTTTTGGTATGTAAATCTTAAGTATTTATTTATGTGTACATGAAACAAAAATTAAAAAAAAAATTTAAACTATTTTTGAGACATCGAATGCTCAAAAAAAATTGAAACTGTATTTTAAAAATTCAAAATTATTTTCGAAAATTTGTATATACAATATTATTTAACATTATTTAAATTCGTCTATAAAAAAAATAATCTTGATGGGAAAATTCAAAATAAAAATGAAAGGCACAGCTAAATGTAATTTTTTATAATTTTTGGTAGCAGATCGCACTAATTTTAGAATACAGAAAAAGTTTTATAAAAATTGTTGGAGTCGGTTTTAAGAAAAAACATTTATTCCTTAAGTGTTTCTTAACATTTGTAGGTGTGCAACGTACCGTTATTTTTTCGTAAAAATAAAACTTTTTCTTAATATTCTAGAAAGCATTGATGACGTAATTTTCAAATTACATACATAAGGTATTTGATTTTCAAACAAAAAATTTTGAACATTTTTAAAAATTAAAAAAAATATTTGTGGGAAAATTTTTAGCAGCTTGTGTATAAAAAATAAAATCCATGACTGGGTCACACGTACTAGCTCTTTGTTCAAGACCCTGCGTCTTTAAGAAAATTGTATATATGTAAAAACATGGAAATTATGAGAGAAAATTGTAGAGGAGCATGACAGTGTGAGATGAAAAAAGGAATGCCATTTTAATTTCTGATTGAATATGAATGTATGGAAAAAAAATTTAGAATCGTTGGAGCGGGTTTTGAAAACTTAATTTTTATACATACCTATATATAAAATTCCTAAAACATTTTTAAGGACAAATTTTGGAATGCAAATCTAAAGTATATATTTATGTGGAGACAAAAACAAAATTAAAAAAAAAATATCAACCTGTTTTTGAGATATCGAATTTTCAAAAAAAAACAATTTCAAACTTTTTTTAAAAATTTATGTGCAGACAAAAACAAAATTAAAAAAAAAAATGTCAACCCGTTTTTGAGATATCGAATTTTCAATAAAACAATTTCAAACTTTTTTTTTAAATTTTGATATGCAATAATATTTAATCTTAACTGAAATTTGTATAAAAGAAAATTTATCTAAATCCGTTCAATCGATAATGAGACAATTCAAAATAAAAAAAAACTATCTATCACAGGTACCTAATATTAATAGTTGATACGTGTAAGGTATTATAATTTCTGATAGTAGATCGTACTAATTTTGGTATGTTTATGGAAAAAGTTTAATCAATATCGTAGGAGTCGTTTTTGAAAAAAAAATATATTTTCCTTTGCGGTTTTTTAACTTGTGTATGGAAGGTACCGTTATTATATCATAAATGCAAATTTTTTTCTAAAAATATCTTAGAGAGCACTAAAAAACTCTTTAGTATCGAGTTTCAGAAAAATCGATCGTATCGTCTTCGAAATATGTATTTGATTTAAAAAAAAAAAAATTTGAAACATTTCTTAAAAATTCGAAAAATATTTATTTTTTTAAATTTTGGTGCACAAAAATATTTATATTTTTTGGATGCATCTGTATAAAAAAAATTGAAATCAGACATATCGTTTTGAAGAAAATTAAAAAAATAGTTCTTTGGGAGGTACCATTAATAACCATTTTTTGACAAATTGTTTTCCACTCAAAGGAAGCCTTTACTAAAAGTAATTTATTGATTTTTTAAGAAAATTTGTGGAGCCGTTTTTGAGAAAAATACGATTATGTAAAATGGCCAAGAAATATTGTATGGAAGGTACCGTTAGAGAGATACCGATTTGAAAAAGGTTAGGTTAGGTAGAAGTGGCTGTCAGTAATTAATACTGACACACTTAGACCAAAGTTGGCCCGTTGTGGTACCACATGACATGAATCTTGAAAATCTTCCTTACTCGTAAAACCAGTTAGAGCTCCTGACGAAGACTATAAATGTCTGTATTTGTCAGATCACTAGAATCGTTATAGAAGTAATTCTCCTAAGTGGAGCCTACGTCTGTTGAAAAGAGCAGGGCAAGTACAGAGAAGGTGATTAACTTTTTCTTCCTCCTCCTTGTCCACACAGCTTCTGCAAAAATCGTTTGAGGGTACGCTGCAAAAATCGTTTGGAATACGCTACAGTGATTAGGAACACGGAATGAGAGACTTAAATTTAGTCTATAAGAGTACACACCTCCACCAACCCCATCTTTGGTCTTTGATCCGTCGGTGTAGAAGTGAATTTATTGATCTGCTAAGAATTCCATATTCTCCCAGGTGAGAGGGAAATAAAAAAATAATGGTTAGAAAAATTTAATTTTTATTACATCGTGGCATAATGAATAGTGCGTTGGACTGTCATGCTGAAAGTCTGGGTTCGATTCCCAGCTGCCACCTAAAAACAGAAATGTTTTTCCCGATGTACTGCCTCTTGCGAGGAACTGACAAATCCTCCAAAAATGTTACTTGTTAAGAATAGATGCTTCTCATCCAGCCGTTCGGACTCGGCAAAAAATTGTAGGTCCCCTCCATTCCTGCCAACAACACGTACACAGGAATGGTTGAGAATTGTAAGTCACTAGGGCCCTGGTTTTCCACGAGCTGTTGCGTCAGCGAATTTATTTTTTATTTTATCCATGCGATGACAGTAAGCTCGCACATTTTTCTCGTGTGAGATTGCATAATTTGGAGAAAAAAACGGTCCAGAACTCGATTCTGATGGTGGAAATGGAGAGAGATGGATACTTAATCCTTTTTTGAATATATGAATCCATCTTGCCGATCTCCTATCGGTATTGGTAAAGATGACAGAAAATCTTATAGGTTCAGCTGCAGATGGTTCGCTCAGAATTCAATGTAAAAACCATTGATAATTTTTGGATACAGAGGACAGAAGAGAAAATATCCAGAGCTGTCAAAAGAGGCTTTAAGACTGTAAGTGCCATTCACCACTTCATACCTATGTGAACTCACGTTCTCTTAACTTAAAAAAGAAAAGTAGGCTTCAATAGAAAATTGATTTAATTGTTAACGTCTCAAAGATACAACCAATTTCTAAACATTTATTAAAATAAAATAGTTGCATCCGTCTCTCTAAAAAATGTTGTGTTTTAATTTGTTTAGTTCCCACCTAATGGCTTGCGACCGCGACTCCCAATTAATACTTGGCAATACCCTAGGGCCTAGGGGATTGTGACCCACAGTTTGAAAATCACTGTTTTAAATTATTTTTTGTACAATTTATCAAAGATCATGGTACATACCTATCCATTTCTCAATTTCAATTTAGCATTAGTTAATATTTTCAAGTTTATATTTAGTTAGTTTGAAAATGGGAAAGAAAATTTTATCTAAATAGTTTTATTCAATAAATTAAGTCCGATTTTTTGTCTCCTCAGGCCCTCTGTTCATAATTGATCGATTAAGTTGTTATAAAATAAATGACTCTTAGCCTTCAATTAATGAAATCACCAAAATGGTTCTACGTTGAATTTGAGCTTATTTAAAACAAAGATATAAAATTTTTGTACTATCCTAAATATAAAACAATATTATTAAAAACTACTTACAACCAACTCGAGAACATATAGCAGAAAATAAACTACTTACTCGTGTTAATAGTTGTCGTATTGGCTATACATATAATGCACAGATATCTATATCTATTCAATCCATCTATCGCTGATGTCGCCTATTTTTGTAATGAGCGCCATCATCAATATTTAAGTATGAGAATGAGGAAACCAATAAAATACCCACAGAAACATGCAACTATATAAACTCAAGTATCAAGCACGACAAAAACAGACTACGATAATAATAAAAAGACCAAACCAAATGTTTACAAAGAAAAAAAAAATATATGTGGTGCAGATTTTTGTGGAACACGTCTGGCAAATATTTGCTAACTAGAGCATCATCGAATTTTCACATTTCTTTTTCTTTGTTTTCACTCTTCTTTCGATGAACTTACCTATCGAATGTGTATTTTTTTGTTTTTTTTTTTAATAGATCGAGTAGGTATAGGTAGATATTGCAATTACAATTAAAGTAATGATGTGGTTTTTGTCTATTAATATAATAATTTAAAAATTCTAGAAAATACAAATAAATGTAGATAGTGCTTCAATTTGATTCGTAAATTTAAAATCAATTCCAATAATTTATAACAGAGAACAAAATTATTTCGAACAATACATTTTTCGTATTTCTCAAGATATCTATTGCTTTTCTTTTCTCAAAATGCAAACTTCTCAATTTGTATTGCTTTTATTTTGTTTTTATTAATGAATGGAAATTCCTTGATATGTGGTATTTTTGGTACTAACAGGTATATTTTTATTGGTTAAAATATTAAGTTAAAACTTGCTTATCAATTTGAAGTATTTGAAGATAGCTTAGCAAAAAGTAATATTAATCTGCTTTCTTTAAACACACGTTATGGTTTTAGTTTCAGAGCTAGAAGAAGTAAAATGAACCATCTTCCTTTTGTAAAAAGACTGCAAGTTTTATTTTGTATTGAGTCCCACAGGGAACCATTCATGGTGCAGTACTCTTTTTTTGTTTTTTTTTTTCAAATCAACTGCCTTTGTGCTGTTCTGTTCACATGCTTCGATGGATTTTAACACTGATAAGGTTCAAATTCATCTGGCCAAGTCTTTTCATCAGCTCAATGAATTGCGCTTTGCAATCAATCAGAGTTATAAAAGAATGCAATCTTCTGTGAATGCAATCATTTTAAAATCATTAAATGATTTAATTTAAAAGATTGGATTCATTTACTTTTACTACATTAGCGTTGTGTTCGAAAAAGTAAAGGAATTTGATAAATGAAACTAGATTAATGTTTTGTAGTTTAATTATTTTTTGCTCAGAACGGACTTCTTCTTCACAAAAATCTAGTTTTTTGAATAACTCTTTGTTCAAATGATTACTTTTTTATATTCTAATTTAAAGCTGTTCTCTTTATTTGATATAAGGTATCTGGTATGAACAAATTCAAATAATATTACTCCCATAAAATTCCTTCAAAAATCTCGGTACCTACTATTAAAGAAATCAAAAACTCTTACTCCTATTCATAGTACAATTCGTTCTTTAATATTTATTTTTTCTTTTAAAAATAAACCCATTAAAACTATACTATATGCACTTACAATCAAACACTTCTGCAATCGTATACAGCACATTTTATTTATTTATCCAGGAAAAGCTGACAATTGTCATCAATTACCTTCAAACGTTATTCGTACATATATAACAACAATAACAACAAGCAATTTGTTCTTGAGCATGATGGTATAATTCTCCAATTGTTCTTGTATTACAATTTCCTTGAAGAAGTGCGAGATCTTTCCCATAAGGCTGCTTTACGCTTATGTACGATAAAGTTATTCTATGGGAATCCATTGGAACCATCACTTATCTTTAATTGTCTTCGTTAAAGATACATTTTCATTTTCAAAGTGGTTATAAGAGGATGAGGGCTATGGTTATCACTTTGGTTTTTAGTTCGTTTTTCCTGGAAATAGAATTTTGGTTGGGAGTATGAATATACATTCAATGATTTTTTGTGCAAATACTTTCAGCCGTATTATTTGGGATAACTACTTTATTCCTTAAAAAAAATTTGCCCTAAGACTGGTTTAGAAACAAGTCAACACCTTGGTGTATTTATTTTCCAAAACTTCCAATTTCTAACAAAGTTAGTTCAATTTTATTTTATTTTTTTTATATGAACTTTGACAGAACTTCTGACAAAAATTGGAGGAAATGGGCAGTTTTAGGAAGAAAACCAACAAAGTATTGAGTATAGTTTATAAGCTACATAGGTACAGCTAATTATTTTTAAATAGATAGACATGCATGTTAGACATTTTGGGATCGCCGTACTCATTAATTTATTCTCTGCCAACTGTAATTCTTTTTTTAAGAAAATTTCAAAAATTAAAACTTATTCGAACAATTTTTGTTTCGTTTTTGTGGCTTCATTTAGTCAGAGTATCAAATCTGTAAAAGCATTTTAAAGACCAAAAAAATATCTTGAAATGTACTAGAACTGGAAAAGACGATAATGGAGCTTTTCTACTTTTTTATTTTTATTTTGTTTTCTGTCTTTTTGACTATACTTTTGTTGAGATTCTAGATTAACTGTAATGTTTCGACCTCTTGACATTTTTACTTCCTTATTTTCTTAAAATATGTATAACTTTTTCGTTTTTGTTGTCTATTCTTCTGAATGGCAACCCTTTTCATTGTTCTGGGTTATAACTTGATTTTTATTGCACGGAATAGTTTTTGTTTGTTTTTTTTTCTCGAGGAATTACTAACGTTTTAATAAAGAAAATTGGTAGAAAGTAAATATTATTACAAGAAATAATCTAATTAAAGTTCACGGTGCCACGGTACTGACATCCACGGTACTGACATTTAGACAGTTAATGTGACCTAACTTCTCTATGCTAATGAGAAAAATTATTTTGCAGGACAATGTTAACATATGAAGTTTAAAGGAATACAAAATTCTCATAATCAACCAAAAACATGTTATAAAATGCTTAAAAAATACTACCACGGTACTGACAAATTAATTTGTGACACAAGACACACTTATTTCGAATGAAAACATATCACTCTAAAAGTACAACAACGTTAAAAAATTAAGACGACTGTTGTTATCTATACATAAATAGTGCCTCTTATAGAAAACCGTTATAAACGTCTTAAAACTAAAACATAATGGCGGTACAGCGAGTTATCTTTTAAATTCAAAAATAAAAGTAAATCCTAGGACAACATTCATTCATGATTATTTTATTCAGCATTAAGTATTTTGACTTAATTTTTGCATAATTTTGTCAAGCAATTATTGCACTCAAACTTTTCCAAGGACAACATTTCTATTCAATGAAGTATTATATTCGAAAAAGTAGATTTAATTGGAAAAACAAGGAACGGACATGCCACGGTACTGACATTTGTACTACACTTTCCAAAGCCATGTCGAAAAAGTAGCAAATTTGGTCATGATATTGAATGTAGATTGTAGTAAGTATCTATTTACACAATCCAAACCAAAAATATATACGAACATTTTACACTAAATAACAAAAAAAAAGCACTGGACGCAAAGAATCACAGTTGGGACGGAATCATCCGTGCGCGTGTTGCATGGTAGGAATGGAGGCTTTGCATGCTTAAATCTTAAAATTGAAAATGCTACTACATTCTCCCATGCCATAGCACTATTTTGACTTAAGAATATTTTTGGAATAACTTAACCGAATTTGACAATTTTACACTTGAAACTTTTTGTTCAAAATTGAATTTGGTAGCGAAGTTGATAGTTTAAAAAAATTTATAAAAAAAAAACTAAGCAGCAAAAAAACCAACATAAATACGGTTAAATTGTGAATTTCGAAAGGAAAATTGGTCCTCAATTAGTTAACATAATATCTTCAATTACAAAAAAATGCAAATTTTATGTAAAATGTATGATCATTATATCGGGTGAGTTTGACAAGAGCTGTAACCCAATAATGGTTTGATTATTGATAAAAGATGATAAGATTTTTTTTAGAGTTTCAATTTTCTTTTAAAAAAAATTATGTAGCTATGTAGTTAGTTTAAATACTTGTTATAATTAAATTATAAAATTTCAAACACAAAAAGATGTTTTTCCCCATACAAATCGTATGGTAAACTGAAACCAGCTTTGAGGTCTAAATATGAATATTAAGAGCTCAAATTTTCGCAGACGTCTTTTTTCGCTTAAATGAAGCTTTTGAGCCTGTTTGGTGGAAACAAAATTTTCTTAAACATGCTAGTGAACATATCTCTGTATTCCATTATTCGGTTTTTCCATTATTCTGTATTCAAAAGTTGTGTAAATTCAAAATTCTGTCTTTCAAAATGCTGTAAATCCCATATTTTTATTTTAAAACTCTGTCCACAATTCTGCTTTTCGAAATTCTGTAATAATTTTTAACAGGTTTTTTACCCGCCGCGCCGTTGAACAACTCTTATGTTCAATAAACAAAAATTAGTATTGTAAAGAAAAGCTATCAATACATAGCAAAAAATAAAAAAAAATAAAACAAAATCAAAATCAAAAACAAAAACAAAAGCAAAAACAAAAACAAAAGCAAAAACAAAAACAAAAACAAAAATAAAAACAAAAACAAAAACAAAACCAAAAACAAAAACGAATTTACATAATTTATGAACATGATCTTTAAAAAATTATGTTTTAATTTGAAGAAAATTGGTCCACCCGTTTAGGCTTTAGGCTAGGCTGGAGTTATCATGTTTCTCCCAAGCACCGACAGAACTAATCTAGTGAAGACAGTGGTGGATCCAGAGGGCGGGCTATAGGGGCTGAAGCCTCCCCCCCCCACAGTCGAATCGTACAATTAACGTAAATGCTAAATATAATACATTACGATGTTTCAATTTTTTTTTTCGTTTTCAAACCTTAAATTTTTAAAAACACTTGATGAAACAAAGAATGCTACCTAAAATCATAGATAATATTTGTGTGTTTTTTTTTGTAGTGTTTTTATTAAAACAAGGTTGGGGCTAAGAAATTTGCATGACAGTATGTTTTTCTAAGCCTCCAAAGTAATTAGATTAAAAAACGAAGAGACTAAGTGATTTCAATATTCAAACGTAGGCTCAATTTATTCCCAACCCATCAAGAGGGACGAAAAATGTAGTTTTTCAAACCCTACGCGAATTGGAAGAAAATGAGAAGATAGGTTAGCAAATTTGCATGTAGGCTGTGTTTTTTTTTCCAAGCCTTAACGACCATTTTGCATGTCAGCTGTTGTTTTCCCAAACTTCAAGGAAACTGAACAAAAATACGATGTTGGAGCTTAAAAATTTACATCGATACCTTCCCGTAAGAATGTATTAAGTGACATTTAAAAAAATTTAAAGACATCGAAAAAACCTCTTGTTCAGTTATTAATTTGTGTATTTGATGGAATAAAAAGATTTGGTACAGGATTTTCAACTCAAAATCCCTTCAAAGATCTGTTTATTACAACAAAATACACAAATAAATAACTCCAATTGAGAAGCTTAAGGACAGCACCTCAACGAAAACCATTCATCAAGTCCAATGAAAAAACCCATTTTATTCTATCAAATTTACTTAATATTTATTTAAATAAAATTCTTTGTAATGATTTTGTAAAATTTGTATTCAGAGAATATAATGTGATATTCTACTGGAAAAATGTTATTAGATTGAGAGCCCACAGCTGATTTTGGGTGTGAGTGATAGCAAAAAAAGAAATTTAGGCGTCGAAAGCTTCATTGGGCTATTCAAAAAATCAAAGTCTTGCAGTCCACAACTGGAGCCTTTGCGAGAAACAGTGTATCGAAAAAAATATGAATGCAACTTCGAGGATAATCTCGTTAGCCGAAATTGGTTTTCACCCCTCCCTAGATAAGCTCCGCAGATCCCATTAACGGAATCTGAAATCATTTGAGTGTTTAATTCGCCCAGTCAGACTGTTTAAAAAAACCGTTTTCCACTTAAAATTTTGAATTTTTTAAACGGTCCGGTAGAGCGAACTATACACTCAAATAGTCTCAGACTCCGTGATATGTGATCTAGGGAGGAGTTAAAACCAATTTCGGCTAACACGATTATCCTCGAAGTTGCATTCATATTTTTTTTCGATGCACTGTTTCTCGCAAAGGCCCCAGTTGCTGACTGCATGACTTTGATTTTTTGCATAGCATTTAATGAAGCTTTCGACACCTATACTTCTTTTTTTGCTATCACTCACACCCAAAATCCGCTGTGGGCTCTTAGTCTATATACATAGCTAGCATTTTAGTTAGTGTTTGAATTTCCTTTAAAAATATCCTAACAACTTTATGTATAGGTACAGTGTGACGTTCTTGACAAATGTATATTGAAGGTTAAAGTTCGTTTTTCAAAATATACGCTGAAGCACACGAATTATTTACAGCTGCTCAATTTCCAATCATAAAATTTTTCAATATGATTGCAATATGAAAAAATTGTTTGACTCTGCCGACTAGCCTGCATTATGAGAAAAGAAAATAAGGATTAAGAGAGATTGTGCCCTTTTTTAAATGATATGTTTAAAAAAGGAGCCTCAAGTCAAGTCTGAATTTTGACTCGTACAGAATTATGACCCCGACCCCTAAAAAACTAAAGATTTGTAATCAAGGCTTAAGGTTTCACAAGGTCACGTGTTATTTTTGACACCATATTTATGGGGAATCACCACTATTTTTCCTGGTCTAATAAGTATTTGAATTTTATAGAACTCATTTTTCTTTAGTGGCAACCATGCTCTGGAGTACCGCTCATTCCACTATCAATGCACTCAAGTGTATTATGTGTATAAGTTATAGAAACAGAAAAAAAAATTAAAAAAAACAAAGGGAAAGCAATGGCAAGGCAACAATAGTAATATAATAAAAAAACGGAAAAGATTAAAGTATCTGCAAGATGCACGCATATTAAAAAAAAAAAAGCAACAATATTCTTTTGCAGTTGTTGGTGCTGCTCATCGTCATTGTCGAGTCGGGTTGACTGACGACGACGACAACGACGACGACGACGACGGTGAAGATGTTGGTAAATCTGGCGGCAGACATAGTGGGGTGCATAATATAGCAATAGTACTCGTATGAGTGATGGCGGTTTTTAGGTGAGCCGCTATAGATACTATACTTCTTCTGCTTGTTCATAAAAATACTCTTGTATCTTTTGCTGACTCAGATTCCATTTCTGTAGATTTATCTATGCACGCTTACCATAGAGCACAAGTGTATCTATCTTTGTTTTTATATACAAATAGGTAAGTATCTGAGGCAGCAGTGCTATTGCCGCTGCATGCCGCACCGCCACACCGCACCGGTGAGATCTGAATCCGAATCTTAATTCGCGAAACAGCTGCTGGCTCTTTGATGGGTTTTCCGATTCGAGAAGCTTTCGATGAATTTTAGTATTTTATTGTTTATCCATTCGAGTGGGTAAAATTATATTCGCGAATGTCGGAATTTTTCTGCAATCAAACGCGATAAGGTGTTTTTTGTTTTTGTTATTAAATTAATTAATTAATAATTCTCAATAAGATTGCAAATTCTTATTGTTAAAATATTCTACAAAAAAAATTGAATTCTTTTAATTATCAACTGAGGCAAAATTGTGATGAAAAGCGAAACCCGAAACGCAAAAATGTACGTATATTTTATTGTGTTTTTTTTTTTTTATATTCGAATTTTAGTGGTGATTCACCCCTTTGAATTTTTATTTTAAATCATTGTTTTGAGAACCATAAAAAAAAAACCGAAAAATCACACAATTGTTTAAAACACCTTTGATTCAAAAATAAACTTTAAAAGCGCGTCGTTCAAATAAATTTGGTTGTATACGAGTATCTCGTTTTTTATCTCGTCGACCTTGAATGATTATCATTTAGATTGTTATCATCCCTTTGATGTATTTTATATCTCAATTAATAAAGATAACAATTTTATTCAATAAAATATTATCTATACAGATTACAGATACGATATTTGTTTTTTGTTTTTCTTCAAATTTTAAAGTGCATCTGTTATTGTCTGTTTGAATTATTACAATTTAATTGAAATTAATGAGCTGCAAAAATCACAGGTTTTGATTACATTAATTTAATATTAATTTATTATTTGGTTAATTATGTGTTATGTTGGTTTATTTATTTATTATTCTCAATTCAAAAAGTTTTTAACATAGTTGACTATGCATGTGTTCTATAGAAATACAAACATAGATACAAATAATTCCGTAAGGTTGTCATACATTCAACAGTTTGGGATGTTAAGTTGCATTATCTGTAATTTCGAGGGAAAGCTTTGCTCCCTTGAAATATTTAATTTCCCTGAAATTTTGTCTCCGGGATAAATTTCCCAAAAACAAAATATCCTATGCAATGACAGCGAAATTTCCTTGGAAAATGTATTTCTATTCCAATAACTTCCGAGAGAAATTTTTGTGCAATAATTTGGTTCCCAATTTTCGAGGGATAAGAATATTCTCAGGGAAATTTTATTAGAAATAGTGTCGAACCGTTGTTGTCTTCTTAGTAAATTTACTATGAAAAATAAACAATTGAGTCATACAATGAAAGGATTAATTAAATGCACCTCAAATTTTTTGAAATAAAATGCCCGATTGAGTCACACGTTCTTGATCTTGTAGTTCAAGGTAAGAAAGTGGTAAAACATATAGACGATTTCTATGTAAAGTATTGGTTAATTACTACAATGAAATACACATACATATGTACGAGTATACATAAGGAGAAAGTATGAACAAATATAACAAAAAATATGTAATTGATTTCTTTATTGATGTTTTTTTTATTGTTTCGGGGAAATGTTAGGTAAATATGTAATACTGTATGCAATATCTGCCTGGCAACTTATCCAGGAATGGAGACGTGGCCGTTTCAGCTGAAAGATGGTTTCACATTACAAATTCTAATTTTAATTGAAATACTAAGAATTATTCTGGTAAAAACTTAAATATAATACTCATAGATCATGCTAGATATTTTGAGGCATGATTTCTGTGATCATTTTAAGAAAAAAAAATGTAGTGGGAAACAATCATATCTCTCTTTTGAGACACAGGGGCGATTTTGTCTTACAATTGAATTTAAATGGAAATACAGTAGACGCTCGATATAGTGAAGTAATAAAAACCAGGCCTGTTCACTGTTTCGGGATTGTTCACTTTTTCGAGCGGCAGTTTTCTAAGGCTTTCTAAGGATGAGTTTGATCCAAAATGCACATTTTGTTCCATGTGAATGTTTTTAATTTTAATTAGGCATTAATCAGGCTTTCACTCAGGCTTACACAAAAAACAGAAACAGTTCCTCAGAGCTCTGAAGCTATGTTAAATGCTTGCGCGACATTTTTATACAAAATACGTTTTTATATAAAATTTTGTGTCTTCATTATTGTGGATAGTTTACTATTTCGAGAGTCACTAAATCGAGCGTCTACTGTAAAATATTAAAAATCAACGAAATCGCTTTAACTTTTTTGATAGCAGCACTTTTTGAAAAAGTGTTAGTTTAAAAAAAGAAACGTAGGTACCTACTTTTTCAAAAAACACAAATTAGGGTTTAATTTAAAACCCATTTTTTTTTTAATATTGACTTTGAAATTTTATTTCTTAAAAAAATATTCATTTACCTAAACAACTTATTTAAAAAAAGTTAAGAATGCAGTATTTGCTTTCAAAAAAATTGTAGCACCTCACTGCACGAGTAAATTTTTCACTTTTTTGTTGCCGTTCATAATTTGCCTCCCGTCTGGAAAAAATCTTTCAGTGGCCTTCGCTATTGGTGAATAAATAGTTAAAAACAAAATATTTTAAAGATCTTGAAAAATATATCAATTAGGATTGTCAGATTGAAATTTTGCATCTATCCTGAAGAAAATCTGCAGGTTTTAAAAATTTAAGCTGTGCTTACAGTTGAGGTGGTATAGTCTGAAAATTTTTGAGTGGGAATCCAATACCTAACATGTAGAAATAGAATTATTATATGGCCTTGGTAGAAGTTCGTGGCATATTGGTTAGTGCGTTGGACTATTATGCTGAAGATCTGGGTTCGATTTCCAGTCATTGCCACCTTCAAACAGAAATGTTTTTCCTGAGGTGCTCCCTCTTGCAAGGAATTGACAAATCCTCCAAGAGTATATACTTGCCATAATACAGCCATTGGGACTCGGCAAAAATTGTAGGTCCCCTCCATTGCTGCCAACAACATACACACACAGAAATGATTGAAGGTTGTCACTAGGCCCTAGTTCTCCAAGAGCTATTGTGCCACCAAATTTATTTATTAATATGGCCTTCGGTAGTTCAGGAAAATAACTTCACATGACAAAATAATTTCACCCATAGTGATGGAAAGTAATTTCTCCCTTAAGATCTCAAAACAGTTTTAATGTTTAAATAAATTGCAGGACTGGAAAATTTTCAAAAGCATTCTACTCTTTTTTATAAAATTTCACTAAAACTCGGTTCAACCTCGTAAAAGTTAAACCAAGATGAAGTACATACTCCGACTTTACGCCAGTAAAACAAATCCTTTTTTGTAAAATATTTTTCGAATCGTATTAGCTACGCCCATGTTATGTCAAAAAATTTCCAATCTAGAACTCAGGTTATTAAAAACTCAAACAAACGCCACCTGATTTCCACAACTATTCACTTCAATTAATTATTTTGTAACAAAAAAAGTAAAAAAAAATCTTTTACGCTACTTTTTGTGAATTTCACACGATTTCATATCAAACTGACATTTAGATACTGAATACTGAAACGGCTTTACTCTGGCCTTATACCTTCTATGAACCAGTTTAAGCTTAGTCCGCGACTATTCCTCGTGTAATTTTTTTTATAAATCGACTTTTCAGGACTAGAGGCGTTGAAAGGTCGGAGTAACTTTACTTCCATCACCCATCGCTTAAACCAGTTTATCAATTCTTCAAATTGAATAAATTTAAATCGGATTTATCAACAAAAAAAAAAAAAATATAAATAATTTTATCAAACTTAAAAAAGAAATATGAGTAAATAAGACCCGTTTTCTGATACGAAACTTAAGCATTTATGTTCTACTTAAAAGCTTATGTTCTACTTTATCCTCTGCGTAAACTGTCACATAAGCGCTTATGTTCTACTTAAATATTTAAGTTTCGTATCAGCAAATGGGCCTTAATTCTCTTTTTTGTTAAATTAACTATGAAGCTAGTTTGAAAATGGTTTCTGGAACAAATAAGATTTCATTTTTAATTCACAAATACATAGTTTTCTGTTTTTGAAAATTTTGATATGAAATATTTTTCAAAGTTCTTGCAATTTTTTATATAAAAAACAGAAGAATCAAGTTAAGAATCAAGTTTCAAAAAAAATTACTGAATTTTTTTCTAAATATTGAGCTTTCCCACAAAAAATTTGTTTTTTTTTTTATTTTCTAATCCAAAAAAAAACATTTTTGGTACACAATTCTATTTGTTCTTTTTTGAGCTTGTGTATAAAATAAATTATTAAAATCAAGCCCAAACTTTCTCTAGAGAATCAAAAAAAAAAAGAAAAATGGTTCTGTGGGAGGTAGCATTAATAATCAGTTATTGAAAAATGGTTTTCTAATCAACGACGATAGTCTTCGTCAAATATATTTTATTAAATTTGGAGCCTTTTTTGAAAGCAAATGAGATTTTGTTAAACTGCTAGAAATAATCGTATATCAGGTACCATTATTTTTGTTTCTAATTAAATGACCAAAACCCACGAGGTACAAAGTTTGAAGAAAATCAATGCAGCCTTTTTGACCATAGGCGCCCGCAGGGGGGGGGGCAGAGGGGGGCATTTGCCCCCCCCCCTAGAATTTCAAGTTTTTACTTTTGTTCTGTACATTAATTTAATTTTAATGTTCAGGACTACGAGGTGGTTCAATTTTTAGAATCAGAAAAAGATATATAAAATATGTAGGTAGGTATCCTACCAACCTTCCACTAATGCAATTCAATTTTTGTCACTCAATAATTGAATACCCAACAAAAAATGTTTTTCTGCCTCTCATGAAATTATTAGCAAAAGTTGACGTAGGTAATTTTTACCTTCCTTAGCACATGCACATGTTTCAGAAAACATAAAAAGTAATCTTCCGCATAAAGTTTGTTCTCTTTTATATTTCCTTCTACTCGATAAACAGATATCCTTAACAAAGACTACAAACGCATCGCGTGCCACAACGACATTACTCAGTGGCCTTTGTATACTTTTTCCACATAGAGATCGGTTATCTACTCAAGCCGCAAGAGCATTATTTGAAAAAAGTGTGCTAGACAGATTTTCTAGGGAAGCATCGAGAAGGCTACAACTTCTCTTGCGAGAAAAAGAATAAATCCAATATTTCGTGCATGGTCTTATTTTTTAAGTCTATTTTATAAGTTTTTGTCTTATTAATTAGCCCTCATTTATTTCGCCACTATTTAAAAACGGAAACAAGTGCAATATATTCAACTATAGAGGCATTGCTAAGTTATCATGCATACCAAAATTGTTCGAAAAAATTTTTTCTGGAAGCTATTGAAAAAAGACAGAAACGTTAATTCGCCACATCAACATGGATTTATGAAGGGTAAATCTACCGCAACCAACTTGATGGAGTTTTGCTCGGATGTCATTGTAAAAAACCAAAATGGATTTCAAACAGATGTCGCATTCTTGGATTTTTCAAAAGCTTTTGACCGCGTTTATCATGGTTTACTTTTAAAAAACCTAATGACCATTGGGCTCCCTAAATGGTTTATAGTTTGGTTGGAGTCATACTTATGTTGCAGATCACAGTTTGTCTTTTTTAAAAACAAAACATCAAAAAAGATAATTGTGTATTCCGGCGTTCCTCAAGGAAGCCATTTAGGTCCCTTTCTATTTATATTGTTTATAAATGACTTATATAGTGCAATCAAATATTCTAATCTTCTTATATTCGCTGATGACGCTAAGCTTCGCTTATCTTACAAAAATAATGATGACTATAAACTGCTGCAAATGGATTTGAATAGTGTTTTCCATTGGTGTAGTGTCAATGATATGGAACTAAATGTAGCAAAATGCAAGTGTATGTCTTTTTCACGCAAACTTGTGCCCTTCTTTAATGTTTTTTACCTGTGTAGTCAACCACTTGAAAGGGTTGATAGTTTTTGTAGTAACAGGAACAAATATATCATGGACCCACGCGTATGCTGAAACTGACCTATGGGAGCAGCGAGCGGAACGCGTCTGTCACACTGCACTCACTTCGGCTTATTATATGAAGGTACTAAGAAGTGGGAGGGAGTGGAGGTAACCGCGGCGTTTTTTACAAGCGTTTAAAGAGAAAAATAACTTTTTAGATACAAAAAATTACATTTTTATATATCTAACGGGTGCCTGTTTATTATATGCCATTATATTTTTTGCAAAAATGCCTAATTTAGAATCTCAATTTTTAAAGGTAGGTACATTTTACTTCTGCCCCCCCCCCCCCTAGCAAAAATCCTGCGGGCGCACATGTTTTTGACTGACGCCGAACAGGTAGACAGACATTGTACTGACAAGTCTGATGAAAATCTCGAGCTCAGGTTATTAACGAATGCATAACTGTATCACAAGTTAAAAGCTACAATTATGATTTTTAAAGTAAAATAAAAACCCTTGGTTTATTTCGTTTTTATTGATTTTGTCGTATGATCCAATTGTCAGTCAATTGCTCCAAAAAATATTTTTTGATAACTTTGAGCTGTTTTTCCACCAAATTTTTGTTTAGTTTTTTGTTTGCCAAAAACAGAGCAGGCATTATTTCCCAGAACATATATTTAAGTGTAATGTAGCGATTCAGTTGTAGGTAAATACGAACTGGATTTATAGGCCAGTTGATCCAAACAGAGGTAAGTGTCACACAAGGGCGGATCCAAAACTTTTACCCAGGGGGGGGGGTTACGTTCTTCAAAATTCATGGTATTGCATTACAAAATTAATTTTTTTATTGCAAATATGTAGTTTAAGAACCGTAATTTTTGGCCTTAAGACCTTGGGCCACGAAGGAGGTTAAGTAACTTACTACTTTCTTTAATGTCATCCGCTGCACAAAACAATAGTATTTCGCCATGAAAAAAACGTTGAATACCCAATATTTTCTGTCAAGTTGCTAGGTGGGTGAGTCCAAGTAATCAAATCCTCCGGCAAATCGAAGCATAATGCGGTGGAAATTGCAATCGAAAAAGGAATAGGTATGCTACCGAAATTTGCTTTTCAATATCACCCACAATTTTTGGCACCTATTTGTGAGACATTCCCAAAAAATGGGTAAAACATCTGAAAAGTCAGGAACCTTACACAAAAACAAAACCAAAATCTTGAATAACGAAGTCACACATTTTCTCAATAATCTCAAAATTAAAAAATCCCATTTTTAACAATTTCGTACTAACATTTCGCAACCCAAAATTTTTTATATAAACCAAAATCTCGAAAATTAAATTCTCCAATATCAAAATCTCGCATTTCCACTAACATTCGCTCCGAGTTTCGGACTGAGAAAAAATTAAACTCGAAGATGAATCTCTAAAAGAATCTCACGCAAGATTTGCAAAATTTTGATTAAAAAGAGTATTTTCTGCAATATTTTGTGAGATTTTTATCTGAGATTTAAGCTTGCGAAATTTTGTTAGTGCGGTATTGTGTGCGATTTTGTGATTGCAAGATTTTGTAACGCTAAAATCTAATTTTCAAGATTTCTTACCCAACCAGATAGGCCACAAGATATATGTAGATCGTGATAAAAGGTCACCAGTTTCAGTAATCGGTTAGTGAAGTATTTTTTTTAATGAATTTTAAGAGTTTTTAAAAGGCCACTCAAGGTCATTTATACAAATTTTTTGTACCTCAATTATGTTATCTTAGAAAAAAAAGTACAAGTATAAAAGATTTTCGCAAAAAATCGAACACTTACATATCACCAAAAAGGCCACTGAATCATTATGAGACGTCAACTAAGTCATACTGTGGTACAAAACTTTTATTTGACATTCCTTAAAAAAATCTATGCCTGACCAATTACCGAACTGTTTAATGACCATTTAGTGACCTTTGAAATGGCACACATACAAGGTTAAAAGATTCAAAAGCCCCTGGGCCTTTAAACTATATAAAATTGATATTAAATTTATGTTAATATTCCATTTAATTATTGGTTTAAGGGAATTTGTAGAAAAGGGCCATTTGTTATCTTATTTAGTGTTCCAGCAATTTTTACAAATTCATCAAACCAATTTCAAAAACATTTTTAAGCTACGTTAACATAAAGTTGACTTCTTTTATTATTCCTTAAAATAAATTGTTAGTTTATTATTTAGCAAAACACGCAGTTTTTGCTACTATATCCTTAAAAGAAAATTGTTTATATTTCACTGGATGAAAAATTATTTTTGTGACGTTTTTTACTCAGATTTTTTTGCAGTGTGTCCTTAAATACGCAAAAATGTTCGTAGGCGAATTTTTTCATTTTAGTAGTGAAATCATTTTTTCATGATAGACCTCATATATTTTAAATTAATTTATGCTTGGGAAAAGCCCCAGGGGGGGTCATGACCCCCATGACCCCCCCCCCCCCCGTTGTACCCGCCAATGGTGTCACAACCGTCACAAAAATAGAGGTATATATGAAGATGTGTGTGCAAAAGTGGTGTAACCCATTTTCTCTCGTATTTTACATTAATGCATCAAAGGCCAAAGCACAATTCTAAATTCTTAAATATCTAAGCTTTCCAAAAATGTGACTTATCTTTCCCAAATTCCATACTAAATAATAATTGAGAACCATTAAATGAACATTTAAAAAAAAAAGTCTGTTACACCAATTTTGTACTCAAACTGATAACCCAGGGAATAATATGCACTTGAAAATTATTATCACCTCCAAATTTGGATTTGTGTGTCACATTCGTAACAGAAGACTTCATTTTAAAAATTAGCCTTTTTGCCTTAATATCCAATTTACAGTACTATTTTATGTTTATTCATATTATATTCTGGAATCATATTTGATGACACCTGTAACATGAACTTGTCACAGCTGTAACAATTTCAAAATGTAACATATTTGTCAGCTGTCAAATAGGTACTCATATCTAACGAGAACATAGTAACGTACTGACAGATGCATCACTCTGGTTTAAAATTAACATCCAAAACACAACCTCACATTTCAGACTATAATATTGAATTTATGGAGCTAGTGAAGTTTTGTTTTGATTTGTTTACATTTGAAATAATGTTTCAATATGGAAAGTTGTTAGTGAAGTTATTTCCAAATATGATTGAACGTGTGCTACTGCATTTTCTTGTAAATATAATGGCAATGTTGTATAAAGAGTGATGTAACTCTGCAAAAGGTTGGGTTTTTTTTTAAAGCAACGTAAATTGCTAAGGTTAAATTCTTTCATTTCTTTTTTTTTCTGACGATTTCAAAAATTTAAATAATTTAAAAATGAAAACTTGTTTTGATATTCATTTAATAATATTTTGAATTATTTTTAAATTGATGTTCTTTTGAGAAGACATTATGATCATCAAAACCTTTAATTTTGAAGTTTTTTGTTTCAGCATTTTTCAATTTTTGTACTTTCAAAACGAAGTTTGACCTTAAGACTTGTCAATACAAAAAAATTGTCTTTTTTTATATTTCACCCCAAGGACATTGGTGCTATTGCTTGTGTTGTTCATGCTGCATCACATAAAAATGTCAATACAGTCTCCTTTTGAAATCGAAATTATTCTGATTTATATATTTTTAGAAAAAAAGAAAGGAACTCACACGTACCGTAAACGAGCATTAAAATTCGTCGAACAAACACAACATGTTAATACCTAGCTACATCCCAAATGGATAGCAAAAACAAACCAAATACAGGACTTGAAGCGATTCTAGAGCAGAGTGGAGCAAATATACACATAAATTAAATCCAAAAACGAATCCATGTGACAAAACGCACCACAGAAATCGTGTGTCATCACATCATTGTCGTGTCGTAGTCGTTTTCGTTGGTTTTTCGTTTTCCAGAATAAACAAATTCAAAAAATTTCAAAAACCAATGTAGATATCTACTTTGTTCTATAAATGTAGATGTATGTAGAAAGGAATATGTATGTGTATTAGTCACCAATAGATATTATGAAAATGTGTATGTGTGGAAATTTTTTGGAACGAAAGAGCATCCCTATAAGTATATTCCGATGCCGATGAAACGAACTGAACTCAACTGAACTGAATCTGAAACTGAATACAAAATCTTCTCAAAAAAACATGTCACGTTCGAACGCTTTAACTGCACTTCATTGACATTCAATCGCTAGAGGCCATCAAAACATCAAATGTATTTCACTCTCGAATTTAAATCAGTTGTTTACTTTTAATCGAATCAGTTCAAATTCGGTCTCGAGCACGTAAGACCGTATCTCCGGGGCTTAAGTGGCTCTATACATCCCCATTCGTACACATACACCATCAGCCTACCTATATGTACTAGGTACGTACAACATGGTCCAGGACTATCTTTTGCTCTTCTCTGCCTCTGTATTGTGACACTGCAGTGGGCTATTGCTCCTGAAAATGTGTACAGAGTCACTCAAATGCCAAGAGCAATGTCCAACATTGCGTCGACTAACCGAACCAATTCACCCCACCCAACCACCACCCACACTGCTATAAGTGCCATTTCTTCACAATCCACTTTACCGCGAGAAGGTCCTGCCTGAGAGTGTGGCTCCGAGGGTAAGGTTTGACGGTTTGATGGCACAGTGTAGGTAAGGATCGTGACGTTTGGTTAAGAAAATTTAATTCTGTCACGTGTTATCCTTTTATCACCTGCCTTTTTGGTAAAATCCTTTACGGGATCTGAGGGATTCATCCCGGTACTTTTTGCTAACTAAACAAGATGCCAACGTAATCTTTTGTTCCCCGCAAGAGACGAAGAGCAGAGGGGGAGTAGCGTTGGAGTATCGTCCTTACTCCCTTGATGGCTAGGAAATAGGAGCGAAGAAGTACACACTTCGCGATGTAAATAGTAGGATCTGTGTTATTTAGATTGTCCTGCTGCTGCTGAGACTGCTCCTACTGTGGAGCTCTACATTGCCACCGCGCCGATGTTGTGACATACCAGCGAGCTTAGTCAAACGGATTGAAATCCCCCTTTTTGCAAGGATAAATCAGCGTCTGGTTGGTTAGGCATCAACTACCTATTTATGTAGGTATACATAGGGAAACCCTCCTAAGCTAGACAATTTGAAATCAAAGGATCTGAAGTGCAGAGAATTGGATAATTTTAAAAACGTTTTACTATCCCATGGCAGTGACATTTACAGGTTAAGTCTGGTGATGTCTGAATTTTCCGTGTTGTTAATTTGTCTCTGCGTTCGTCGTCGGCGGGCGTCGTCTGCATGTGCCACCATCAATACCTATTCCTACCTACCATTATCACAGGTGGTGGTGATGGTGGTGGTATCGTATAATTCTAAAAGGTGTCGTCCTTTTGCTGCCTGGCAGAATGTGTGTTTGTTTATTTGTTTATTTACTTGATGTGAGCAAAAGCAAAGTGAAAAATAGACATTGACAATGCCTCTCACGCACCTGAATTAAGACACGAAGAAGCGTTGAGTTTATATAAACCTACTAAACTTTTTGGTTCTTAAATATGTCACAGAAAGAGGGCGGATGGGGTTTATTATACCTACATAGTTGAAGCACTATTTTCAAAATAACATTGCGCTCTCTAAGGACTTTTGTGAAAATGAGGCAATATATTTTATAGTAGGTAAGCTATAAGACGCTTAAACGGAACGGCACGTATGAAACTGTGGTGGCATTTAGGCAATTTGGAATAAACGCAAGATTTTTAATAGATTTGTTTGTGAATAGGAGAAAAGTGTTCCCCAGAATGTTTTGATTTATTTTATTTTTTTTTAAGGAAAAGCTGTTTTTAAAGGAACGAGAAAAGGTTAATGTACTATAATAGATTACCGGCTTTTATGAACAAAATAGTATTTCGTTGAACTGAGTATGTAGGAAAGTTGTTGGTTTGCATTAAAACTATCAATACTGGCATTTTAAGAAGAATAAACGTATCTGACTTTTTGGCAGTTTTGAATTAGGGCCAGTTGTGACATCTTTGATATGTTTGCTATTTTATTCCTTGAAAATAAAAGCTCTAACTTGCTTTTGAAATGTATTAAAACGCTTAAGACAAATGACGTTCGGTCAAAGCACCATGCTATTTATAAGAAAAATTGACGTATTAGCATTTATTTTTAGAAAAAAAGTGACTACCGTACAAGCATTTGTACATTTGATTAATAATCCAAGCAAAAAAAATGATTTACCTGTAAATACGAAAGATAAACATTTATCAACATAACAAAAAAGATAGGGATGAAAACAGAAAAACGCGTTTATTTCGAAATGTCAAAAATACAGATACGTTTTTTCTTCTTAACACGGCAAAATATTAGGGGTTCACCAAACCTCTTTTGAAAGAATAATAAAAAAAAAACTTTTATTTTTAATCTTAAAATTGTGTTCCTTTATAAAAATCTTGACATGCAAGGAGGAGTTTCCAGATAAAAATATTGAATTTAATAAATAGAGAAACGAAGGGAAGTAGCGACCAAAGAGAAAGCACCCAAATTGATTTTGGTATAATGCAAAAAAAAAAAATTAAATGCACGACTGGATCGCGCGTACATACTTGCTCTTATGTTCAAGTATCTTAGAATTTTCGGAATTGTATACAGTCGAACTTCCAAAACTCGAACTTCCTTTAGTCAAATTTCTTTTTAACTCAAAGTTTTATTGAGAACTTTGACTTTTCAATTGTATTTTCATGAATTTTGTCCTCCGTAATTCGTACTTCTGTAACTCGAATTTCTCTATATTTCGAAGTTCTTAGATTGCGTTTGATGCAAGATAGTCTCTTGAACTCGAAATTTTTCTCTAATTGGGGACATCTCTTTATTTTTTTTTTTTTATTTACTAAGTCTACCACGATGACTTTGGACGTTTGTTCAGTAAATACGTTCTTAACTCTTTGCTCTTAACAGGAAACCCCCTTTTGTTTCAATTTTTTGAAAAGTACATGAGAAGGTACCTACTGTGATTAATTTCGGAAGATTTTTTGAGGAAGAGGAATGGATTTGTTCAGAGTTTGTATGTTTTTGAACTTCGATTTTTTTCCTATTTTAGTTTCAAATTTCTTTGAATTTAGGATTTTTAATGTCAGGAAGAAAATTAAAACACCCTTTGAACAAAAACTGAAGGTCATCACTGAAGTTGAGAGTGATAATAAAGATTATTTTGAAGTTGAACCGCGTGAAATCCGTAAATATCAAATGATTTTAATCAATTACACCTTTTCGATTTCACAGAATTGAATCAATGCATTCAAAGTGAGTTTAAAAGTTAATTATAAAAAAGTCGTGTATATGTAATAATCATTGTGTTATACCTTGATATTTTTTGATTCAATTCTGTGAAATCAAAAAGGCGTAATTGATTGAAATCATTTGAGAGTGATGTTAAAAAGAAAAATATGCCAATAAAAAAATGGTTTAGGCTAGGAACGCACTTGCGATTTTAATCGCACGATTATTTAGTCACATAAAATAGAACACATGAGCCACAACATGAATGAACGCACATGCGACCAAGAAATTTTATTGAGATGCGACCTTTTTTTAGTCGCGGCGACAGAAAATCGCAAAAAGAAAAAAAAATTAGAAAAGTTTAATTTTTCAAAAAAAGTAGAGAAAAGTTTATCACAACAAAAACATAAATGTTAAAAAAAGAGCCAAGTTCTTATGTGTACAAGAAACCTGTGCGTAAAAAGTCAGCCAAAAAAAGTAATGAGATCTAAAATATATGCCAAGATTTAAGTTCATGAAGTTAAATATCAAATATCTTAAGTAGAGTAATATCGAAACAATTCCAAATCATGACAGAAATTAGGTAATTAATGATTACTGATTAAAATTTGGTGGGTTCACTGGTCAAGTTTTCATACATTTTAAAATTGTGATTAAGTAAGTATTTAAGAGAAAACTTGCCAAGTAAATCCAACAAATTTTAATCAGTAATCATTAAATACCAAATTTCTGTCATGATTTGGAATTGTTTCGATATTACTCTACTTAAGATATTTGATATTTAACTTCATGAACTTAAATCTTGGCATATATTTTAGATCTCATTACTTTTTTTGGCTGACTTTTTACGCACAGGTTTCTTGTACACATAAGAACTTGGCTCTTTTTTTAACATTTATGTTTTTGTTGTGATTTCACTCCTTTTTGCAAAGATTTATTTTGCCAGGTGAAAGTCAAGCCCTACCGCTCTACAAAGTTTCATTATTCTACAACCGAAAGTGCTCCATACAAATAATAGCAATTCTGATAAAGTGGGTGGATGGCACCCCCCCTGAATGGACAATTCCAAATTTTCGATGTTTTTCCTTTCTAAGTACTTCAAGTCCTACCGACCTACCAATTTTCATCGTTCTACAACAATCGGAAGTGCTCCATATAATTTATAAGAATTTTTAAGAATGTGGGTGGATACGACGCCCCCTGAATGCAAAATTACAATTTTTCAGTTTTTTTCTTTCTAAATACCTCAAACCCTACCGTCGCGTCGTAACAATTTTCATTGTTCTACAACAATCGGAAAGGCTCCATTTCATTTATAGAATATTTAAGAAAGTGGGTGGATATCACGCCCCCTGAATAGAAAATTGAAGATTTTCGATTTTTTCCTTTGTATGTACCACAAGGCCTACCGTTGTGCGAAATTTCAAGTTTCTACGATGTCGGGAAGTGCTCCATAATTTTGATGATCTGTCAGTGAGTCAGTCAGTCAGTGAGTCAGTGAGTCAGTCAGTTACGGTTTTTGCGATTTTTGAAGTCCTATATCTTGGGAACTACTAATGCTAAAGAGTTGAAATTTGGTGAGCCATCTGTGTTTGATCAGTTCAGCAAATACTCCGAATTTGAAGTTTCTGACTTTATTGGTACTGAAGTTAGAGGGGGGTTGAAAATCGCCTGAGTTTGTTCCTGTAATTTGGGTGTAGTGCCGCGAACTTGGCTGGGCACTACCGTGCCCTTTGATATTTCATCCAAACCCATCTCTGTCCAGATCCAGACCCACCAAACCCTAAAAATTGAAATTCAATTCCATAGAATAATAGAAAAATACATCTAATTCCAAAAACAAATATTTTACTCCAATAAATGTATTTTTAAAAACTATCGTAAATCCCGCCAAAAAGAAGCAGGCTACTGGCGGGATTCTTGCAGCGGATTTCAATCGGCGGGACTTTGACTTGCGGGATTTGTGTACATTACACAACTCTACAAAATAAAAAACTATTTTTGTGCCTGCACGTTTCTATGAAAAAAAAAATTAAAAACATCATCGGAAGCATAGTTACTAAAAGAGAACGAAGAAAACGCTTTAACTAGGATTTTATGGACTTCGAAATTTGCGGTCATTATGAATGTCAATATAATGAAACAATAGTGGCTGATTATACTAGACGTTTAATTTTAGAATAGCACACACTAAAATCAATGCGTTTGTTAATAAAATTAACCGTTTTAATGGTACCAAATATTTAAAAAAAAATTAGGAAAGCGGAGTTTTTGTAATTTTCACTTTTTTTCAAAAATTAAAATTTAGACAACCATCTGGTTTTGAAAATTTGACTTAACATTTGTAAATCTAACCTTTTTACGTAGAATTAAGAAAATTTGAATTAAAAAAAATAATAATGATTTTTTTTTTCAATTCTGAGTTTGAAAATTAGTTTAAAAAAAAAATGATTCTAATTTAAAAAGTAAATTAAAGAATTGAGTCCTAGCTTTAAAAAAAATGTACGTAATTTTTCTGGTGCTGCCGTTGTTTTTTAATATTTTTTTTTTCAACTAAAGTAATTTTCAAAAGAAAATTACCCCTCCCGCTTAAACAGGGGAACATTGACACCCCTTCTCGTAAGTTTTTTTTTTCGAACCAACCTACATGCTCTAGCGATTTGTTGTATCTTAGTCTTATATCTTAAAATGTGTAAATGACACATTTTTACGAATTTTCAAATAATGTGCTTCGAAATATTTTTTCTTTTAATACGTAACATGTTAGGAATAAGAAAATCATATGCAGAACCCAAGCACAAAATTTGTGTTGACCAATGTTATCTATTAGTAATTTTATTTGGCAAGATTTCGACTCGCGGGATTTTGACCTTTTCCCATACAAAATGTGTAGGCTTTATTGCAAAATAGATTTGCGTGCTTTTTTCTTAGGCGCTATTTCCTTACGCTTAAGAAAGCTGTTAATGTGGAAGTCGAAACTTAGAAAAAAACCATAAAGTATGATGGTAGCGGCAGGTACCGTTAATAACACTTTTTGGTACGAAATTGTTTTTTAATTAATAGTCATTTTTTAGATAAATTGGTTTTCAGTATGTAATTTTCCGTTATTTTTGCAGGTAAATTAAAATATAATCTCCCCTCACCCCAGGAATTTACCAAAAAACCTTTTGCTCAAAATTTGAACAAGATCACTTCATAGTGGCTTAGGCTGCAGGTCGAGGTACAGGCATACAGATGGACAGAATTACAGTAGAAATTTTGAATATGAAAATGATGCTAAAAACTATTTTTAAAAAATAATAATTAATTAATTATAAACAAGTTTCAAAGGTGTTTGCACAAGTCATTACATTACAGTCCAAAAATTTGGACATTTTACTATTCTCTTGAGAGAAAACCGATTTTATTTCTTTTCAGTGACATTTTGCACTAAATACTTTATTAAAACAAAATAAATATTCGTTTCTTATATGTGTCAAGTAACCAAGTCCTCATCACAAGGGTAGTAAAGAATTTAAGAATATCTGCCAAATACACACTGAAATGAGCAAAATAATGCACCAACTGCAGCTGTAGTAAAGTTCGTGAAGTATATTTGTCTTGTCGTGTTCTGCATAGCGGAGAATATTGCAGTTGTTGCCGAAAGTGTGCGCCTTTAAGCCTGGAGATCCTAAACGCACTAAAGATCTCAGTAGCTGAACATCAGTCACACTAGCCTGAGCAGAATTATTGTTTATTAAGATCTTGGATTTTTCGCTTCAAGTCCAATTAACTCATTAAAATAATCACGTGTTTCACTCATTAAAGCTGTTTGAAAGTGACGATAATTTTGCTAAAAAATTAAAGCAGCCGCATTTCCATCTTGACACTTGAGAGCTACATGTAATCAAGCAAAATTTGCATCCATTTAAATTGAGGAGGTGAACTGATTTTCTTTTAATTTGGAACTGAATTTCTTTAAGAACATTTTTGTATTCATAAATTAATTTATTTCAAATTTTTCAAATAAAGTTTTTGAGTTATGTATATAGGACATCATATATTTCTACTGAAAAATCCACCTACAAAAATAAAATAGTACTAAACATTTAAAACTTTTTTTGCTCATATTTAAAATCAGATTCTCATTCATATTCATATCAAAGTTTAATCCTTCAATTTTTCTAAATTCAAAAAGAGATTAATTTCAAATTATACACGAGTAAAATTAATATTTTTAAATAAAAACAAAATAAATAAATATTTTTTTTTATTCAAATATAACTTCATTTGCCATCAATTTATTATGCCTCTAGAGTTATGATAGTCTTGTTTTCATTTATGAAGTTCGTTATATACCAACGCATTTGCATATGATAGTCTACTAATAAAATATAATCAACCATCCCATCTGTCTAGATTATTTCATTTAGGTATTTAATATATTTTTTTTTTTTTATGTGGCTTTCCCCAACTGAATTTGTGGAATTATTTAAATGTTGCAAAAGTAATAAAAGTATTAACTAAGTACCCATATGAGTGTATGTATGTACTTTTTTTTTGAACATTTCCACAACCACAATTCACCACAAACCACTGCAGAATTTAAAAAAAAGACCAAACGACCCTTAAATAATTGATGATTACAAATTCAAATGAAGCCCAGCAAAATATGAGAGATACAAATATAAAGAAAAAAAAAATCCAAAACCAAAAATCACACTGAAGAAAATGAATTTTGTAAATATGTAATGTTGATATTTCCAAATTAATATTTGGGGAGTGTTCCTACATTTTAAATTATAAAAATTAAATTAGGATTGTGAACAATATTTTTCGGAATTTTACGTTGGGCGCCATCTTAAAATATTACAGATTAGTTATTGTAAAATGACTACCGATTTTTTTATCTTCAGACTTAAAACAAAATAGGAAAAGCTGTTACTTACAGGCGTTTCATTAAAATAAATGTCAACAATGAGATTTAAGTTGCTATAACTTCAGTCTTATTTTAGTGGAAACTTGAATATTTATAAAAAAAAAAACAGTTTTTGCTAAAAAGTTGGGGGTTTAGCACATCAAATTAGCATTTAATTACCTAGAAATTCAAATATCAATATAATTTAATTCCGTCAAAAATGGTTAAGGATTTTCTTTGGCACACCCCCTTCACAAAGTTTTTGATCAAAAATTACTTTTTTTTTAAGTTCTAATTAACTTGGAATAACATTAAGACGCAAAAGCTGTGCCTGTTAACAATTTATAAAAACAGGTGTTTTTATTTCAGTGTATTTTAAATATAAAAGGTACATAAGATGAATAAAAAAAAAAACTTTAAAAATAACATTTTCAATTGTTTCTCACATCCACATCACCACAATAATTATTGTTATTTTATAATAAAATAACGAATGCTATTTTTTTGTTTGCATTTGTGCTCAGTGTAATTTTATATAAAATGCTTTTGTTTAATTTATTCAGTTAATCACAAAAGCGGATAAAATAGCAAAAAAAAACCATTGCCAAAGCGCTTCAGCTTATGCACAGGCATATGAATTGAATATGTATTTTAAAAAGTTATATGGTCAGTTTAAATTGGACTCATCATCAGTCATTTGTGATAGTAAAAAGTATATGTTCTTTAATTTTGACAATTTTAGTTGTCATATTAAACCAAAGTCTAATTAAAAATTCAACACAAAGGCTCTATTTGAGGGCGGCTAATTCGAGTAAACTACATATTTCTGTATGACTCTTATATGCATATAAATTGTTTTGATTAATGTTAAATAGCTAAAGTATTTTGGTATTAAATATAACAGAGACCCAAAATTTAGACTTAGTTTTGTAGAGCTACAGAAGTAGACTCGGCCCACAAAAGATGGAGTGAACCTGGGACTAAACGGTAGCCCAAGGCTAATCCGAGGGAGAACAACTTTATTTGGCCCTTAACCAACTCAGAATGAGCAGACAGGAAGAACAACGGTAGGAATCTTTATCCAATTTCCAACCCAGGGCTAATCCAAGGGAGAATAACTTTATTAACGGTGGAGGCCATAACGATTCTCTTTAAATGGTACACGAATGCCCCAAGAAAAGTAACCTGAGCTTGCAAAAGTTGCTATACAAACAATGAACCGCTGGAACCTTACTGCTCTTAGAATTCGAAATTATCAAATAATTTGGTAATTTGTTTTGCTGATGATACTAGATGTGAACTGAAAGAAGTACAAATGAAATGACAGTGTTGAATTGTTCTGCACGGTTGCTTACGATAACTCGTACCAACATTAAGCATAGTTTACAGTTCCCCTGCTGCTGCCTTCGGTACTCTGTGCCCAATTTGGAAATCCAGTCAAATATCCTTGCGCACTAAGTTGATATTCTTCGAGTCCAATGTCAAATCCGTGCTGTTATATGCTTGTGAAACATGGAAAGTCGCGTCGACCATTTCGAAGAAATTACAGGCTTTTCTGGCCACAAATAATATCAAATGAGGAATTGTGGCGCAGGACATGTCAAGAGCGGCTTGACGTCGTCGACATAAGAAAGCGTAAATGGCGTTAGATTGGTCACACACTGAGGAAACCAAACGATGAAATTGCAAAGCAGTCCTTTGAATGGAATCCTCAGGGTGCACGGCGGGTTGGAAGACCAAGAAGAACATTGAAATCAACTGTCTTAGCGGAAGCAGAATCCAAAGCCAAAGCTAAAGTACCTTGCAGCAGACCGTGAAGGATGGAGACGTTTTGCTGACGCCCTATGCCCCATCCGGGGTTACAGGACGCGATGATGATGATGCGAGAAAAAAAAGCTAAATTTTCAAAATGATCTTCCACCTAAGCCCTGCACCAAATTGAATAATATTCAAGGCGAAAAACGTTTGCCTTGGCCTAACCACCCCTGGAGTCATTACCCTTAATTAATTAACTATAGGTCTAAAAATGGAAAATAATAATTATTTTTGGATGCAAAAACCATTTGCATGCAAAAAATGCCTTGCAGTGAATATATTTTATTTTTGGAAGTGTAAGCCGACCATCCAAAAAAAAATATTTTACCAACCACACTTTTTTGCATGCAAAACAATTACCGGTCCAAT
The DNA here is from genome assembly GCA_963921185.1 of Dasysyrphus tricinctus. Classification (NCBI taxonomy): domain Eukaryota; kingdom Metazoa; phylum Arthropoda; class Insecta; order Diptera; family Syrphidae; genus Dasysyrphus; species Dasysyrphus tricinctus. The sequence goes on along the minus strand of OY992532.1, from coordinate 213,511,284 downwards.
GTTTTGCATGACTTTCCATGACAGCAATGGTTTTTTTTTTGCATGAAACCGTTAATCTATCATGCAAACAATTAATTTTGCATTTCACCTCAATAATTTGTGACATGCGAGAGTATTTGCATAGATTTTTTTTGCGCCCGGGAACTGTAAACTAGGCCTTAGCAGCCCAATTCTAAATGACAATTCCTGGGGAAATATTTGCCTTTTCCTTTTGCTCCTATTTTAAAAGAAGTATTTCCGGGATATTGTTCCCTTTTCCCGTATTCTAAACAAACTTCAAGTATTCTTAATTCCAAAAAAGGTAAAATATAAATTAATTTGGGACGAGCTTTTTCCCAACATATTTGCAATTGAGTTGGTCTTAAAAATGCAACTTAAGCCTAGTTTACAGTTCCCCTGTGCAAAAAAGAAACATATAAAAATATTCTCGCATGCCAAAAATAATTGAGGTGAAATACAAAATTAATTGTTTGCATGATTTATTTACAGTTTCAAGCAAAAAAAAATATTGCTGTTTTGTAAGCGAAAAAAAGTGAGGTAAGTAAAATATTTTTTTTTGGATAGTCGGTTTACACCAGTGATTCCCAAAGTGGTCCAGGATTCCACGAGGAATTCGACGGGGGTCTACGTTAACATGAAATAAAAATGGGGGTTCACTAGTTGTAAGTCGGGGTCCACAAAATGTATCTAGTTTCGATAGTAGAGCACAAAAATGTGGGCTTGGCCTTATCTGTCAATGAAGGCAGATATAACATACACTAATCAAAAAAATTAAGGGAACAAAAAACTTCCAAATTTGTCGGTGATTTTTGAGAGGCTGCATTTAGTAAATAATGGTCAAATTGCGGTTTTGAAGCTTTAAGAATTAAGATTCTAATTTTCAAAATTGTTGGCTAAAATTTGTAGGAGCTTCTCATGTAGTCCGATCAATAATATTATACTTTTTTGTTTTTTCCTTGGTCCGCGGGCTTGAGAAAAATTTGTTCAGTTAGGCTGGCATGTGGATCAGATTGCCTGTTTAAGTAGCATTAATTCCCTTTTTTAAAACCTCCCTTAATTTTTTTGAGAAGTAGGTACATACAGTTACTTTTTAACACTATTGCATATCATTGGCTTTCTATCAAAATCTTAAAATGCCATTTCAATGTATTTCAGATCAAAAGAAATCACAGAATTCAAATATTAATATCTCGTAACTATGTTATGATACTTTTTGGTGCTATCAACCTGTTTAAAAACCTTTTACGATCTAAGAATTCCATTTTATTACCCAAAAAATTGTTTTTTTGTGTCTTTTAAGCTATTTTTCAAAACAGACTTACAAGGCTTTGAAATTAGAAAGCCGATGATATTCGATATTCAGTGCAAGACCTGTCGAGACTTGAAAAGTGGCGCCCGAATTTAGGGTTGGAACTCAGCTTCGATGCAGATTTCCATCTTTCGATCTAATCTTCGCATTTTTTGACGAGTTTTGGGAATATGGTTAGAATGTTGCAGCAAGGGGTCGATTGGAATCAGGTTAATTTTTGAAAGTGGTCTACGAGAAAAAAGAAAAAGTTTGGGAACCTCTGTTTACACTATCAAAAAAAAAAATATATATTCACCTCAAATTTGCATGCAAATTGTTTTTGCATCCAAAAATATTTATTTTCCATTTATAATTTACTGACTAAGGGTAAATTAATGACTCAATAGGTGGCTTAGACCAAGGCAAGGCGCCTTGAATATTATTCAATTTGGTGCACAGAATATGTGGGAAATCGTTTAGACGATTTTGTTTTTTTTTTTTTTCGTTTGGAACTATAAACTATGTTTATACACTAGGCAAACAAAAATTAAAGGAAAAAAGTTTTCAAATTTTTGTTAGTGTTTTTTTGAAGAGCCCTAACTTTGTGATGAGTGGTCGTATTGAGTTGAAACAAAATCATTCTACAGCCTTATGTTTTTGTTTCGAGATTTGTTTGCAAAAGATTTTTCTTACGTTATTGCTAGAAATGACACGAGAAAAAAAAATTTTTTGTTTAACGTCTTCATTTCTATGGATATTTTTTTTTTTTAAGTCAATCGAATGCAATGGTCAGATATCTTGTTTATTCAGCTTCAATTTATTTTTTGTTTTTGTTGTTGTAAAATTTAGTTTTTCTTGGTTTGTCTGACTTTGAATAGATTCTTTAAGCTTTGATTACCAATATTTCTGTAAATAATGACGTCATAAAAAATTTATAAACAGTTTTGGAAATTTGGAAACACTGACAATCATCAGCTTGCAATTGTGTTCATAAACACCGCCATCACCCTTAAAAATGTTTGTTCTGTTGAACAACTTTGTTGAATGCTACCCATTCAAGTTGGGTTGAGTTCGGGTCAAAAAAAGTTGAACAATATTGTTGATCAGCTTGTCCTCATTTGATCAACACTGTTGATCAACGATGTTGATTCACTCAAATGTGGACGCCGCTTAACGGTTCAACACTTCAATTGTCGCAAAGCTGTAACCACCAAAGGACATATTCCACAAGATCATGTGACTTTAACCAGTAAGATCTTTTTGTGCGGGATTTTCTGAAGTCACAGTTCTACGTCAATAAGACGCAATCGACCGATTTAATCAAAGTCAACAAATTCAACAGGCATTATAATTCAGCATTCACTCAAATTCAGCTGGATCCATGTGGCCGATTTATTGAAAGTTGGAGCTCTCTCATATTTGGAAATTAATGATAAAAAAGTTCAATAATTAGGTTCCTCCATAGGCGCCCAGAGAGGGGGGCAAGGGGGGGGCAGTTGCCCCCCCCCCCCCCCCCCTGGCTCTGGAAAATACCACACAACTAAGAAATTTTTCATTTTTTTTCTTTGAATTTTAACAAATACTTTGCCTTCTCTCCATGATTTGCCCCCCCTCTGGCTCTGGATCATGTCAAATGTATCTGAAAATATCCTAAGTTTCGATATTGTTGGAAAATATGCATATTTTCCTTACAGCATCTTTATTGAGTTCATGGTTTGCCCCCCCCTGGCATTACCACCGCAACTTGCATTTTTTACTTTGAATTTTAACAATGAATGTATGTATGTATGATATACAATGATGTATAAACATAGAAATCTTGTAAAGAACAAAAAAAACTTCTTCAATGAAGTAACTGATCGTTTTGGTAGAGAGCCAAGGCGTATGCAATTCCTTTTCTCTAAAGCATAAATTAAAAAAAAAACAATATGGCGCTTCTTGGAATTGTTATTTTATGACACAAAAACGTAAGTATGTTTAATATGTAAGTAAGTACAATATTTACATACACCGTAGTCTTTAGGAAATAAACGTTAATATGTATAATATTTTGATTGCGTAAGCATAAAATTCTAATTTAAAGCTTATCTGCTTTGTAGGCTATTAGGTCAGTTGTTTAAACGGATATTAATGTTTTTAATTGATCATCAGCCCTATCACGAATTCCATAGCGAGAGTTCAAACAATCCCGTAAAAAACTATCATCGAATGTTTTCTTGACGGCAATTTGTGTGAAGTTTTGCACTACGATGAATTCTGTGACAGTTTTTTTTTTGGGATTCGAATAAAGTGTTCGATAACAATGACGTTCGTGATGAGGCTGAATAATTAAGTTGAGGTAAATCACAACAAAAACATAAATGTTAAAAAAGGAGCCAAGTTCTTATGTGTACAATAAACCTGTGCGTAAAAAGTCAGCCAAAAAAAGTAATGAGATCTAAAAATATATGCCAAGTTTTAAGTTCATGAAGTTTAATATCAAATATCTTAAGTTGAGTAATATCGAAACAATTCCAAATCATGACAGAAATTTGGTAATTAATGATTATTGATTAAAATTTGGTGGGTTCACTGGTCAAGTTTTCATACATTTTCACACATTTGTGAGTATTTAAGAGAAAACTTATCAAGTAAATCCACCAAATTTTAATCAGTAATCTAGGGTTCAGGTGGGCCTTTTGAAGTTACTCCGAAACCCTGTTCGCAGTTTGGGACGAGAGTTAACGTGCATTAAGATGAAATTTTTGCTGATTCTTTGGGAAAATTGTACAAACATTGGTTTTAAAATATCCCTAACATACCTTACCTACCGTTCTGCTGTCAAAGACCAATTTTCAACCAAAAGTAACTCCACCGGGTTGCAAAACATCTGCCACGCCAGACCATTTTGCTCTTTCTCGCTTCACATTTAAAAAAATAATACATGAAGCGCCAACGTCAATTTACGGTACGAATTTTTATTTTTTATCGAAAGCTAAAAGCTATGTGAACTTCACTTGAGTCTAGAATCCTTACTTAAACTAAAAACTATTTTACCATAAGCAATATTCCAGCAAAACTTTTATCATAAAAATCGGAAGAACAGAATAGAATAGAATAAGTAAGTCCATTTTATCTTTATATTTTATTATACACTGAGAAAAATATTGAATATATTCATGTTTAAATCAAACTCAAACACATACGATTTGGCATGGAAGCGATTTCTGTTTGACTTGAACAGAAACGTATTTAATCATAGTTGACTCAATTTAAACGTGTTTTTGTTTAAATTTACTTGGTTTCTATTTGATATGAACATATTTCTATTTGTTTTAATTTACTTCATTTAGCGTTGTTTCAAATAGAATCATATTCATTTTTTTTGAACATTCCCGTGTTTGATTCAATGATATGTAAATATACTTACCCAAACTTATTTTAAATTTTTACTCAATAAAACTGACCAGGAAATAAAAAAAAAGAGTAAAAAGTCTTTGAAAATTTCAATAAATCTTTAATCGAACATGAAGAAAAAACACATTATGTTTTTAGTTAATAATAAAACAAATTATACAAATGAAACTAAGCCTCTAAATTGTACCCAAATTTATGTTCCATTTAATAATTGAATGTGGAAGTTTGTGGAGTACCTAGAATTGAATTTACAGTACATATTAGCTTTTTTGATTAAAGTTAAAAAAGGTTTTACTTTTATTGTGATATACTTACTTACTTTTAGTAAATTTTTGGCTTAAATCTTCAAACACCCAAGTGAGCCTCAAAGAACAGCATTTCACAGTTGAAGAAGGGTGATTTGTGATAATCGATAATATGGTTTGGCTTAAAAATGTCCCCAATAATGATTATAAAAAAATCATGTCAAGCGGTTCCATTAAATTTTTTGAAAGGACAATTCTTCTCTTTCTGTATATAAAAAGGAGAAAATATGATTTAATTTTAATATCAATACCTAAAAAAAATGTTGTAACTTACCAAAAACTTCCTTTAAGGATTGCAAGTGTTCCAAAAACCTTTTTTTGCCCAAATGACATCACCACAAGGTAAATTTATCCAAAAATTTTCTTCATTTGAGTTCGATTCAAACTGATTTGAGTTTAAATTTAAGATTTCTGTTCAATTGCCTTTTCTTGTTAACATTTTCAGTGGGTTCATGTTTAAAACAAACTCGTTCATATTCATTTTATGTTAAATACTTTCAAGTGGAAACAAAAATTAAACAGGCCTTTCAAAACTCAAAGTCAAGCTAGTTTGAATCACATACAAAAATTATTCACTAGTTATGATGAAATGTTCAAACATGAATGGTTTTGATTAAAACACATTCTACTTTAAAATAATAGTATTTTCGCATTTAAACAGATTACAATTAGGTTTAAACTGAATTCTATTTGTATAAGTTAAACATATAATCAAACATGCATCTTTTTGAATAACTCATAGTTCAGTTTTCTCAGTGTAGGAATGGTTTGAACTTGTTCGCTTTTAAACATTTAATCAATTTAAAAATTTTAAAATGGGACTTAAACCATTTTTAAAATAAATTTTTTGCCGTTTTTTTAACTGAGCATTTTTTTACTCACAAAATCTAAGGCTCATTTGCTGATACGAAATATAAATAATTTAAGTAGAACATAAGCGCTTGTGTGACAGCTTACGCAGAGGAAAAAGTAGAACATAAGTTTTTAAGTAGAACATAAATGCTTAGGTATCGTATCGGAAAACGGGTTTAAGTGACTTCAAATAAGAACAAGTAGTTTTTCTTATTAAAATAAAAGATTAGGTTGTTTTCAGATGACTCAATCAATTATCTCGATTTTTTTGAAAAATGGACTTAGACCACTTTCAAAATAAACAGCTCAATATTTTCAAAACAGGTTGCTTTAAAAAAAATGTCAACTTCGTTGTTCCTTGAGTGATTTCAATAAAATTGACAGGATAGCTAAGACAGAATTATAACAGAAACGAATATTTTCAAAGCGGTCTTTCAAAAAATGGCACCATCATCACCATGACCTGTGGCAATTTCATTGAAATCACTCAATTCGATTTCATTGAAATCTATCAAGGTCAAAAGATTTTGAAACTGTCCTTTTTCCTTTTGTAAAATTATATTTTTATTTCTTATTTCAAATGTTCGTGAATGGATCTTCAATAGTTCTCCCATAATAAATTCGGAACGAACGATATTTTATAGATCCACATCCTAGCATTTTTGGTTTGATCGTGAAAATGAATTTTGTTTTAATCGAATCAAAAATAACATTCCCTTTTGATTTTTTCACGAGTGAGCGAATGATATTTTATTGTTCTATGAACCTTGCTTTTTATACAAAAACTTAAAAAAAACGTCTGTGTGGTTAAATAAGTACGGTCTTCTATTAAATATAAAATAATTTAACGCTGGATAACTATTAACAGTTCATTATTGAATGAAATATTTAAATTAAATTATTTATAAAAACTCCCAAAAAGCTCAAATTATATTGCATATTAAAATTAAAAAAAAAAATTTGAATACCTACCCATTTTTTTCGAAAATTCGATATCTCAAAATTGGTTTGGTGTCTGCCCCCCCCCCTGGACAAAATCCTGCGGGCGCCTATGGGTTCCTCTAATTGAAATCTCCAAATATTCCAAATATTTTTAAAGTGTACATTAGTGAAGAAATTCAATTACATACTTATTACATAATTTAACAGTGTCAATTACTTGCAATTCAATTCAGTTTATGCAATTGGAAACCAAATTTATCATCAAAAAAGCAATAATGATTACTCTTTTTCAGTACCTACTAATCATTCCACAAAAATGTAATTAATGTATTGTTCTTGTCAATTACATATCACGTGATTTTTAATTGATGAAAATATGAAATTAATTAAATAAAATCCAAGAAATCAATTGCTTTGAATGAAATTAACACAGTGTTATTCCTTCAATTGCTTGCAGAAACACATTAAAATTTTCAATTACTTTTAATTTCGGAGTAATTTTTTTAATTGCAATAACAAGTAATGGAAATATATTTTTTTTTTTTCAATTTCAATTGAAATGGAGAAAGTTCAACTATTAATTATTTGTAACTGATATAAAAATTTAAATAAATTAAAAAAATTAGTTAATATTTTCCAACTGTGACCTTTTGCACCATGTGAAAGCCACGCCGGACATTTAAATGACATCCTGTCAATCATAAATACCTCATGGAGACCATGAGCCTTTCAAATAAAAAACAATTTTTCTAACGCCTCACACACAGCTTGTTTTATTCTATTTCAAAAGCAACACATAAGCCCTTTTGGAAAACTCTTTATAAATTTATGAAAATGAATTCATTAAGAATTAAGAATTAAGAATTGGTGAAATAATTAAATTAAATAAATAAAAATCGTTTTTAAATCGTTAAAGTCGTTTTTGAGATAAATGATATTTTCGCTTTCAAAAGTTTAACCTGACTTCAGCAAAAAAAAAATGCGTTGACCAATTTAGATCAAACTATGTATAGGTACTTAGGTACTTACATCAACTTGTAACATTTTTGACCTAAAAATAAAAAAAAAACATTTCCAATTGGACGGTAACTAACCTATACGTACATATATGCGATTTCAGATTGCATCTTTCAATCTAAAGGTCAAATCAGCAACAAATTTAAAGAACATGGAATTTAATTTTCACAGACAAACCACGCACACACATCGAAAGAGTCCTTTTACCTAAAGCTTGTATGCAAATTTCCAAGAAAATAACATTTCAACTTTCATTCAAAAAAAAAAAAAAACTATCGCGACTGCACTGCATGGCATATAAGACTCTGCAGTATTTACTTTGAGAATGAAAAAGTTACCATAAAAGTAAAAAACGAAAAAAAACTTATGCACAATTTTTCCAAACTTCGAATCCTCAATAGTCCGGCAAAGTGAAAAAGGTTCAATTGTACGAACAAATTAAAGTATCCTTTCAGCTCTGGACCGGCTTAGTCACATCATTGCCTCTTCTACTTGCTCCTACCCCCACCCCCTCCTCATTTTTCCTCTCTACCGCCCACGCGCTACTCCCTCAATCCACACACAAATATGCGGTGCGCATCGTTGCAATGAACTTTGGGTCAAAAGTTCTACTACATCCGATCGACTCAACAAGAATTTATTTAAAAAAAAAATGAAAAAAAAAATCAAACGAAAAGTTGAGGAGATGCATCTCCAAAGGATGAAGAAAAAAATTAAAAAAAAAAACTTGAATTGAAATTTATTTCAAGCCAACAACTGTTGAAAAAAAAGACACAATTTCTCCTTTTTGGAACAAGTGAGCAATGTAGAGGAATTCATTCATTCAAAAAAAAAAAAATGAAAACCAAATCAATTTGTTTGCCCGAGGATATATGATGATCATTGTTCGTATATTGAGAGTCCTTTATAATACACACACCCCCACACACCTACACATTCACATCACATATACCTACTCTGCGCACTTATCCATCCGTCCGCCTTCTACACTTGAAATTTTTACTTTTATGTCCATTCATCGATTGATTTGCTTTTTTCGAGTTTAATTGGACAAACAGATGAATTCTTGTTCCGCATCCGGTGCACTCAAATCGAGTAACCTGTGTATTTGTGTGTATATTGCTTTTGTATTCAAATTTATATCCAGTTCGCTTTCCTTTAACATTTTCTTTTTTTTGTTGTTGTTCTTTTGTGACTGACCACATTCGATGACAGTGCAAGTGGACCGCAGGACCAGGACTACATACATTTAAGCATATTTACTATACAATATACATGTATACAGATGTGAATATAGGTTTGATCAAAAAATGTGAGAGCTCTCTCTTGTTCAATTGATTTGAATTAATTTCGCTATGAATTGTATTTTTGCACATGTGGTGGTGAAAACAAGGTAAATTGGATTCACTCACTTTACTGTAGCAGTTTTGAAGTAGGAGGAAAGGTAGTTATATCCAGTGTTAAAATTTGAAAAGAAAAAATTAATTCTAATTGAAAAAAAAAACTTAACAGTTTGTATGGAAATAATTAGAGAACAAATAGATTTTAAGCTGATTGTTGCTATTGTGATCCTGAATAAAATTTCTAAACAGGGAAAGGGAATTTTATTAGTACCTGAATAATGTTCTGTAGCTTGAAAGCTTAAAATTTGTTGCGGATGCCTTTGTCACAATGGGGTTTTATTTTTGTTCACATGTATTTAAGTATTAAACACGCTATCAGTACTGCTTAATGCAAGCATTTGTAACATTATTTCTGTTCTCTTCGGGTTTTTTCACCTTTAGATACTTGGAAATATTAACATGTCACAGTCATCATTTAGCGTGGTGTTAGTTGTTAGTAAACAAAATTAAAATAAAGCCTAACACACTACTAAAGACAACATATAATATACAAATTTACAAAGAAAACAATAAGTCAATAATTACACAATATAAATTAGGTGAGTGGTAACACACAAAATTTAAGAGCGCTCATACAACTTGCGCTTAAGTGTAAGCTTAGAGTAACTCAAGTCAAAAACATTATGGTTTTTATTCGCCCCATGCTTCATACGAGTCAGTGGCTCATTGATACCATAATTGGTACGATGGAAGTCACCATGAAAAATGTCAGTGTTACGAGACCTGTGGCTTCTAACTATTAAATAAATTTGGTCTAAAAGAACCGATGCATCAATAGAACCAGTCAGGAGTTGGTGTAAAAATATAACATCATTTACTATTCGACGTTTTTCCAGAGTAGTCATATTCAAAAGAAGTAGGCGATTGTAATATGGAGGGAGATGATTTGGATCATTCCAGTTCAAATGGCTCAGTGCGAAACGTACATATTTTCGCTGGACGGATTCGATGCGATCAATATGCACAGAGTAGTGAGGTGACCAAACAGTGCTCGCATATTCTAAGTGGGGACGAACAAAAGTGTTGTACAACGAAGATGTTACGAGACTACACGAAAATTCCTTACTCCAACGCTTAATAAAACCAAGCATTGCATTGGCTTTATTAACAATTTTCTCAATGTGGAGTGAAAAGTCAAGATTTTGTGAGAAGTATACGCCTAGGTCACACGTTGCGTTTACTCTACTAAGTACAGATTGATTAATGCTGTTATTACAAAATATTGGATTTTTTTTTCTAAAAAAAGACATTGATTGGCATTTTGACACATTCAAAAAAAGATTATTATGTGAACACCAATCAGAAAAATTATTAAGGTCATTTTGAAGAGAAATTGAATCTGCTTCATTTCTGATGATTTTAAATAACTTAATATCATCAGCGTAGAAAAGAACCTTACAGGATCTTATTATCGAAACAACATCATTGATAGATATAATAAAGAGTAATGGACCAAGGTTACTACCCTGCGGGACACCAGATTCTGCGTTTATAGGATCAGAAATTATTCCTCTGAAAAGAACTTGGTATGTCCTTCCCTTCAGATATGACTCGATCCATTGGATAAAAGCTGAAGGGAAACCCATATATGAAAGCTTAAATAAAATAAGACTATGAGACAGCTTGTCGAAGGCCTTACTGAAGTCTGTATAGATACAGTCAACTTGATGGCCATTCTCAATAGTTTTATTTGTAAAAGATGTGAATTCAAGAAGATTAGTTACAGTGGATTTTTTTTCATAAACCCATGTTGCTCGTTCGCAAGAAAATGTTTGCAGTTGAAATAAAAACTCTGGAATACAATAACTTCAAATAGCTTCGGTAAACATGAAAGCTTGGCTATTGGCCGATAATTTGAAATATCACCACGATTACCTTTCTTATGGATAGGAATAATGAATGAATTGTTCCAGATGTTAGGGAAAATTGATTTTTCTAAGGAATTCTGAAATAAAAATGCTAACGGTCCCGCCAGAGTGTTGGAACAGTTTTTCAAAATAAATGCAGGAATTCCGTCAGGTCCACTGGAAGTATCGTTGTCGAGTCCCTCCAGATGTATTCTAACGTCCTCCACTCTTATTACAATATTATTCATTGAGCTTTGAGAAAAGCTATTCAAATGAGTAAAATTGTTTACACAAGGTACAAAATCATCATCACAAAAGGAAAGTTTAAAGAAGCATGAAAACATATTGCAAATAACAAGAGGGTTGTTGGTTGTCTCATCCAAGTACTTCATAGTATATGGATATCCGTCAGATTTTCTCTTGCTATTAACAAATTTCCAAAAAAGTTTAGGGTCAACAAGAAGGGAAGAACGCATTTTGACCATGTAACTATCATACAGGTCTCTACATAATGATTGGAACTCGTCATACAACGTGCAATAGTTGTTGTAATCATCCGAATCATTAGATAAGTACTTTTTCCATGCTCTATTTCTTAAATTACGCATACTTCGAAGCTGGTGGGTATACCATGGTGGAGTGGTTAACACTGAATGCCTCGATTTTTTTACGGGTACAGATGAAATAAAACATTCAAAGAAACTTAGATAGAAGTTGGAAACCATCATATCAATGCTTCCATTCAAAAGTGTGTCAAAGTCAATGTTTAAAATTAGTTCATTAAGTAAGGGGAAGTCAGTTGTCTTGAAATCAAATTCAAGAGGGTCATTGTCAATATTATGATCAGTTGTGTGAACAAAGGAAATCATAATAGAAAGTGGAGGGTGGTAAAAATCAACTTTTGACATAGGAGTTAGACATTTTTCAACAACACAATTACTAGGGTTGGTAAAAAATATCAGATCTAACTGTCGACCTAGACTATTTTGTATACAGCTCACTTGCTGTAAGTCACATGATGTCACATTGTCAACAATAACAGTTTCATGGGGAGAAGAGATGTTGGTAGCCATTAAACTAATTTCGTAATCAGAAAGGGCCCATTCTAGATCAGGAAGATTAAAATCTCCTGCAAGAAGGACATCGTCAAGAGGTTCGCATTTTTCAGAAACATATAGTTAATGGCGTTTGAAGCAATTAATACATGTGTATTTATGTACCTAATACCTTTCTAACTCATTAGCAGTTATATGATATGATTCATATAAGCCAGGTAAAAGTTTTTAATCATTTTTTATTTCACGAAAAAGCCATGAAATGTCTTTGAGAAAATCATTTTCAAAGTATTTCCAAGAGAGCTAATATTTCATAAACGGTTATTTTAGTTGACTTCTCTCTAATTTAAATGCACCTTGTTCTTATATTATTTTTTTTTTTGTTTATTTTCAGGTAAGTCATTCATTCATTCATTGGATGTGGATATTTTACGTACAAAAGGTATTTTCAAACTAAAAACAAATAATATGTTTTAAAATATGAGTCTATTTTAATCTTATCAAAAGTGACAACCAATTCTTGTGTATGTGTAGGTAAAAGTACTATACATATTTGGTTTCTCGAAAATGGCAATAACGCTTTGGATGGAATTCTTATTAGAACAATGAACGAGAAAAGAATGATGATTTTATTTTATAAAAACCGTGACATTTCTTATTCCATGGTTTTCTGGATAACGGCTCTTTTTCCTCAAAGTTCGGTTCGGAGAACGATAAAATATGATTCGTTCACTCGTGAAAAATTAAAAAAAATTAAATTATTTTCGATTCGATCGTGAATTCCATTTTTTTTTTTGTTCTTCGGTTCAATCAAAACTAGTTTCTTTTTTTTCTTGTGAAAATTATTGAAGGTGAATTTTAATCCATAGACATAATAGCCATTTATTTAATGGAAATTCACAGTTCTTGGCTTTGCAGACAAAATATGTTTTGATGGAAATAGAGTTTAGAGTATTTCGATCTAAATGTCACCGAATTGCTCTAAAATCACCTTTATTTCTGAAGCAGTAAAAAAAACTCTAAGGGCCAGTTGTACAAATATTTAACTCGTGGCTTAGCAATTTTAACTCACTGACTTTGGCGAACTAACTGAAGTTCATCGTTGGTTCAGGCATAAAATTGGTAACTTTAACATACTTGAACCTAGAACCATTGCTGAACCCCAGGAATTTCGCCGAAATCAGCCAGTGAAAATATTTGAACCACGGATCAAAATTTGAACCACGTTTATACAACAGGTCCTAAAAGTTTCAATTTTTTTAGAGATTTTTAATCCAACGGTACCGTAGCAATCCTTCTATAGAATTTGAAAACTAACAGTTTTACAGATAGGAGGCCAACTATATTTTTACGGAAAAAGTGTATTTTTATGCAAATGTCACCCAATTGTCCAAAAATCACCTTCAAAAGAATTTGACAGAAATGTATTTATTTTCCACACTTCCTAAAAAAATATATTTTAAAATATAAATCACTTCACAGCCATAGTGGATAACTGATGAAAAATTATTTGTTTGAAGGATCTTAGATCCTTATCGTGATTCGTGAGAAAATCATATGTATGTAAAATATATTGCGGTATGCAAATTTTAAAGATACAAATTAAATTGAAAAAAAAACTATCTTGTCGGTTTTGAAGTATGGATTTTTCAAAAAATACTCCAAAATATTTTTTTGAATAGAATTTTGATATGCAATACTTTTAATTCCTGTGGAAAGTTGTATATAAATTTTTTATTAAAATCCGATCATCTTATAATGAAAATATTCAAGATCAAAAATAGGGTGGGGGAGGTACTGTTGCTAGATATATTTTTTTCAATATTTTATAGTAAATCGTTATTAACTTAGAACATTCAAAAAATGATATCAAAATTGTAAGAGTCATTTTTGAAAAGAATGATATTATATTAAATGGCTTTTTAATATTTGTATGGAAAGTACCGTTATTTTTGTATATATCTAAAGCTGCGGTCAAAATAATAGTAGTACTCCTTACCAAAACTCAAACTTTGTAAAAATTTGATCCCTTAATTGTAAACAAATTAATATCCATGTGATTTTCAAATCGGTGTTTTTAAGCTTTTATTTTGGAAGAAAGAAAAAATTTCAAATATAATATTTGATCCAATATTTTCAAATTTATTGAAGAAAACTTTTGAAATACAGCGGTCAAAAAAATAGTAGTGCGAAGGTAATACACCTTTAAATATCACAAAAAAGCAAAGTTAGGGCAAAATTTGTATCATAAGAAAGATTTAGTAGAGGGTTTAAACCTTAAACCATTTAGTCTCAAGTCCCTTGTTTGAAAAAACAGTAGCACATCGGCGTTCGTCGAGTTTATCAGGTTTTAACACTTTTCTACTCTTATCAAACTCCATGAGTGCTGTATAGCTTCCCAAAAGGCTTTATTGTTAGTTGTCTGGCAACTAGCAACATATTTCTTTGCATCGCACTGCTGGGTCCTCTGTATTTAATTGTTTTTGCTTTGAAACGTGGATTGAATTTTGTGTTTCTTGGCCTCGATATATAATGACAAGGTCCATTTCCACCATAAAAAACAATCTTCGACTCGTCAATATTCCTCCAATTTGATGGAGGCTAACCAAAGTGGTTCCTTCGCGAATTTCAATCTTTTTGCTTCATTGTTTTTTGTCAGCAATGGTTACCTTTTTAGGGCTGTGGGCGGCTTGTGCATGTTCTCGTAAACTTCTACGGACCGTTTCATTGCTGGCATCAACACAAAATTTGCCTTTAATTTCAGAATAAAAGCCAACGTTTTTTGAAATGTTCAACTTTAGAAAAAATGGAGAAAAATAATATTTCTTTACATAAACCGTTGCACTACTATTATTTTGACCGGAAGAATTAGTAGCTTCGATTAATAACGGTTATTTATTTGTCATATTACCGCTACAAAAAAATTGTATGTGTACCCGCTCATGAAGAAAATGTTACTATCAACGCAATATAAAATTTACAAAACTGAAGTTATGCTATTCATTTACATGTACTACTATTATTTTGACCGCAACTGTATATTTGGGTGGTCGTTATAATGGTTTTTTTTTAGTTTTAATATTTGGATAGACCTAAATCCGCTCTAAATGAAGAAAAAAATATTCCCTAATTTTTTAAGATATATGTAGGGGTCAGAGCGTGTAGGTGAGAAGTAGACAAGAAAAAAAATCCTACTGGAGGGAGGTAATATCTCCCCCCGCTTGGTTGGGAGGGGCAGTTTAATAAAATAATTGCATAAATAGATAAAATTACTTAAAAACAAAACACTTGCAGTAATAAAATAAAAAATATTTTTTTTTGAAAATTTTGGTAGGTACTCAAAATTATTTAAATTTTTTGAGAGCCTGGCAAGGAAAAAAATTATCGAAATCAGTCACACCGTTTTCAAAGAAAATGGACAGTAAAAAATGGTTCTTCGGAAGGTATGCAATAATAACCATTTTTTTTTCAAAAATGGTTTCCTACTCAAAAAGGTAGCTTTTACTAAAAGTATTTAATTAATTTTTTTTTTAGAAAAGTTGTGTAGCTGTTTTTGATAAAAATAAGATTTCATAAAATTACTAAGAAAAATTATATGGCAGGTACACCATTTTTTTTTTTGGTTATATACAAATTATGGGGGGAATCACCAAAATACACGGTAGGTTAAAGAAAATTGATACAGCAGCTTAGGGGCCAGTTATAGCGATCAGTAAAATGCATCAGTAAAAATTTTGTTTGCAATATTTAATATGTTCAAATGCTTTTTGAAACAAAAACTAGGTATATGCAAATCGATGACGAATGTAATAAAATAATTTGTTTTAAAGAAAAACTTGATTCGGAATTGTACTTTTTGAGAAAAACCATTTATTTGATTTTACTGACGAAAACTCATTTTACGTATCAGCTGATTGTCATGTCACTCAAAATGAAACAATTCGTTCCGCCTGTTTGTGTTCCCTTTTTTTATTGTTTCAGTACATACGAAAAAAAATTACTGATGCATTGACATCCAGTAAAAATAGAATGAAGAAGAAGACATTAGTTTTACTGACACAATTTTACTGTTCGCTATAAACACCCATCAGGAAAAAATTCCGAATTCCTTTCGTTTCAACTTTTTACTGATGTGTTTTACTGATCGATATAACTGGCCCCTTAGGCTGTAGCCGAACAGACAGACAGACAGAATTGTGAGACCCACTTTTTGAGTGTGTGAAGTTATCCGTTATCCCCCTTTTCTCCTTTTGTATTTTTTTTTAATTTTTGAAAGTTGTTCCAGATTGTTCTCGATTTGTTTCGGATTGTTTCAATTTTGTTTTGAAATCTATTCAAAAATGATATTTTCCTTATATTTTTACTTTTCAAATTTTGTTTCGAGTTTAGAAAAGAATTCTTAACATTGTTCCAAGAAATTAAAGTTGTAGAGTGTATATTGAAAGAGATATAACGTCGGCTTAGAGTGTAAAGCGGCTAACTCCACATTTTTTTTTGTGATTATAGACCACTTCAAAAATTGCTTAAAAATACAAAAATCTATCAAATATTTTCAATTTCAGCGAATTTAGCAAAAACGAGTGCTGAAAAATAATTAACGTAATTTTGGTTTCATTCAAATAATGCGAACATTTTTATTTAAATAATTTTTTGTAAGAAATGCAAAATAGGAGTTAGCTGCTTTTCACTCTAAGCCGACGATAAGCTTCATAACTTTTTTCAAGCAAACTCTGGCCTGCAGTATAGGCAGGGGCGTCTCTAGACAATTGGAGGCCCTGGGCCCTTAAGGATATGGGGGCCTCTTAAATTTTTTTTTGAAAACTATTTCATATTACAAGTCTTACCATAATATTTTATTATATTTAACTATGTATTGACTATTATCATTTTACTTTATCGGGAGTATCAAAAGGTTAGAAAATCTATTCACATTTTGTCTTGAACACAAACAGTTGGCCAGTTTAAGGCTAATTTTGAATATTTTATAATTAGAATTCGATTAATTGAATGTTATCATCATTCTTCACGCGACACTCAATACTTCTTTTTTCGATGATATAAATGTGGTTTTATGGTTTTTTCATCCTAGGGCGGCTTTCAAATCAGAAATTTACATAGACGGCTTTGTTTTTCAACTTTCAAAAGATGTCTGAATAACGACCAATGGAAAAATTACGTTCCTGTTTTTGCAAATAAAATTAAAAAAATTAAGTTTTGACCCTGGTGCTCTTTAAGAGGCTTATGGACAGTTGTCACGAGATTTTGTGTTTAAATAAAATTTTCTTTTCATTTATTTTTAAACATGTTCAAAAAGTATCTTTTTTGAAACTTAAAACGGGATAGTCCCATGGAAAATAGATAGATATACCTAGCAGCATTAGGCATGCTGCTACTTGAAATTAAATATCATTTAAGAGTTAACTTTCTGGCCACATATTCACATTGGACAATGCACATGCACACGCTACTCTCAGTTGTGCCAGTGCCGTAAGAAAATATTATGGTACCTATGATGTTTTAAAATGTTCCCAAAACGAAGTCTAAACAAAAAATTGGCCAAGGAAATCGATTCCAGGTGAACAAAATCATAATTTTTTCGTTTTTGCTTTATTTTTGGACGTTTTTTTAACTAGCTCTATCTTTACCAAACTACAATAGATCTATTCAAACGAGCATTTTTAACCTGATCTAAAATTTGTTCTTGTGCGGAAAACGATTTTTCGGGAATTTTTGTACCAAACGTCATTTTTTAATTTTTGAGTTTATTCGCTTTGATGTCATTGAATTTAAAACAAAAACAAAATAAGTTATTGAATATAACTTTAGCATTTTTTTTTCACAAAAACTACAGAATTATATAACTGTGATCATCTTTGTTTTTTACAGTTTAACTAATTTTTTTCATTTGTTTGTTTGTTCCTAACCTGAAAAAGCGTTAGATGTAGTTTTTATCCAATTGTGTTTATTTTATTTATTGAACTTTTTTTAATTTCATTTTGGTACCAAAAGTACAAAAAAAATTTAAAATATCCTTTTTTTGTGAAAAAATTTAAAAAGTTTTAAGAGTATTATCTAATTAGTCTTTCATTATAAGGATGGAAAAATAATGCTCTATAACTAACTGGTCAGAGCCAGATGAATCCAATCTCATCTTCGCATACATACTTTCAAAAATGACCCACGGTTGGTATGCTGGGGCTGTCCAGGGGGCCCCCTAAATCCCGGGGCCCTGGGCCCTGGCCCACCGGGCCCATGCCTAAAGACGTCACTGATAGGTTCTTACTATAGGGCAATACGATGATAGAGAACACGAAAAAAGTGCGTGGCAAAATTCTGTCTGTCTGTTTGTTTGTATCTGGATCTACACCATAAGCCAATGATGCAATTTTCTTCAAATTTTAAACTTTTTTGTAACTGTGGAGAGTTACCGAAAATTATTATGAAAAAGCTTCTTTAAATTATCAATAATATTGCATATCAAAATTTTGAAAAAAATAAGTTTTGGATTTAAAAAACAAAAATTAAATATTTTTTCTTTTTGAAAATTCAATATTTCAAAAACGGGTTGATGATTTTTATAAACTCAGATTTTAAATGTATGTATTTAAATATTTTCTAAGAATGTTTATCCCATTTTTTGTTTAATAATGTGACTAAAATTAAAAAGAGCCATAGGTATGGTTTCAATTTCCGTCCACTGCCATGCCCTCCTTTCTTATTAATTGATTTTCAGGGTTTTCCGTAAGAGCGATAAAAACTTCAAAAGAGGTTTGGTAAGGAACCGCCCACTGCCACGCCTGCATATTTTATTTTTAATTTTTTGTCGGAAACAGCTCCAATGATTTAGATTCAATTTTCAAAAATTTGTTTCGTATGAGGAAGAAATAAAAATATTCTTTTTTCAACAATTCCATTAATTTTGTATTTGAATATGATTGTGCAATCAAGTCAAATTTCTAGAGAATCCGAACAGTTAAGATGAGAAATACTTTCAAAACTCAAGGACTTGCATAACACGAGGTAGTACTCCTGAATAAAACTTTCTATTTTTTTGTGACATAAGCTATAGAATTCGATTCTAAGATCTGCAATATGAACCAAATAGTAGTCAGTTAATGCAAAGAAACTAAGTATCTACCTACAAGACAACAAAAAAGCTTAAACCAATATGCGATACATAACTAAATACATAATATAAAAAAGTCGTTCAAATAAAATTCTTACAGATATCTGTTACCTTTTGGCATCAGATAAATCTCCCCAACTAAACAAAAATAAAATTATCCTTGTTCTATGATTGTGATTTAATTTGAAATCCTTTAGGTTAAACAAAGAAACAAATTCAAATTAAATTGGATAACAATTTATTGTGCAATATAATGATTCAAGATTCTCTGTTGCATCAAGGTTTTTGTTTTTATGTTTTATATTAACTGCATTTTATTCCATTATCCAAGATTCACGATACCTATACTCCAATAGCTCCTTTAGAATTACAAACAAGAAGAATTGAATTTTATTATATTTAGCTATTGTCCTGAAGGGGGTTTTGTAATCTTATTCGAAGTATCTTAAAGAAGATTTGATCTTATAATACTACTCGTATACATCAAGGATAGTTGTTGATTCTTATTAAATTCAAATTTTCCACCTTTCAGTAGGAAGGTACCTACGTACCTACGTTAAGGATTTGTTATATTTTTGTTTTACTTCTATTCGGGATGAGATTTATTTTTAACAATAAAAAGACAAAGAAAATAAATCGAGACGATGTAATTATACTAATAAGGTAGTTTTTATATTAAAAATAATTGATTTATGGTTGAAGTGGTATTTATTTCATAAGGATTGCATTTTTTTTTGTTAAGAAAGAAAAATAGCAAAAGATACAACAGAATTCTAAGATTGGAACTAAGGAAGAAAAAAAGCATTTTAGTGGAAGGGTGTGTATATTTTCTTCAATTCTGGTGGTTGAACAATTTTTTTCTACAAAACTGACTTAAAATAGAAAACAAATTATTAAATAAACAACGGCAATTCAATATCACTTTTACTATATTTTGAGGAATAAGCGGGGCTGAATGCAACAGAAAAATTTTATTAGATGGAAATAACACCATTATCCTGGGTTTTTAGTTGAACTTAATAATTGAAATGAAAAGGAAATTCCTTGGATTAATGAATGTGAATTTTCTGATTTCTACATTTTTGTTCTTCATATTTTTAGTAATTATCTCAGGCTGTGTTACATTTCAATATCGAGAAATCATTAAAACGAACATGTTTAAAACATGAAAAAACAAAGCCTATCCCATAGCAATTTATCACCCACCACCTGAAACGAAGATACACGTGTCATCGTAGGTATGCAGGAGGTATTGTAGTACAATATAGCTCACATCTTTGCCTGTCAAACAAAGAACAATACCTGTCATCATCCTGAGGCGTTGTTTTGTCGTCAAATAATCGCATTCCAATCATCTTAACCAAGCATCCATTTGCACGTTCGTTACAAAACGAACCGAACGGAACGAAAGTGTCGTATCGTATCGTGTTGTGTGTGTTGTTGTATTAGTATTTGTATTTGTGCAACAACGTCGTTGTCGGCGTTGTTCTCGTCATTGTTATATCCATAGCCTGGCAAGGAAATTGAAAACTGAACAAAAAATTCCCCAAAAAAAAATTGCTCCTCCCCTCAACCGACCCCCTGAAACTCCTTTACCTATTCATATACACACTTTCTCCAGCAAGCTTGACGCGTCGAAGGATTCCATCATCCTTAGCAAATATCAATGATTGGAAAAACTCAAGAGGAGATCGAACTCAAAAAAAAAATTAAAAAGGAGAAAAGAAGAAAAAAAAAATTCGAAATGGAAAATAATTTCAAGCGAAAGGTTGGTATTTGGAGAAAACAAGTTTTTGACATCTGTTAGGCGGATGCTATACAACATCCTTTTCAGGGATTTCCTATCATCCCTCCGAGTGCACGATTACTATTTTTTTTTTTTTGCATCTCCATTCTCAGAAATATTCTCATATAGTCCAAGCATGCGAAGTCTCGTCCAGATTGTGTGAAGGAATGTTGTCTAATCTCTGAGGAGGTGATGGGCAGTATGTTTTTTTTTTTTTTTTTTCTTTTTCATCCAAGAACCAATTCGTTCAGCTTTTGTTTCGCATCAAATCCTGTGTCATTTTGAGCAACGTTAAAGGACATCATTCCATAAATATTGAAACGAGAAAAGGTTAGGCTTTATGGAGAGAAACTCTTTCGCACAAAACATTTTGTGTCCTTAGATGGAGAATTATAGAAGGTATGTGTGCAAGCAAATGCAGTATCAATATTTGCGTATATAAACGTCTCCCTCACCCTAACCATTATCGTTTCCAATTTGCATAGGAATTTAATTCTTAAATGTGACATGCTGAAGTGACCAACTCAATTTAAGTAAAGGACACATCGATTTTTGAGGAAATCGCAATTTTGTTCTGGCAGAAAAATTGAACTCTCTACAAATAGTGTTCCATAGTCATAGTTGTGCACTTATTATGTAGAGTAGAAACTGTAGTTGGAAAATTCTATGCAAGGGTAAAATAGTAAAAAGCTGTACATATAGGCTGTAGCTTAGGAATCTTCGTGTTCTTTTAAGAAGAGATATGGAACTTCAAATATTTAAAGAGGGTACAAAATCATTTCCTTTGCAATTTGGAATTGTTTTTAGTTTTTTTAAGAAATAAGAAACTAATGGTTTCTTATAGCCGAAGGTGCCATTCCAAGCTGCTTAGCAATGATTCTAATGTATGTTAAGTCATCTAGTGTAACCTTCACCCATAGGCAAATTGGACCTTGACAGGAATTTTCAATTTTGTTTTTATTTCTATTCCTGATATTCAGGACACCAAACAAGGGTGCAATCGAGTGACCTCGATGCTAACTTCATATCTCAAGAACCAATCATACTTGGAAGCTTAAGAATATCTCCAAAATGGAATTTCAAGAATAGGCTAGGTCCAAATTTGTAAGTCGTCACTTTAAAAAAATTCAAATTTAATTGAATTAAATTAAAATTGACATCACTCTGAGGTAAGCAATTCACACCCTGTATCTCAAAAATCCAAGCATGCTGCAGCTTTCAGTCAAGCTCCAAATTTGCAGTTTGATTGCATTTCAAGAATAAGCTAGATCTAAATTCTAAAGTCCTTAATTTGAAAAAAAAATATACTGTTCTGCTATAATTTCACAGTGAAGTTAGCAAGTCACATGGTGTATCTCAGGCACCGGGTATGGTAGTCAGTTACAGAAAGGCTCAAAGTCGGAATTTTTGTATTTCAACGATTATAGAAAGGTTCAAATTGAAATTTTACAGTCCGGGTGGACCAGGTCCGCAACCAACAAGCTTCTTCAGGCTGGGGCTCGGTCTCTAGCCAGCTATTCCAGTTTCGCAGGCCAAGTTTGTGGAGGTCCTCTTCCACTTGCGTGCACCACCTGTTACGCTGTCCTCCCTAATTTCGCGGCCCCATGGCGTTTGATTCAAAGGCCCTGAGTAATAGAACTGAATCTACCTAAAGTCGACTTTAACAAAAACATGCGTAGAAATAATACATAAATTTCACTTCTAAATGATTATATTATATCATTTTAAACATAGCTTGAGGTGCTTCCAAGCATTTAGTGGTGAAGTTTGTGTTTTATTTCTACGGACGTCATTGTTAAAATCGACTTTAGGCTAGACTCAGACCTATTACTCAGGGCCAAAGACTTTTGGGACCGGAGCATTGATGTCCATTCGTAGTACCTCGTGGCATGAGGGTTAGTGCGTAGGACTTTCATGCCAAAGGTGTGGGCTCGATTCCCAGTCGTGCCACCTAAAAACATAAATGTTTTATCCGAGGTACTGACTCTTGCGAGGAACTGACAAATCCTCCAAGAGTATACTTGTCATGAATAAGTGCATCTCATCTAGCCGTTCGGACTCGGCATAAAATTGTAGGTCCCCTCCATCCCACCCAACAACACGCACACAGGAATGGTTGAGACTTGTAAGTCACTAGGCCCTGGTTCTCCACGAGCTGTTGCGCCACCCAATTAATTTATTTATTGATGTCCATTTGCTCTGGTCATCCACCTTCGTCGTTGGCTTTTTACTTTTGTGGCTACGTTGGTGTCGCTGTATAGCCCGTACAGTTCGTTGATGAATCTTCGTCTTTATTCCCCATCTATGCAGACGGGACCAAAAACCACTTGGAG
Source organism: Dasysyrphus tricinctus (assembly GCA_963921185.1). Lineage (NCBI taxonomy): Eukaryota > Metazoa > Arthropoda > Insecta > Diptera > Syrphidae > Dasysyrphus > Dasysyrphus tricinctus. The sequence goes on along the minus strand of OY992532.1, from coordinate 213,487,934 downwards.
AATTTTCCCCTTAAAACAGGCTTTGGAATTTTGATCCGTGTGTATGTCTCTGCACCAAGCCGGGATGTTAAGCGTCTTATATAGGGACACTTTAGTTGCTCGAGAGATGGATTTGCTCCTCTATTGCCTTCTAAGCGCACAAAGCAGCTGCAATTGACAAGAACAATTCTTCGTTTGATCTCCGCGCTGGTATCGTTTGCTGAGTTGATAGTGGAGCCAAAGTAGACAAATTCTGTGACCAACTCGAATTTATAGCTTTCTATTGTGACGGTTAGTCCGAGACGTCAGTATTGGTTGTACTTTCTTTTTGACAGCATATACATACTTGGTCTTGCCTTCATTCACCGTTAAACCCATCTCACGAGAGCACCACTTACATCAGGCCTTGTTCGTTCGATTATGTCAATATCGTTGATCGTTGTTAAAGAAGTCGCATGACTGACTTTTTTGTCGAAACCTTTTTTGACATGAAAGTTATGGGTGAGATCTTGATGCAGTAGCGTGCATTCTCCGCGTCATCCTAGACAAACAGACTCGACAATGCTCTGAAGTTATTCCAGCCCAGGGGCTGTCTTTCACAAGGATCGTGCAAACAATGCTGAAGTTCCTTTCATCAGGAATGCTTTCCTCCGACCATATTCTGCAAATGAGCTGGTGCACACTCTTTACCAATTAATCGCCAGCCGCTTTGAACAGCTCAGCCGTAAGGCCATAAGCTCTTGCTATCTTTAATTTTTCAAGACTACTTACTTCCTCACTAAGTTCTTCGGAGTTGTTACGTCCGTGAGGTTCTTCTTGAGGGGCATGGGGCCTTCACTACTTCTACGTGCCATTGTGTACGGTTTTTGAAGATGTACCTCAGCTCTCTCCAACTTTTCTCCATTTGTGCTGATTCCTCTTCGGCCATTCTGCGCCAAGTATGTACTTTAAGGTCGGCCCACTCGTCTTCCTCGCTGCGTGAGGGGGTTCCATTGCATCCCTTGACTCGCAATGCACTCTTGACCTTTTCGATGCTTATTCCCAATCAACTGCCACTTAAGAAGTCGATGGTTTCCGGACCTGATGTTCATCATTGGAGATACGGTTAGGCCCGAAAATACTCGAGATGTTTCGCAGATATCTATTCACGATATCTTTCCAAGTGATGCACCCATAAAGAAGCACGGATTCAACATTGGAGCAGAACAGTCATAGCTTGGTCTTTAGACTCATACAGTTCTTTCTCCATATTTTGGACAGCATTCCGAACACAGCCTTTGCTTTCCCGATTTAAATGATTATATCTAGTTCGGTCCCGCCATGAGTAGAGACAATACTCCCAAGATATTGAAAACTAAACTAGAGATGGTACTACTGGTTGTCCAGAAATATCCACTTGGATAAGTGAAAAAGTTCTAAGGCTGATCCTATTTGTTTTTGCCGTATTGATCTTAAGCCCAACGACTTCAGCTTATCCATCCATGATCCTATGAGAGATTTAGAATTCGTCATTCGGGTAGTCCAGATGTTTGAGGAATGATTGCAGATTCCACTGAATTCCTTCATTTGCAGTCGACAAAGCTGCATGCAGCACATCACTTAACACCAACAGACAGGAACAGCATTGATGACAGTATACAACCCTGTCCAACCCCAATTTGGATTTCAAAAGCGGAATTTAGAGTAATGATTCTTCCATATCCATATCAGCACCAGCTGTGATTCTACCACGATGTGCCCCTGATGATCGTTTTTGCAGGCTTTGGGCCTTGTAACCCTGTGGGTCTGGGGAGTTTTGTTTTACTTTTTTGTAAAATTTCCGAGCTTCATTCTTGCAATGGCATCCCTCTATTTCCTCGATCGTGCACTTGTTCCTTCTATTTTCTTCTGAGTAGCTAGTGTTCCCCTTTTCTCTTCTGCTCATTAGTTGCCCGTTTGCAGCTCTGGTCCTTATATGGAGTGCTGTTTTATATGCCTCTTGTTAAGCTGCATTCTTCGGGATTCTTCGTCGAACCAGGAGTTTTGCTGCGGTAGTGCGCAAGAATTGGCATTTTTGATGGCTTCAAGAACTATTTAAGCGGTTGCAATAGACTCCATCGAGAAAGAACCAGGGTAATGCAAATTTGGAAAGTTTTGTTTAAAATAGAGTTAACACTTGCCCAGTGGACTATTTGCTCCTGAACGAGATTGAATAAGGAGAGATATGATATCGTATATCCTTATGCCAAAATCCTATGCTTGTTTGAAATAGTTCCATAGTTGAACATTGCAGCACGTTTTTTTCTAATGTTGCGCAACACAGCTGGAACTTACCAAATATCCACTCGCTCCCCTGGATCCTGCCGATTAGGGATAGTGTTGCAGAACAGCTTAAAGATACTCTCATTAGATATAAATTTGTATGCAGAGATATGTATATACCTGAATAGTTCTGGCAGGACATAGAATTTCTTGTATGCATATGGAGCTGATAGACCAGTTATCAGTTATGCTTCCTTTTACCCAAACTTGGTTTATAATTTGATGCATGCAGCATTCATCCTTTCAGCACATCCGCTCAGTATTGAAAGACTGGAAAATCTTGGAATTCACCTCCGAGATACCCATATAAGCGCCAGAAGGCAAGGAAAATACCACGCTAACAATATATTTTTAATTTTAACTACGGACTTTTGGCAGATACTTGTATTTTTTCTGTCGAAATCCATGATTTGCCCAGTCCCCCTAAAAAAAAACTATACGGCTCCATCATATTAGAGCTAGCTGAAGGGTTCAAAACCTTAGGAACAGCTAAATATAAATATAAAGCTACTAAATTCTATCAGAAGACTGAAAACCGAATTTGTATTGACATCCCTTATTGGGCACACCCATTGTTTACCATTTTTGTCATCAATAGATTACCAGCAAATTAATTTCTAATGCTCTAAATCTTCGAGACTTGTGGTGTCATTGTCCTTAGACTGTAGCAAAACATCATTCACCACCTTTCCATATAAAATTCTAAACATAAAACACCTCCAATAATACATAATTAAAAAAGAAAAAAAAGAGAACTTGAAATATAAAAGTCTAAAAAGCTAAAACCAAAAGAGGAAACACAAAAAGAAAAAAAAAATTACAAAAAATTCTAAATCTCTCATCGATAACACATGAATTGCAAGGCGCGATTTATATATTAAAAGCCGACACGTTTGTCTCTATATCGTTGCCGATTGTATATATTTCCCGGATCAATAATCCATGAATGAATGGCATCCTATTCGCAAAACACTCTCCCGCCACAGGCAGACAGGATACAGGAACAGGATATACTATACTTGTGTCGTACCTACCTATATCTACATACTCTCTATGTCTCTTCTCATTGGGGTTTAAGGATTAAGTGCTGTTGTCAATGTGGCATCATCATAAACAGCAGCAGCAGCATCATCATCATCATCATCATCACCAGAGGCAGCAAGTAGTATACAGCATACGATTGCAATTTGCCGATATTAGAGAAAAAGGGAGATATTAATTATTATTTTCTTTCATTTTTCAATATTATTTTTTTTTTGTTTTCCATAAAATCTGCCAACTCATTAAGAATTTCATAGATTGATCTAAAAATTACGCTCCTACTGATTTGCTTTATAAGGACTTCTTCTCGCAAACCCCACCCTCTCTTCTCTTTATCCCGCAGTTATACCAATCGCACTCTATATAGAATATCTCTTGAGTTGACAAGGAGGCGAGAAGAAAATAATGAGAAAAATAAAGACGATGGATGATGGCTAGGATAATAATCCTTGAAGATGAAGAGCACTTCATCCTTCACTTTTGTACCCAAGTCGGGATTTTTTTTTCTTTCCTCTCTAAGAACAAAAAAATAAATACAAAAACACACCATCACAACTACACTATTACCATCATCACCATCACCAACACTAACATAAACACATGACCGATAGCAGTGCCATAATCGGTTGAATCTGTTTTCCCTTAAGATGAGTTGAGAGGATTTTCATTTTGAAAATTTCCAATCAGAGGATCGAGCATCATAGATGAGCACAAGAGGTTGGCAAATACCAAGTGGGATTTAATTTGTCCTGAAAGTGTTCATAATCTTTGGTGATTTCTTGTTATTTTCTTTTTTGTTGTTTTCTTAAACAGATTTTTTTGTCTATGTACTTGTTCTTAAGTAGCAATTTTTGGTTGACTAAAATTGAGTGATAAATGAGAGAAGATAGAAAAAAGAGGCAATTATTCTATTTGATATTATTTGTCTTCTTTTTATCCTCTTTGAAAATCTCAAGGAAGATAAGGCAGATACCTTAATTGTTGTCGGTATGGTCAGTTCTTGAGTTAATTTGGTTTTTCTATTGAAGTGAATTATCCAGGAAAAAGTCCCCTCCATGACATGCTAAGGTTAAGATTACATCGGATAAAAAAGGAAGGCACTCAAAATAAGACTTTTCAAACTTATGGAGAAATTAAAGTACTGAGTACATATCAATATATGTACTCATTGCAAAGATATCTGCAAACATAAAACGTACATTAATAAGCTGTTAGTTATATAAGCAATACACAAATGTATGGACTCAGTATATTAATATGAAGCTAATAAAACTAAATATATATACATGTATTGAGTACATCATAGACACTATATTCATAAAAACGATTTCTTTAGTTTCTTGTGATCTTTACATTCAATATGTGATTCGTTTCTCTCCCAACTTCGTTTTTCTGAAATCAAATAATAATTTTTTTTTGAGTAAATATTATTGTATGTACTCATTACAAAGTTTTCTGCACGCTTAATTTTTGTAATGAATACAGTTGCTGAAAACTATTCTGACAACATAAGTTTATAAGCTCTGGATACTTAAACAATACAAAAATGTATGGAATCAGATTTTTATATAAAGTCAATAAAACGAAATGCATTAATATGTATTGAGTACATCATAAACACTGTATTCATAAAAATGTGTTGTTTTTTTTTAGTTTCTTGTAATCTGGACATTTAATATGTGGTTCCTTTCTCCACCAATTTTTCCTGTAGTCAAATACTTATTTTTGTTTATATATTTGAAAGAAATAAACTTTTAAAGTCTGATTCCTATAGATACTGATAAAGCAAGCAACCACATTGTCTATTTGCAATACAGAATGAGTTGAAACTTTAGGTTTGCAACTATTGGCCACAATAGTTTGTTCAAGCAAAATACGTGTACTCAATACATATCTGTTTGACCGAATACCCGTTACTTGTATTTGTTACAAAATTTGGTGCAGTAATTTTCTGTAGTTAAAATGGCATAACCCAGTATTATTGTAGTCATTACATATTTGACTTAAACGTGTTAATAGTTATGTGTTGAGTACATATCCATGGCGGTCGTGAAGAACCAGGTAAGTCGAGATACCTGAAGTGAGTTTTTATTTCTTTTAAAATTCTAAAATTAATATTTAACAATATTTTACAACATTTTACCCTCATCAAATACATTCCAAAAATATTTGACAATAAATGATGAGCACTTGTTTTGACATTAGTTTGATATTAGACCCCGACCTTCTATTTTTTTTTTAAGTTTGAGTTACCTGGTTCTTCACGACCGCCACGGATATAGTCTGAATACTCAATATAAGTTTGAGCTTAAAGACCATGTAAGGCTTATACGGAGTCCATAGTTAATTATATAGTAAACGTATTGCCGTGTAATATTTTTGAATCAAATTCAGTTCTTATCAGTAAACATCAAGTGGGTCATAGACTAATAGTTGGCATTCCACAAAATTAATGACTCAATATACAATAGTATCCTAGTATTCAGCACATAACTTATTGCGATGAATTTTCCTTAAGTAAGATGGAAGCTTTAATTATCTATGAAGTCATTAAATATTTTACTTTCGGAAAACGGTATTTGATAGCTATTCATTCAGTACAACTGTATTAAGTACAGATTATTGACCTTTTAGAAGGAAGGCATCTTAAGAAACATATTGCCAGATTTCATTTGGTATATTCAATGAAATGTAACGAATACACGTAACTGTACTCAGTACATAGAACTCTCTAACTCAGCGAAACATCATCCGATTTGCCTGGGGATTGTTTTGTTGGAGTTGTATTGAACTATCCAATAGAATGTGCCCTTTCTACCACTACACAAATGTTGACACTCAAACCAAAACTATGCAATGGAACAGTGCCCACCCTTCTCTAATCTATAGCGTCGATAACATTGGTCTAGAAACGATGAAAATTAAAATAAAGTACTTGAGCTTTGTTCATTTTGTTAATGCTTCTCGACCAATTTCATCGATTCGAGAGTTACAGAAAGAAGGGACTCGTGAGCACTCTTCAAAGGCACCCTAATCATATGCGAGCAAGTTCTCACTCCAAGAATTCCGATGATACTTACGAACTTACCGTTCGAGTTTAAGTGATCTATTCGCATTCACAATGACAATCAACAAATCACATAGCCAATCGTTGTAAGTATGTGGCCTAAATCGTGAAGTTTTAGCATGTTGTGAGCTAGCACAAAAGACAGGAGGCTGGTCATAAGACACTCCCTCAACCCAAGCCAACTGTATTATGCCAAGCTCGGCATATAGCAGAACGGCACCGAAGCGTGATCGATCCAATGTTCACCATGACATGTTCAAATGACAATTTAGCATCATGAAACCCCGTTGCTGGTCCCCACAGCTATGAGAGTGAGTATTGTAAGGAAAAACCAGCCGTGTCGCATGTTCTCCTACTGGCCAGGGAGTGTCCAGTACAAGTTGCTATGACTCTAGCTATGTCTTGCCTGAATTTTTTTTTTTTTTTTTTATAATTTTAACTATATGCCTGTAAGACCTAAGGTCTTTTAAATGCAACCTGAATTGCACGGCACTAGTTAGAAAGAGTAGGAGGATAGGAAAGATTTGGCACAGTGGATAGAGATCAAGGTGTTTATTGTCTCATTAAATCTCACGGGTGGCGTCCAGTTAAGCTGGGAGAATATAGAAAAGAATGCTGCCTGTATGGGGCTCGAACCCACACCTCTAAGTTAGCAGTCAAGCACTACATCCACTGCACCATTGCCACGCGCGATTTTATATATTTTTTAATATCAGATCAATTGCTCGGGATTTATTATTGGCGGGCCAGAGCTTTCTGGATATTTTTTGCATTTGGCTAAGCTGTTTTCCACTAACGATTGCATTCACTAAGGAAAATTGAAAATATATTGCGCTTCGCAACTCGTACGGGAATGTTGACTCTTTCCGCGAGTGAGCTGTGAATGGTTGATACATGACTAGCCAGTTCATCTGCCTGTTCAATTTTCTCCATGCCACAGTGGACATGGCTAAGAACCCAGATAAGGGTAACCTTGAAGTTAATATTTAGGCTTGCAAACTCATCTCGACATTGCTGGGGCAATTTAGAAGATGATATAGTTGAATCAATGGCCTAACTATCTGTAAGGATAACCGAATAACAATTTTGGTTTGGGACTAGTTTAAGTATCTTGCATTCTTCCCTAATTGCCAGTTATCTGGCTTGACATTATACATTACTAAAATTGGGCAGCCGAAAAGACTTAGAGATTTTAAAAGACTCAGAAAAGATTCCTGAACCAACACTGTACTCCATCTTTAAGCCATCAGTATAGATAGTTCTGTCGAGGGAGGTCTTTCGTCACGGTGATAGGTGCGGCGTCATCATTTCAGACCTTTTTGGATGGGAATAAAACTTCAAAAGCTTTCCTGAGGCTTATTGTAGGAGTGCGGTAGTCAGTCGGAGTCGAACATATTTCAGTGGGGTAGGAGACCGAGACAAGCTTCTTTTTCATGACTCAAGATGTTTGGGAAATCAAGTGAAATGTGTCATACAAATTGTTATATTCTAGTCAATTATGAATGCAAGGCCTTTGCAAAACAAAAAAGGAACAATATTATGAAAAGGAGGCTAAATGTGAAAATTGTGCCAATTTTCGGAAATGGCTTGGAAAATTAATGGTTAAAAATGTACTTTAAGTACGAATCTTACTCCGAGAGTTTTGAGAACTCATTTTAAGAACTTGCAGAACACTCCTCCATTGTATTAGTGACCCCTTTATATGCAGCTCCACGATTCGAAATTATAACTTAAGACAGTATTATATCTGTCATAGAGGTAGCAACAGCTCTCAAAAGTCTAAAGACGGTTAACGGTAAGGCTGCAGCTAGAGGGTCGGACAGAATACCGGTAGAGTTCTATAAATACGGAACTATTGATTTAATTATTAATTTAACAAAGTTGTTTAATGTGGCTATGGAGTGTGACATACTTCCAGAAAAATTCAGTGAGGGTTTAATTTTCCCGATTTGTAAAAAGATGATAGCAAGCTATCTCGGCATATCGTTTCTCAACATCTCGTACGAAAATTCACAGCAGCCCTTCGAAAGAGACATAATGGATTGAGCAAAATGTTATGCTTTAGGAGTCTCAACGGGCTAAAAATTGTAGTGCAAACCTTTCAAATGGGAAGCACAAAGCTTTGTGCCTTGTTTGTCATTGTTATCTTTAAAGCTGAGTTTGTTACCGTAGACCAAATCGCTTATCTGCCTGAACAAAATAAAGTGCTGCAACTGGAGCTGCAGCTGCAGTTGTCAAAAAGTGTCGTACGTTATTTTTTTACGCGCCCACAATGCAGCTGTACAGCCTTCTGACATTTGAGTATCGAAAGTAAAAAACAAATGGATAATGATGAAAAAAAAGCTAAAATTAAAATAAAATTTTTATGAGAGATTGAAAAGTGCTTAAAAATCACTTTAACCCACATGTAAACACTCGTTTGCGCTCGCAAAATTTGAAACGTCAAGAATGCTGCAAGCAAAAGTGTGTGTTAATAAAAATGCTAGTCGCTGTTGCAATTGATAAACAACGAAACCTGCATTGGGATAGAGCTAAACATGTGGCTTTAGTGGCGCAGTGTGTAGTGCATCGGCCTCTGAATCGCAAGGTTCATGGTTCGCTCCCATATGACGGCAGAGTTTTTCAATTAATACGAGCATAACCAGACTAAGCACCACTAAAGGAGTCTGATGATCGAGGTGGCTCTCGTGAAATAGCTATAACTCCAGCCTATAAACTTGGTGGTAACACACACAAGTTGTTGCTGTTCATTCAAAATTATTCAATATAAATTGATGTATAATGCGCAGCATGCACTGCACTTGTGTGTAAATTTCCATATACACACAAGACCCAACTTAAAAAGTTTAAAGTTGGCCAACTTGTCCAGCTGCGTCTACAGCTCCGTCTGTAGCTGCGTCGTGTTGTGTTTGCATCACTGAATTTGCTATTCCAGCTGCAGCTCCAGTTGCATCTCCGTCTCCATTCTATATTTAGCCAGTTATTCTAGAAATTATATGGTCTGGGTATCTCGCTTAATTTTGGTCAAACTATCGAAAACCTTTAGAAGACTACAAAGGCAGCAGTGTGGAATCGTGAAGAGCAGTTGAATTGATTTCACACCAGCTCAGGAGTACGTAAGGGATGCACACTGAACGGTCAAAAGGCTATTTAACCGTCAACCTAGGATCTCTATTTTTTCCTTTAACGACTAGGATAGGAAGGTCCTGGTTGATGCGTTTTTCTTCGACTTAAGAAAAACGGTAGCGAGTTCGTTTTTTGTATGAAATTATGGCTATCGAAAAAAACCATAAGACTCAAGCGAAAAGTGACAAGAATTATTTTAGCGAAACGGCGAGTAAAACAACGAGATTTTCCCCTAAGGGTTTTAATACAAGAAGAGATTTATTTTAAGTTTTAACATAGTATTTATAGATAAAGTTTTCGTTAAGTTTTAAATGAGAGAGAATTTAAAGGCGAATTAAAATAATAAATAATATGGCGATTGGTATAATTTTGAGCGCCAGATTTAAAATTTAAAAATTATATAATTCAAAATGTATAACAGCTTTGTTCAAATTAATTTACATTATATTAAAAACAAATAATAAGTTTTCGGCTCCAACACACACTTAGCCCAATACTTTTTGCACTTTTCATAAAAGATATAGTGGACATTCTTCTAAGTTTTATTGAATATGCAGATTTTCTGATCAAGACCCTGATCATTGCTGATGATATACAGAGTCATGCTTGCCAGCTCACGCGAATCACTTCAATTTATGATAAATGGATTAAACTAGTACTGCGAAGGCGTACGCAAAGTGGGGCAGGAAGGAGCGTTTGCCCCCCTCTTGACAAAGTAAATTTCATACATTTGGTAATTTTTCTTCTTTTGTATATATCTCGAAGCTATATTTCTATATCAAATTGGTTGATTGAACTTGCCTTCCCTGATCAAAATCCTGCATAAGACCTTGGATGAGCAATATAGAGGTAAATTTAAAGCTGAAGCTGCCAACTCACAAGTGTATTTACAGTCGATTGAACCACAATTTTGGACCGCAAAACTATTTTAGAGACGAAAACAAGATTGAAGAAATATCTATATAGTGGCAAAAGTGCGTAGAGAGCTCCATACGTTGAACCTTACCCAACAAAGATATGATCTAGTAATATATACATATGTTAAATTTGCAACATGAAAAAGAGAGAAGACATATTTCAGAGATATCGAACACTTAGATCCCTTTAAATCCGTTATCCGTTATTGGCCAGATTAATCATAAAATCTATTGTCTTTGGTTCTAGCACTGAAATTATTAGGTATCTGAGCTATTGGCATGCGACATATGGAAATTAAGTTTCTAACTACCTCAAAAGTATAGCTGTTATTGTCTGGTTCTATCCAGAGGACATCATACATGGCTTTTAAATCAATAAAAAAAGGTGATGGTTGTTTATTTGAAGTTCTTATAGGTTTTTCCAGGATCTGTCGTAGATTTATTATTATCTATGGTCAATGGTGGTCTTTACTGCCCAAAGACCACAATGATATTTTTCTCTAGTAGGCATTAGATTCCTTAACTTATTGTTGGTATTTTATTTTTCTTTTTGCTCAAAAGGACAAGACGACATAAAATCCACCTAAATCAGCTCCTTATTTATATTCTATAGGAAATAAAACGCGTTAGGGCAAACAACTAAATCACACAAAAATCTCCTCCCCTAATATCTTACGGGTAGGATGTTTTTTTTTTCTGTTTGTCCATTCTGTTATAGGTATTCATTATTTATATTGTTTCATATATTTTCACAACGATAGCCTTAACAGCCATTTCTCATAAACAAAAGGTATAGTATAGGCAATAAAATATCTCATAGGCAATCATGCCAGGCAATAATTTCCCCACACCCATAGAGTGGCAAAACATTGAACTCTCACGTCCAAAAATAAATTGCTAACTTTAAATCAAAACACTTTTGATTTTGATTTTTGCACTTTTTTTCGCCCAAAAAAAAGAAAAACAAGCAATTTCATTTCCAATTTAATGAAATAATATTCCCATTCCAGTAAAAGAAATGTAGGTGTACGAAGTGGTTACCTTTTTTTTCATTTACCTCAAAAAAAATAAACAAACGAAAGTGCCGGAAGTCAACATATTATTTAAAAAAAAAAAACAGTATATCCATTCTAGGAGAAAGTTTTAATTCACTATATCTAAATTTAATGTTCCTTTGGAGAGTTTGTTACACTTAAAAACGCCTTAGAGTGCCATCATTTTACATTTTCGCACACAAAACAGCAGTGCACTTCTGTGACTCAACATTAAAATGTATTTTCATGTGTCTATTAAAAAAAATTTAACCTGACACTCTTTTCTGCACATTTAATTCTCTTGAACCATATCAGAAGCGGGGTGGTAGGCTAAGCCAAAGAGGACACCGGTTCATCCCGGCAGGAGCAGGAGGATTTGGCCAGCCAACAGAATACCTATTAAAAAAAATGCAAACCCTTATTGCAGATTTGTGGAACTATCAAGGAACACTTTTTAGAAGCTCCACAATACTCCAACCGGACATTATGAAGGTATAACTACTTTGGGGCAGTTACAGATAAACAAACAAACAAAAACTACCTTCCAAAAGGACATCCTCATATTCTAGCCAGGTACCTAGACAGATAAAATTATCAAAATCATTTTTAGCACCGACCGGAAGAAACAAAGAATTTCCGGAGATTTTCTCCTCCGACTAACACAATTAACACCACCTATACACTAACCTACATACAAAACCAACTGACTGACTGATTGTTCGTCCTAATCCGGAACCGGATGGGTCTATTCCTTTGCGCCTTTATATCCTTCTCTGTTTATTCATTCACTCTCTCATACACAAGGATATGAGGAAATATTTTCACCATGTATTATATCGCATTGGATTTTGCAGTGCGCTTAAGTGTTCCCTGGTATAAAGTCGTATTGAATTGTATTAGGTATCCAGCGTTCTAGTTTTGGTTCGTAATTATTTTTTATTAGATTTTCAAAAGGACGATCGCATCCTGCTCTCTGCGTCTCTTCTTGTTGTCTGATGTGTTTTCTCCTTGTGTAATCCAAATACCTTTCCTCCTCGACGGGTTTCCACCTTGTAGTGGTGGGGAGGCTTACGTTTAGGTTTTCAGCTGGCCAGCTGTGAATTTCTTAGATCTGCTTGAAGACGGTTAACACGAATACGGACAGACTCACGACGAGCCGAACTTGAGGACTGCTCAAGGAAAGGTGAAGAAAGGAAAGGACGGCCTCTTGCCTCCGCCTGGCTCTCACCCAACTGCGAGTACGTTCAACCAAGCTAGGCCGACATTACGTTACGGACGGTTTATACGAGTACGGACAAACTCACGACGAGCCGAACTTGAGGACTGCTCAAGGAAAGGTGAAGAAAGGAAAGGATGGCCTCTTGCCTCCGCCTGGCTCTCGCCCAACTGCGAGTACGTTCAACCAAGCTAGGCCGACATTACGTTACGGACGGTTTATACGAGTACGGACAAACTCACGACGAGCCGAACTTGAGGACTGCTCAAGGAAAGGTGAAGAAAGGAAAGGATGGCCTCTTGCCTCCGCCTGGCTCTCGCCCAACTGCGAGTACGTTCAACCAAGCTAGGCCGACATTACGTTACGGACGGATTATACGAGTACGGACAAACTCAGGACGAGCCGAACTTGAGGGCTATTCAAGGAAAGGTGAAGAAAGGAAAGGATGGCCTCTTGCCTCCGCCTGGCTCTCACCCAACTGCGAGTATGTCCAACCAAGCTAGGCAAGACGAAAATCCGTCACGGACGGTAAATACTGACACACTCAGGACGAGCCGAACTTGAGGACTGCTCAAGGAAAGGTGAAGAAAGGAAAGGATGGCCTCTTGCCTCCGCCTGGCTCTCGCCCAACTGCGAGTACGTTCAACCAAGCTAGGCCGACATTACGTTACGGACGGTTTATACGAATACGGACAAACTCAGGACGAGCCGAACTTGAGGGCTATTCAAGGAAAGGTGAAGAAAGGAAAGGATGGCCTCTTGCCTCCGCCTGGCTCTCACCCAACTGCGAATACGTCCAACCAAGCTAGGCCAGACGAAAATCCGTCACGGACGGTAACTACGGAAACTGACACACTCAGGACGAGCCAAACTTGAGGACTGCTCAAGGAAAGGTGAAGAAAGGAAAGGACGGCCTCTTGCCTCCGCCTGGTTCTCACCCAACTGCGAGTACGTTCAACCAAGCTAGGCTAGACGACAATACATCACGGACTAGACTGATCAGGAGATCCGCAGCTGGACAGCTGAGGATTCTAGGCCAACTAAGAGGAACCCACAACGTAAAAACCATGGACAAGACACACAAAACAGAAAAAAAACTAGCGGGGATATACGCTAAACCGTCGGTAGAAGTCGCGGCTGCCGGCGTGGGCTTGGCCCCTCGAAACGAACGAGGGGAGAAGTCGCCAGTGACAAAAAACACCAATAAAGACAAGAACGACACAAAAACGGACATGACTGAGGAAGAGGAAGACCTTCTTCTCAACCCCTTTGCCAATCTCGGTGTGGATGATGGGGCCAGCATCATAACGGTCGACACTGACGACATCAGTGACTCCTGTTCTGTTGCCAGCTCCAACATCTCACGGCTTTCAACTTCTTCAGTGCGGAGTAAATACCGCAACTGTAGAAGAGTGATTGAACGACTTGGCACAAGGAGTTGGGAAGAACTTACGGAACTGGAACGCAAACGACTGCATAACGCACGTGCGCTTCTACAGAAGGAGTCTGCAATGGAAGTTGGGCCTCTGGTCCTAACACCGGCGAAGGCTACTTCTGTGAAAGACACAAACGCGGACACGCTGATGGGACCACCCAAACCCCCTGCTGGTAAATCCCAGGTAAGGAAAGGGACGGCCTTATCAGCTGTGCATGCAAATACTGACACGACAAAAGACAAGATGCATGAACCAGCTCCTGGTCCATCCAAACCATCAACCAGCCGTTGCGCGGTGCATATTGCTCCAACGGGCCTGGAAGGTGGGGAGGTAACCACGGGAGTGGATGAGTTAGAGGAGTCGCACTCGGATTGCCTTCGGGCTCAGAACCCTGAATGCAGTCCGGATGCGTCCACCTCTTCTCAGCCAGGGGATTGCAAACCGACCGACTCAACAATGGACTCCGTGAAGACTGTTTTGGAGGCCCGAGCTGAGCGTCGTAAGCGCAAGGTGAAAGGTCTCCTGGACGATAAGCAAATATTCCGCAGGCAAAACCGGAACGCTGAGAGGATTATCCGGCGGCTAGGCAAAAGGAATCCTGAATCCTTAACGGCCAAGGAAAAGCTAGCCCTGGATAGATCCACTCAGAGACTATCGACCACGACATTAAGCACGGGTACGGACAGACGAACCAAGGACAAGCCGAACTTGAAGACTGCTCAAGGGGCGGTGAAGAAGGGAAAGGAAGGCCTCTTGCCTCCGCCTGGCTCTCACCCAACTGCGAGTACGTCCAACCAAGCTAGGCCAGACGACAATCCGTCACGGACGGATAATACATTTACGGACAGACTGACTCTGGACGAGCCGAACTTGAGGACTGCTCAAGGAAAGGTGAAGGTAGGAAAGGACGGCCTCTTGCCTCCGCCTATCTCTCGCCCAACTGTGAGTGGTTCCAAAAGAGCTAGGCACGACGACACTACGTCACCAGCTGTTCCCTCACCGGGGAACAAGAAGAAGAAAGCCAAATTCTCCCGGGTGACCATGGAGGTCCAACAGACTGCGATTGCAGACTTTGGCAACCCTTCAAGGAAACTGACGGATGATCAATGGCAATTGATAGAACTAAGAATTCTGGACGGGGTAAACGAGGCTATCGTCAAGAATAGGCCTCCGCCACTCTTCGGTAGCCTCAGCACTGTCCACGGATTCAAGGTGATGACATGTGAAGACGGTAACACTCTCACATGGCTCCGAGAGTTCATCGAGAAGACCGAAGCTCCTTGGCCGAACGCTGACCTTCGACTTATTAGTAAGAAGGAAATCAGCGAACTGAGCAGGCCAAAGGCAGTGCTGACACTTAAGGGACCCGTGATACCAAGAGACCGGATAGAGCGGAACCTCAAGTCCCTGAACACCGAACAACTCAGCCAGAATTGGGAGGTTGTTCAGGTTAACGAACCAACCAAAGATGGCACCGAAGTGATTGTGAGTCTAAGCCACAAATCGATGCCACTTCTGCGGAAAATTGGCTACAAAGTGCGCGTTGGTACAAACCGATGCAAGCTTAGGTTCATAGCCAATAAGAAAAAACAGGTAAATAAGGAGGTGGTAGTTAATAACTTATCATGAAATTTTTACAAATAAATCTTCATCATAGTAAAGCTGCCAGCGCCAACCTGGTCTACCTCATGGAGAGTAGACAAATAGACATTGCCCTAATTCAAGAACCCTGGATATCAGGCGGCAGAATTAGGGGGCTCCACTCAAAAGGACTTACACTGTTTAAATCCTCTAACACAGGTACCAACAGTAATTATAGAACATGTATTGTAGCTAGAAAACAGATTAATCTCTTTCTTCTATCCACATACAGTAACCTAGACCAAACTGCGATAAAGTTGGAGCGCGATGGGCTTCCACCGCTTATCTTGGCATCATGCTATATGCCGTACGATGGGACGGAGGGACCTCCTGCAAATGTCACGTGCCAACTTGTTCAACGCGCAGCTGTAGAGAAATGGGACCTTGTGATAGGATGTGATTCTAATTCACATCATATTCAATGGGGCAGCACTGATATCAACGATCGGGGTGAGTCTCTTTTTGAATTTATCATAGAAAATAACATACTTGTAGCGAATAGAGGTAATGAACCAACATTTGTCACTAAGAACCGCGAGGAAGTACTCGATATCACCCTTGTGAGCAACTCGAATACTGTCTCAATAGAACAATGGAAGGTACTTAAGGAAGAATCTTTTTCCGATCACAGGTTAATTGAATTCTTTATACTTAGTACAACAAACTCTCGAAAACCTTTTAGAAACTTCAGAAAAACTAACTGGGATATTTTTAATGGGGAAGTAGAGAATGAAATCAAATTGCTTAATACCAATGCAATTGATAATCCTGAGAACTTAGACAAAGCTGCCGAGAAATTCACAGAAATACTCAGCAATGCTTTTGTCAAAGGATGTCCATTAAAACCAGGTAAAAAAGGCAACAAAAAACCACCTTGGTGGACAATAGAACTGGGCGACATTAGGAAAGAAACGAGGCGACTTTTCAATGTCGCCAAGCGCACCAGATCAGACATCGACTGGGAGATCTACAAATCCAGTCAAAGAAAATTCAAAGCTGAAACACAGCGAGCGAAACGCAGCTCGTGGAGAACCTTTTGTGATGAAATAGAAGGCACCAATGAATCAGCTAGACTAAGGAAAATTCTCTCCAAAGAGCCATCTACCTTAGGTTCCTTAAAAGAACCAAGTGGTCGCTGGACAGAATCATGCAGTGAAACTCTAAAACTCTTAGTTAATGCTCACTTTCCCGGGTGTAGCTCTAACCCAAGCTATAACCGGGAAACTGAGATATTTACAGAGCACAGAACACCGTCGGACATTGTAACGGAAGACAAGATTAAATGGGCAATAAACTCTTTCTCCCCTTACAAATCCCCGGGACTAGATGGCATCTTTCCAATGATGTTACAAAAAAGTGAAAACCTCATTACTTCACACCTGAAAAACATATTCTCAAGTAGCCTCAGATGGGGATATGTACCTAAAGCATGGCGTGAAGTCAAGGTTGTATTTATCCCGAAGGCTGGTAAACCCAGCCACACGGAAGCTAAAGACTATAGACCAATCAGTCTCACGTCGTTTACTCTTAAGACTTTCGAGAGATTGTTGGACATCTATATTCGCAGCTCACTGAAACCGGAGGTAATTTCTCCAATGCAGCATGCCTATACGAAAGGCAAAAGCGTAGAAACTGCACTTCACTGTGTTGTTAATACAATTGAAAAAACTCTCAAAGACAAGGAATACACTCTTGCTGCCTTTCTAGATATTGAAGGAGCTTTCAATAATGTGGAAAACGATGCAGTTAAGAGAGCCCTTGTAGAGCTGAATATAGAAAACTCAATTATAAATTGGACTATGTGCATGTTAAAAAACAGGCATATTAATACAGAACTTGGAGATTCACGTTTAAAAGTATCCACATCCAGAGGAACACCCCAGGGAGGGGTGCTTTCTCCGCTTCTTTGGATACTAGTTATGAACGAAATTCTTGTGAAATTAAAATATAGTGGAGTCAAAGTAGTAGCTTATGCAGATGACCTAGTACTACTTGCGACAGGTAAATTCCCATCCACTATTAGTGAACAAATAGAATATGCCCTGTCAAAGGTCAACACATGGGCAAAGAATTGTGGTCTAATGGTTAATCCATTGAAAACTGAATTGGTTCTCTTCACTAACAGAAGAAAAATACCAATGTTTAGATTACCATCAATTGCAGGGACTCCACTCAAAATCTCGGATCAAGCCAAATACTTGGGTGTGATCCTTGATAAGAAACTGAACTGGAGTCTCAACACTAAAGAGAGAGCAAAGAAAGCTATGGTTGCGTTCTATTCCTGCAACAGGATCTTTGGAAAATCCTGGGGACCCAATCCAAAAATTATCAGGTGGATGTACACGGCAATAGTTAGACCGATACTTACCTACGGTAATTTAGTTTGGTGGAACGCGACTGAGAAAGCAACAAACCTGAAAACCTTGACAAAAGTTCAAAGATTAGCATGCGTAGGTATTACGGGGGCGTTGAAAACCACTCCCACAGCGGGACTGGAAGCGATACTCAACTTGAGACCCCTAGATCTATTCGTGCAAGAATCTGCAGCATACAGTGCCCTGCGCCTAAGCCAGACTAAATGCTGGAAGCAAAGCACATCGGGCCATACTCAGATTCTGCAGAGATATGTGGGAAATAATGTTTGCACAGACTACACAACACCCTATTTAAATTTCAACAGACCCTTCACTACCTCTTTTCCTAATAGAGAGGAGTGGGAAAACAACCAACCTTTCAGTAATGCATCTACGATAACTGTCTTCACCGATGGTTCAAAGATGGACACTGGAGTTGGTGCAGGAATTTTCTCGGAAACTCTGGGACTAGCTAGCTCCTTCAGACTTCCGGACTTTTGCAGCGTCTTCCAAGCCGAGGTCTTGGCAGTGACAAAAGCAGCTACGCAAATATCAATGATGGCGATACCACGAGCTGATATCACCCTCTTTATTGATAGCCAAGCAGCAATAAAAGCAATTTCTGCCACCGAGATACATTCGAAGCTTGTGACTTGCTGTCGCGAAGAGCTTAGGGTTCTTGGCATGCAGCATAACATTAGACTCTGCTGGGTTCCCGGTCACAGTGATGTACAGGGAAACGAGAGAGCTGATGAGCTGGCGAGAACGGGTTCGTCGCTTGATTCAAGTCAAGCCGAACAAAATATCAAAGTACCAACCTGTAGCATCAAACAGGAAATTGGTAACAAAATATTAGAAAAAACCAATGAAAGATGGAATCTGCTTGAAACATGCGCCACAACTAGAAAGTTATGGCCAAATTTCAATAAGCAGAGAACAGACAAAATTATGCAAATGAACAAGAAACATCTCCGTTCCCTTGTCAGCATAATCACCGGACACAACCTACTGAGATACCATAAAAAGAAAATGAGGCTCAGTACTGATGACCTTTGCAGAGGATGCAGTGACGAAGAAGCACATGAGGATACCTCACACTTCCTTTGCCACTGCCCAGCACTCTGTCATTTAAGAAAGAAACACCTAGGAAATTATTTCTATAATGACCTAGAGGAACTTTCTGGAACTTCGGCTAATAGCCTTCTGAATTTCATCAACGCCTCTAAATGGCTTGACTGCTAACAGAACACATAGGTTTTTACATTAAGTGGAATACAATTTCCTAGGGTATCACAACGGATCTACATAGATCTAAGTGTGACGGTAACGAGATCAACTGTCAGCCCTTCTACCTAACCTAACCTAATCCAAATACACACCATTTCACATCCATAAAAGTGAATCCTGAAACGGTGTGTATTATATGATGGGGAGCGAGGGCATAAGGCAATGAGTTGGCTTTGGCTGATGGGGTTGGGGTATTGAGAGACGTACCTCCTATACCTACATATATAAAACCTCACAAGGGATAGATTGGTCTAATAACAATAAATGACTATGGCATTGGGATGACCATTTTTGCGAAAAACCCGGAACAAATAGCGTTGGAAAGTGGTAGCTTAGTGGTTTTGTACAATATACACTTAAACTCTTGCCTCTGCTGACTCTGGTGCTTGGATAGTATAATGGTTATGGTATGAGAATATGGTATGTTATGTATTGTCTGTGCAATATTCAGGTACTGACACAGTGGGTATGGATACCAACATCATTATGTATGGTGGGTAATTTTCATCTAACTTGGCTAACAGAAGTCGGGTTGTATTTATCTTAAAGTTATGACTTTGCCGAATAAAATCCATAATCTCACCAATAGCTATCTCAAACCAATATGTTAATGATAATGGCTTTGAAATGCCAAATAAATTAAGGAGTAATTTCATGATCTGGTACACTGATGGGTTGCATAGAAAAATGGCAGAGAATACATAGGAATAAGAAGAACGTTTCCATTCGAAATTAATCATTTACAGAAGATTTTTGAAAACACAAGGAATTTCAAGCACGAGCCAATAATGTTGCATTCTGAGTCTAATGAAATATTGTTTTGACAAAAGACACAACGCCAATCATCAAATTAATAAGCTCATAAGATTGGAGACTAAAATATTTTGGTTAAAGAAGGGAAACATAACGCATATGACTTGTTTGGGTTATGTTCATAGCTTAATAATTTATTTTTACCTATATTCGTAAGAGGTTTCAGGGCTCCGTCATTCGTTAGAATAGAGATCTATTCAACATGTTTGCAGTCCCAAAAGACCTTCTAACTTTGTTTGCTAATAGCATATTTAATATACCTTTTAAAAAGGAACAATTACGAGTGCAAGGATCTTTATTATTGAATGTGTTGGTTTGGACCATAAGCATGGTTAAAACCAAAAATGCTACCATGCGTTTCAGAGAGAATAGGCACACTGGCCACTTTTCACTATTTTTGGTATAAGTCAGAAACTAAGCCGAATTTCACGATTTTACACTTACAACTTTTTGTTCAAAATTAAATTTTCTAAATAAAAGATATTATTTTGAATAACTTAAAAACACTTATTTTATTTATTTATTTACTTAAATGCATTTCGGAAGCAATGCTTCCATCGTCAGTAAGTTTAAAATAAATAATAATACAAACAAAATTTTTGATTGATATTAAATACCTACAAATAACTCAATACAAACAAAACAAACTACACAAACAAATTTATAGTGAATTTAGGATCTATTATAAAAATTTTTGAAAATAGGATCTTTTATTGGTCCATCGTCATTATTCATTAAATTATTTCTATTTTTAACAATGTAAAGGGATTCATATGCATCTAATTCAAAAGGATTATTAACATTTCGAATTAATTTTAAATTTTGTAAGTTAAAATTATGGTTATTATCCAGCATGTGTTGTGCTACACTCGATTTTTCAGGTTCATTGTATTTTACATGGGCAAAATGTTCTTTGAATCTTTTCAAAATTGGTCTTCTTGTCTGTCCTATATATTCCTTTCTACAATCGCTGCATTAGCTATGCCGTTAGTGAGATTTATGGCAAAATCTGAAAAAATTGATGAGAAAATAATTTTTGCGGATATCTCGAAAACGCATCTTTGGAAAAAAAAAATAAAATACACGACTGGGTCGCACGTACTTGCTCTTATGTTCAAGAAACTGCGAGTTTAAGAAAATTGTATATACAAACATGGAAATTATGAGAGAAAAATGTAGAGAAGCATGAAATACGACATTTAAATTAGCTAAAACAACTCTTTTGACAGTTTGAGGTGAAAAAAAAGTATGTCATCTTTATTAATGATGGAATATGATTGTATGGGAAAAAAAATTTTAAAATCGTTGGAGCGGTTTTTTTTTTAAATTAATTTTTTATATATAAAATTCTTGAAACATTTTTAAGAACAAATTTCGGTATGCAGATTTAAACTATATAAAAACAAAATTTGAAAAAAAATTGTCAACCCCTTTTTGAGATATCGAATTTTCAAAAAAAAAGTTTGATATGCAATATTATTTAATCTTATCTGAAATTTGTATATAAAAAAAATTATTTAAATCCGTTAAGCTGATAACGAGAAAACTCAAAATAAAAAAAATACGTTCTATGACAGGTACTACTAATAGTTGGTATGTGTAAAATTTTATAATTTTTGATGGTAGATCGTACTAATTTTAGTACACGAAAAAAGTTTAATAAAAATCGTAGGAGTCGTTTTTACGCAAAAAAATATTTTCCTTTGCGGTTTTTTCACTTTTGTATGGAAGGTACCGTCATTTTTTCATAAATGTAAAATTTGTTCTAAAAATATTTTAGAGAGTACTAAAAAAGTCTTAAATATCGAGTTTCAAAAAAATCTATGATGCCGTTTTCGAAATATTTGATTTTCCAAAAAAAAATTTGAAATATTTTTTAAAAATCCAAAAAATATTTTTTCAAAAATGTTGGCACATAAAACTATTAACATTTTTTGGAAGCTTCTGTATAAAAAAAATAATTGAAATCGGTCATACCATTTTGAAGAAAATCAAAAATTAAAAAAATGGTTCCTTGGGAGGTACCATTAATAACCATTTTTGAAAAATGGTTTTCCACCCAAAGAAAGCCTTTACTAAAATAAATTTAAAGAATTTTTTTTAAGAAAAGTTGTCGAGACGTTTTTGAGAAAAATACGATTATGTAAATTTGCCAAAAAAAAATGTATGCCAGGTACCGTTATTTTTGGTTCTAAAAAAAAAATGAAAAAACGTGTCGGCAGAATCACCAAAAACCACTATGTACCAAGTTTGGAGAAAATCGATCGAGCCGTTTAGGCTGTAGACGAACAGACAGACAGACAGACAGACAGACAGACAGAATTGTGCCACCCACTTTTTTGGTGTTCTCTATCATCATAATATCATGTTTGATAGTTATCTCAATTTTTTTTTTTTGCACGAATCCAAAACTTGCCTTATAGTACCTATAATCGCAAGTAATAATTTTGATTTTTGGGTTCAGTGACCCAAAATTAGTCTAGAATATATATTTTTTCTTAGGACCCTACCATGACCCAAAATTTTGTAAACTAGTGTTATTGAACGTAATTGTTCCTTATTAAAATCTAAATTCTCAGGCACAGGAAAAAAATTATCAAAATTGTAAAAGCCGTTCTTGAGATAAATAAGCTTTTCTTAATGGTTTATTGAAAGTATGTTTTGTTATTTTTGGAACTAAGGAATATCAAATCCTGCGATTCAACTCAACAACTTGAGTCCCAAAAGTCCGGGAGCCGACCGTAAGATTACCTATTTCATAGCGGCCACGCAAAAATTGGATGCCAACTGATAGCTTTAGTCCAAACATTTGCAAAGCTGCTGGTCGGACAGGTTTTATCTGGTCGCAATGGTTAGAAAATTCACTTTTCAGGTTGCATTTTCCCCTAAATGTACCTAGAATACAAGCAACTTATATAAATGGGGTATCAAATGAAAGCTAAGGCTGTCCTCTACACGATACCATTGGTCGGACAGACATTTTTTGGTTGTTGCGAAGTCCGACCATTTTTTTAAAAAGTGGTCTTTTCTTAACCCTGCGTTTTACATTAGAGAAAACTGAGTAAAATCATATCAAATAGTTAGGAAAGTGGCCTTAGCCACTTTTTTTTTGCATTTTCATCCAAGGATGCACAAAATCCCAAATTTTAGAAAAGTGGTCGAACTTGTGGCAACAGCCAAAAAAAGTCTGTCCGACCATTGGTATTGTGTAGAGGACAGTCCTAGATGTCATTTGATACCCCATTTATATATGTAAGTTGCTTGTATTCTAGGTACATTTAGAGGAAAATGTTACCTGAAAAGTGCATTTTCTAACCATTGCGACCAGATAAAGCTTTTCCGACCAGTAGTATTGTAAATGTTTGGACTAAAGCTGTCGGTTGGCATCCAATTTTTGAGTGGCCGCGATGAGAAAGGTAATCTTACATTGGGCTCCCAGATAACAACAAAATATAGACAGAATTAAGGGAAAAGAAGAACAGTTTTTCTTAATAATTTACAAATCCAAAATAACATTTAATGCAATAGTAGAAATTTATAAAAACCATAATAAAAGGCACGAATAGGTCGCACCTGCTTGCTCAAAAATTTCAAGTTGCCTGGAAACTAAGAATTTTAAAAAATATGTATTGAAGTAATTCTACAAATATTTTTTTGAATTTTTTATCGTTTGACCTGTTTTTGAGATAAATAAGCAAGTGCCGTTATTTTCGGAGCTAAAAAAGGATTTAAATGGGCCCTAACTCTCACAGGAGTATCAACTTTAAGCTCATTGCGGCACGTGTT
Source organism: Dasysyrphus tricinctus (assembly GCA_963921185.1). NCBI lineage: Eukaryota > Metazoa > Arthropoda > Insecta > Diptera > Syrphidae > Dasysyrphus > Dasysyrphus tricinctus. Next base: position 213,463,936 of record OY992532.1, on the reverse strand, counting down.
AACGTGATTTGAAAAAAAAATATAGGATAGTGTTTTAAGATGTCAATGAACAAAAAAAGAAAGGGGTGCTAATTTTTTTTTTTAATAAGGACCACCTCAATGTATGAAGACATGTAAATCTTATAGATAGTTCTATTTGGTTGGTTCTCTACTTAAAGCTCCTTTTCATGGCCCCGGTCAAATATGGTTGAAAACATAAGAAAATTAAAACTATTTTACAGTTGAAAACAGCTTTAGCAGTGAAACTAGCCCACTTCTCAAGTCTAAATATTTTCAAGTATTTAATTGAAAAAAGACACTTAAGGGCCAAAAGCCATTTCCGTATCGTGCCTCCTTCTCAAATTGCACCAAAAAAAGTGATTTTTTTTTTATTTTTAAATACAAAAAATAGATTCTGATTAGATTCCAGCATACAAAAGTTGTAGTTTTTGGAAAATTATCCACAAAATAAAGTATAATTTTGTTAATTGAGAGTAAAACAAAATTATTTTATAATAGTTTTGTGGTATTTTGTTGCAGAGTTATTCATTATGAATTCGAAAAGTACACATTCTTTTTTAAAGTCTAAAAAGTTGCGTCATTTCCGTGCCCTGTCACTGAATAACGTAGTGACAAGATGTTACGGAAATGACTTCAGAGTATTTTTTCTTTAAAAAATCATGAATTTGTTACAAATTCTCCAATTTTTTGAGGTTAACCTACGTAAATAAAAACACTTAGGGCCAGTTGTACAATCGTGGTTCAAATTTTGACCGCGGTTAAGCAATTTTAAATCATCGATTTTGGCGAGTAAACTGAAGTTTAACGATGGGTCAAGGTTCAAGTATGTTATAGTAGTCAATAACAAGTTTGAACCATCCTTGAACCTCATTTTACTCGTCGAAATCGATGATTTAAAATTCCTGAACTACAAAAATTTGAACCACGATTGTACAACAGTTCCTTAGAGGCCAATGATCGGCCTTATATCCTTAACAAAATCGCGCACAGAAAGATCCTGTAGGTAGGTATATTTGTGGATCTTTGCTCCCTGCTACAATTGGTAGTTAGGGAGAAAAGATTAATATTCTTTATGCAATTATGATATAGTTATCTTCCGTATGTCCAATGTTTAAAATACAGGAAACAATCCTTGCTCATTACCGCTGTAATATGTAGGGTAGCTTATGGCTTCTGATTCAAAACGGTTAAGTTGGCAGAACGTTACTTAATATTATCAATTCAAATAACGCTTCTATGCCATATCTTGATATTGCAAGTATAAGCTTGGAATCCTTTAAACATCAAAAAGACCCGAATTTTGGCACAACACTGCTTATGCACAAAGTGGTCCGTTTGTTGAATTTCAGCGACAAAAATCATTGTCCATGTCCATGCCAGTTCTTGATACAAATTAATGATATTTGGTAAACCTAATGATTTGGGAATGCTGACTTCAGTGGTACTGCCTCTTTTTCTACTGCAAAAAGGGGCTACACAATCATGGTCTCAAATTTTAAAATTTCAAAAAAATTATTGCTGAAGTCAGGAACTGAGTTAAGTTTATTTTTAAAGTGTCCAAAAATAAATGATTGTATACTTTCATATAAAAATGACTCCAAGGAATACAAAACTTATTTTGGTGCTAGTTTTTAAAAATGTTTGTATTGGAAATTATTTATAGACCTATTCAGATCGAATCTGAAAGAAATTTGACAGTTTTGATGGCTGGAAGTGGCCAGTAAAATTTTAGGTCAACTACTCAAAACTAGAAAAAATTAAAATTAATCAAAAGTAAGTAATAGTTTTAACAATGCTAAAATTTTTTTTTGGTTGCATTACTTTAATCTGACATCAGGTTATAAGTACTCCCAAATCATTAAGGGCCAGTTTTTCAGTGCGAGATCATCCTAGTCTTGGGGTTAAACCGTATATAACTCCAAAAACGTGTTTTTCAGTCAATTGAAATTGAAAGTTAACTCCGAGTTAACTCGTCTACTTTGGTGAGTTAACTCAGGCACCAAATTGAGGGTCTTTTTAGCTGTGGCGCCATCTCTATTTCGATATTGAAAGCTATTGCCAGTGCGATTTGTTGTGGCACCATCTCTATTCCTATGCGTAAAAGGCATAGAAGCGTGATATCCATAGTGTCGCACATCGTTGGCCTCAGAATTTTGACAGCTGAAATATAAAGTTAATCCTAAACTGAAAAACTGTTCCTGAGTTAGCTCAGGGTTATTTTATTTTCAGGATTAGCTAACTCTGATTTAACTCAGATTAAAGCCTGAACTGAAAAACTGGCCCTAAGTGTACCAAATTTCATAAATTTGTATCAAGAATTGGCGTGGGAAATTATTTTTGTCGCACAATATTCAACAAATGGACCCCTGTGTGGTGGTGGAGGAAAAAAAAATTGGTGCAGTAGCATCACCTCCATGTGTGTCTACTGCTCACCACTTATCCGTTTTCTTAGTTTTTATCATTGATGGGGTCTTTGTGTGACTGGGCATTGGAACGGATATTGAATCATTGTCCCTAGTACTTTTTATCGACTGATTATGTTTGTAAGTGAATTTGAAACAAAGCACTTTGATCTTTTGTTTTATTCTCAAATGCCACTTATTTCTATACTTATACTTACTTTTGAATGAGTCTAGCATTTCGGATGCTAAAAAGAAGCTTTAAACATAGAATCACCCTTTTAGCCATTTGGTCATACAGAGTTGATTTCCATACACAAATAATTTTGTGGGCTTGTTTAATATAAATATAATTTTTTTCTATATGCCATATTTCAAAGGTTTTTGGTTATAATTTTTAAATTTAAAAAACAAATATGATTTAATAAGGTTTTTAACTTCTTATGTCACGTTTATTTCATATTTTTGTAATTTGGTATTACACCACTACTGCTGTCAATACCTCAAATGATCTGCAACAATTAACTGTCCAAGAAAATTAGACGCAATCTGAGAAACACAAAAGAAAATATTGACTTGCATGATGCATCGCATGAATTTGAAACTCTTTACTCGACAGTTTAACTCACATTTTATAAAATTCTTTCAGACGATTCTAAAAATAATAAAAAGTTGTGATTTGGAAAATGCGGAAAAGCATAATTTATTTTGTATTATTTCTATAATTTTGTATTCCCTATGTCAGAGCATAAAAGAAAGAACTTCTTCAAAAGCTACTTTCAAAACTTAACCAATTAGGATTATTTAATAAAGCTTAACGTTATAGAAAAGTAAATTTCAATCAAATTTTCAAGAAAAAACTTCAATTTCCACATACGAAACTTACTTTGTTAAACGAAAATATATAAAATTACACATCATAAGGATACAAAATTGCTTTGCATAACAGTTCTTTTCAATAATTTTATCAGACACAACAAAGTCCTTTTTCTGAATTACACTACATATTAATCCATTAGTAATAATTTCAATTATTTTATTTCATTTTTTATTCCTCCAATGCTATAGAGGGGTAGAGTAATATTTTTCCATACGTGCCATTACAATGTCATGACTCGATAACATACAAAATATTTGGCTCTTCGATTTGAATTTTATATTTGTATATCTTTTGGTCCTCCACAGGACGTTCAGGACAGGATATCTGGGTACTGCCCGAATAAGTTAAGTTTGCAAAGTTCAATATATTGGAGTTGGTATTATAAGAGTATTAAGGGTGGTTGTAATAATTTATTATGAATCCTTAGAAGAAACCCCATCATAGAAACGGTGACGACAACGCAGTTTAACATATATTCACATCCTCGCATTTTTCGAACCTATTTTGCCATTTAATTTATGAAAAAATTCATAGAATTATGCTTCCACGATGAAAGGATGCTATATGCTGAAAGGAAATAGTGACTTTCCTGCGGTCGAAAAATACAGTGCTGGATTTTTCATAACCCAGAGTTGGGAACTACTTTATTGAGGCAAAAAAAAACTTTACCAGCCCTAAAACCATTTTTATTTCATCCGTTTGCTTTCAATGAAATTTTAAGCGTTTTGTAAAAAATGATATGTTTTTATTGAAATGTTGAGTTTCAATAACTCAAAAATCAATTTGACTTACATTATTAGATGGCGCCCAACGCCAACACCAATAGTTGATTACCTAGTGTAAGCGGCTTAAGTTATTTATTTATAATTCGACTGAAGGTTTTAGGAATAAAAAATTTTGATTGCGGTATTGAATAAATTGGCACTCTATACTCAAGGCCTCATTTTTCCAAAAAGAGTTACTCAATAAGTCGCATGTTGGGTTTTACCCAAAATAATCTAGATTGATTTTTAATTTATATTGATTAATAATGTAAAGAAGGTTTACTCATATCTAGATTCAAGACTTGTTATACCAATAGTTGGCCTTGACATATTGCTATTAAGTCCGGTCCTGATAGAGACAGCCGGACTGGCAGTGGTTTATACTTTGCAGCGTGCAAGCAATACAAATAAATGCGAATGTTATTAGTTTTATTATATTTAAGCAAAATTTTATTATATGAACACGAATCGACGTTCACGTAATAGCAACTTTTTTCCGGTGATATAGGATGTTTTTTTTTGTATTTATTTTAAGGGAGAAAAGGAATAATATGAATTTTATGAATAATAGATATTGTAGATAGCTACCTCATACCTATATGTTTATGGAAACATTCATATAAGTTTGAATTTATGAAACCTGATATCTTATTCTGTGCGTGGTTTGTGTCATTTTATGAATATGATATGATAAAAGTTGTTAAGGTTTTCAGGAGGTTATAAAGGTTCTATTTATATACATAAACAAGTATATTATACTAACCATCATTGATATGAATTATTGTAATTTTGAAGTCAGGAGTAAAAAAAAAAAACGACGTGTAAGCGGCTAGAAACCATAAATTATCATCATCTTAGATATTTTTTCGTAAACGAAGCGATTTTTCTATTAGTAACTTATCATATCAGTGTTATAGAGATGTCAAAAAAAAAATACTTGAAACATTTAATTTAAAAGGTTTCATTTGCATTCTTAGGGGGGATGAGAATTTGGGCTCAAAATAGTAATTCAAATTTATTCTTATGAATATCAATTCATTTTTGCTTGCGAGCATAATATTTTATAGGACACGCAAGGAAATCTTTTGGGGGTGTTTTTTGTAAAAATTGCATTATCAGCTCAGTAATTTTCTTAACGTAAGCAACGAAAGGGCTTAAATAAATAAAAATGTTTTTATTAACCTCGATTTTGATAATTGTCTGCGGGAGTTAAATTGACTCTTGCCCTAGTAACGATGACTGAACTTGTGAATTAACCAAATATTTTCCCGTCATGAATGCCACAAAACTTTATGAAAAACCTATATTAGTTTGGTATATGCCGGTATCTTAAAAAAATGGAAAATGTGAAAATTCCCCGACTGCCGGGAGTAAAATGTTAGGTAAGTAATCTTACGGTTAACTCCCAGAATCTTGTCGGTTATGTGCTGTTCGAAGTACAGGTGTGACTGAGGTCGTACTTTTATCCCTATATAGTCTTACTAAAGTGATAATCTCTGATAGAGGTAGTGCGTTCACTTGTTCGGAGTTCGAATCATTGTTTCAGAAGAGTCAAGTGAAAAATGTGTTGGTCGCAACTGGTTCATCACAACCAAACGGACAGGTCGAAAGATGTAACCGGAGTTTGGCTCCAATGCTGGCGAAATCGACCAATGCCAGGAGATGTCATTAGATGAAGTGTTACCGCAAATAGAATATGTGATGAACAACACGATGCATGAAAGTATAGGAACTACACCTAGTGAATTTCTTTTCGAATTAAGGCAGCGAGGGATCATAGGAGATTCATTAAGAGAAAAATTAGAAGACATTTTGAATTATGATAACGAGTGAAATTTTAAAGGCATGAGGGTTAAAGCTGCGGCAAAAATAGTGAAATGTCCTAATGACCGAAATAGCACATACGCCAGAGTTACCAACTGGGAGATTATGTGGTAGTTAAAAATGTTATTATAGTCAACCAGGAATTTGTAAAAAAATTTCCCCTAAATTTAAGGGACCTTATCAAGTAAAAAGTTGGCTGGTGACTGGATTTCAGCTCACACAGATTCCCTATAAAGGGATTTGGAAAGTGTCTAATATGAAGTCATGGAAAGATAAATATAATAGGGGTATTCATGCAACTGCGTAAAACACTAGATAAGTTTACGATTTGGTTAATTTTATCTTTTGGTTAATGAACTGTCAAATTTTGTATGGGAAATGGTTTACACAATTTGGTTAATTTTATCCAAGGATTAAGCTGCGGAAAATTAACCAAATATTTGGTTAAACTTATCCAAACGTCATTGTGACTTTTAGAGATTGAATTAGGCGTGTTTGTGACATTTAGAAATAGGCATGTTTAGAAACACGATATAAATGATATCTCGGAGAACTAAAAAAGCTCTGAATGTGTTCTGTAATTATTGCATTTCAATTAGTCGGTGATAAAAGTTGTGAATTAAAACGTAGTTTATACAAAAAAAAAAAATAATAAGAATGTCTACATTTACTCAACGATTAAAGGCTCTGCCCAACCAACGCGAAATTATAGCGAAGCATTCACAAAGACCGTTTTTGTTGTTTTTTAGTATTGAGATCATTCACTTTAATTTCGTGTTGGTTTGAGAGAGCCTTTAGGAAAGCTACTTTTCGTAAATTATCAAGGTAGAACCACAGATACTATAGTTACATAGATATCGCACGCAGAGCAAATAAAAATGACTACTTTTTTATCGTGGGACGTAGAGCTACATCCCACTTATATCAATATTGTGTGAATTATGGACCACATATGAAGTTAAAAAAGATAGATTTACATACATAGACATAAATACAAAACGTCAACAACAAGTCATCAGTAGTTTGATCAACCGACTCGATTTTTGAGGACGAAACAAAAGAGCTTGTAATCACAAAATATTGAAAAAATGGCCATTTTTATTTGTACTGGATGCGATATCTATGTAACTCTAGTATCTGTGGTAGAACTATAAATTTTCACCCAAACCAATGCGAATCTTTCGTTGGCGACGACGACGAACGTGTTGTTTTCATTTACAACAAAGTGTTGTTATTAATGTTTTAGTTGTGCTCAACGAATGATTCGCACTGGTTTGGAAGATTCTAAATAGTCGGAAGCTGTTAGACACAGATTTCATTAGCCAATGCAAAGTATCTTTCTGAACTGTCAAAATCAGAACTAAGCCATAATTCACTTTTTCTCTTTTTTTCTCGTTCCTACCTCAACAAATTTCTGATTCACTTCCGTGAAGTGTACTCGGGGGCGCTCTATTCACTTCCGAAAGCAAAAGTTAACGAAAATGAAGAAAAGTACATTATGGGCCTGACATATGATTTGTTTGTATTCGCTGATTTTTATCCGACCACTGCCGTGAGCTTGCGACTAATATATTTCTACCTTACAATGCGACTATTGTCATGTATATTAAGGTAGAACTATAATAATTGTTGATAGTTTACTGAAGAGGTCGGTTGAAAATGAATACATGAAAACCATACTCATCTCACGGGAGTGAAACTGACATTTGGTGAAGTTGGAATGAAAAAAAAGAGAGGGATGATTCATTTTACTTAAGTGGAATATTCCTCACTCCTTCTTTTAACTGTTTGGAAAGAAACTTTTCTTGGGTTTTTAACCCATTGATTTTGACAGGCAGACAGTTTCGTTGTCGTTCCAAATATTTCGCATTGGTTTGAGAAAGCCTAAATTATATTTTGTTTTATCCTTCCGAGTTTCCAACTTCACGTTGGTTCGGGAGAGGTTCTCTATTTATAAATTACTACGTTTACAAGCAGGATCGGGAGCTCCAGGTTTTTTGTCATTTGAGTTGAGTTGAAATGGTATTGAGATTCCAGCAAAATGAATGGCATTGATGTATTTATTTCAATGCAAAAGAAATATAATTGAATTAACAGGAGTACTTACTACACGTATCTTTTAAAACAAATATACATTTGTACACACACATGCAAATAAATAGACCATAATGCGTTATCTATAAAACCAACTCCTCGACCCAAGCCGAACGCGCCCAAATATTTGACGTTTAACTAACAGCTGTTTCAATTACACAGCATTGAACCAAATTAATAAAAAGGTCGTTCATGCAAACTTTTGCGTAAACTTATAATTTTACACAATTTGTAAACTTACGACGTTGCATGAATACCCTTAATATTTGCAAACGCGAAATCGGAACGATTACTTGTCAGAATGGCCAAACTGCAACAGAAAAATAATTGTAGCTAAATGAAGCTATACCATTAAATATTTTTTAGCATTTTTTTTCGTAAGCTCCTTAATATGCATGTGGTATCACCCTAAGTCTGGGAAAGGGCAGATAGAAATTGTAAAATATGAACGGCGTCAATTTTAAAAGAACAGCCGTTTAACGAACAAAAGTCATTGACGACATGAAAATGAAAAATTTTAAATCTATATTGATGTATTACATTACCACCCGCCCCCACCTACGCTCCTGTCCCAATCCTTACAACCATTCCATATTCCACCAACTTCCATAACAAAACCTAAGTACCTGACCCATTCTTTAACTACATTAATGCCCCCACCTGACTACGAGTCTCAAATTTTGCAAAAACTTACCAATCCGAACGCATGCATCCATATCATATTTCACTCCGCGAGCTGCAACCAACAACTAATTACCAAAGGTTACCAAATCGATTATCAGCACCGAAACAGAAATTCCCCACACTCACTAAAGGACAAAAAGAACTAGGTGTGGTGGAATTTCATTACATAAAAGGTACGAAGAAGGAAGAACTCAACTGAAAGCAACAAATGGCCGACGATCTAGAAAATCGATGGTGAGTTTTATCCGATAAGAAAATACAAGAGCGACCATCTTCTTTCTGCCTCCACGTCCGTCGGTCGTTAATAAAAATGAGGACCTGAATGGTGACTTGGGCAAGATGGTATCAACTAACCAACCTCCTGCCATTCACTTAGGCCTAGGGCAATGATAAATATAAAACGGACAAAGCCCTACCCCCGCACCCACTTTTCCTTGGCCTAGGTGGGCGAAAATAATATAATATTACCAAAAGGTGATGACGTGTGGTAGGACGAAGGATAACGACTAAGAAAAGTACACTTTACAGCCTTACAACTCATGCAATAAAGACTTCCCTCCTCCAGTGGTAAAGGGTCTTAAAGAGGAAAAGAACCAAAAGTCGAACTAACCGGAACTGGCCGTGTTTTTTTTTTGTCGGATTCATCCGAGATATTTCACGTTTTTACTGAGATTTTTACCAGATTTACTGGGATTCGTCCACGATTTTTACTGTGATTTTTACCAGTTTTACTGTGATTTTTACATGACTCGTCTGCAATTTTTAACGGTATTACTGAGATATTTACCGGATTTATCCGAAATGTTTACCCATTGTACTCAGATTTTTACCGCACTCGTCCGGGATTTTCAACAGTTGTGGGATTTTTACCAGTCTTACTGTGATTTTTTACAGGATCCGTTCAAGATTTTTAGCACTTTTTATTGAGATTTGTTCCGGATTCCTTTGAGATTTTTACAAGTTGCACTAAAATTTTACCAGTTTTATTGTGATTTTTACCGGATCCGTCCGCGATTTTTATCAGTTTTACTGAGATTTTATCGGATAGGTCCATGATGCTTATGCATTTACTGTGATTTTTACAGGATTTGTCCTAGTTTTTTGCCAGTTTTACTGTGATTTTTACCGGACCCGTCTGCGATTCTTACCAGTTTTTATGAGATTTTTACTGGACTCAACCACGATTTTCACCTGTTGTATTGGAATTTTTATCAGTATTACTGTGATTTTTACTGGATTCCTCCAAGATTTTTAGCACTTTTTACTGAGCACTTTTTACTGAGATTATTACCAAATTTGGCCGAGATTTAAACGAGTTTCACTGAGATTTTAACCAATTTTACTATGATTTTTACCGGATCCGTCTGCGATTTTTATCAGTTGTACTGGGAATTTTACCAGTATATGTAGCTCTGATTTTTACCGGATTCATGTGCAATTTTTATCAATTTTCATTAATATTTTTTTGGGATCGGTTTGCGATTTTTCCCACTATTTCTGTGATTTTTATTGGATTCGTCCCGAGATTTTTGTCAGTTTTGCTGTGATTTTTACCGGATCCGTTTGTGATCTTATTAATTGTACTGAGATTTGTAACAGTATAACTTTGATTTTTACCGGGTTCATCCGCTAATTTAATCAGTTTTTACTGATATTTTACCAGAACGTTCCACGATTTTTCCACTTTTACTGTGATTTTTACTAGTTGTAACGAGATTTTTACCTGTTTTACTGTGATTTTTACCGGATTTGTCGGAGATCTTTACCAGTTTTACAAAGATTTTTACCGGATTCATCCGGGATTTGTACCTTTTGTATTGGGATTTTTATAGCAGTTTTACCTTGATTTTTACTGGATCCCTCCAAGATTTTTAGCACTTTTTACTGAGATTATTAGCAAATTTGGCCAAGATTTTAACGAGTTTCACTGAGATTTTTACCAATTTTACTGTGATTTTTACCGGATCCGTCTGCGATTTTCATCAGTTGTACTGGGATTTTTACCAATAGCTCTGATTTCACCGGATTTGTCCGCAATTTTTATCAATTTTCACTTATATTTTTTTGGGATCGGTTTGCGATTTTTCCCACTATTTCTGTGATTTTTATTGGATTCGTCTCGAGATCTTTGCCAGTTTTGCTGTGATTTTTACCGGATCCGTTTGTGATCTTATTAATTGTACTGAGATTTGTAACAGTATAACTTTGATTTTTACCGGGTTCATCCGCTATTTTTATCAGTTTTTACTGATATTTTACCAGAACGTTCCACGATTTTTCCACTTTTACTGTGATTTTTAATAGTTGTAACGTGATTTTTACCTGTTTTTCTGTGATTTTCACCGGATCCGTCTGCGATTTTTATCAGTTGTACTGAGATTTCCACTGGGTTGGTCCGTGATTGTTACCAGTTTTCATAGCAAAGCCCCGGTTGCATCAAGATTCTTATCAGCTTCTTTTACTCATTTCACTGAATCCTATGATCTTGTTGCTTCTGTGAAGTCAAAACCATTTTTTTTACTATGTGAACGAATGACTGCATTTTAGCATTTAGTACTTTTCATTTCCTTACTTATTTTGACAGTGATTTTCATAACGAGTTCGAAAATCACCTTTCACGTGTTCTTGAAGTTATTATACATAAATGATAAAACCCTGTGAAAACTGAAATGATGATTTTTGTTTAGGTACCTACTTCATAAGTTTTACTTAACCCCCCAGAGATAACCAAAAACAGTTATTATCCAAGTCTATTTTCTTTATATCTATACTTTTACTCTTGAAGGTACAAATATTTGAATAAATCGATGACATAAAGTAAAATATTCAAATATGCCACTCTCTCAAAGTATGCCATAATGGCAAATTCTCATATTTTGTTTCTTTTTTAAAAATTTTAACGAATTCCATAATTTCTAATATGATGGCCATACCATAATATTGAATTAATATTGCAAAATTTCAAACTACATATTTTGAAAATGCAATGCTTGTCTAAACGATAATATTTTCGTTCGTTAATCCAATACTTCATTTAAGTTTTCTTTATCATCACTTCGTTCTCGTTCACTATATACCATAGGCAGGGTATGTGCCTTGCCTTACTATGAACCAGAACCTTTACCTATTGCATATAATGATAATGAATATGATCATATTGGTAGCAGACAGGACACTTCATCGCAAAAACACAAACTTATAACGTTGAGGTTAACTCTGAATATCGATTCATTTTAATGATTTCATTTTTCCATAATTACCGGAAAACAGCAGACGTGAGCAGATAAATAAATATATGTATGAACTGTACATAGGCATAAAATAATTATTATATTTTTTTAACATCCTGTGGGCAACTTTCCTTTCAATATTAATATAACCTCTATAACCTTTATATCTACCTTTCATATAATACAACAACATAATAATATCTTCTCCATTTTGAAAGTCCTTAAAATTTATTTTTATTTAATAAACACCACTAGTGGCGGTTTAATGATGCCAACATGCATACATCCATACATATTAATATTATAGGTACACTGGAGTTGGATAATAAGGTCTTTTTTTTTTAAGAAGATTTCTTTTTAAATTAAAAAAAAAATCTGCACTTGGCGTTAATAAAGGTATATCGTATAATATGCAGATATATTGCATTTAATACACTTGCATTATATCCTTTCAATAAAACCTCAACGATAAGTCCATTTAGCCTCTGGATCCAAGGATACAAATTTCATGAAGTTATACATGTGGCTAGAGCCTATATATATGTATAGAACCTATATACACATGTAGATCATCGACTTTATTATGTGGTAGGCATTATTCAACGATATGGTGTAATTAAATATTTCTAAAGAATCTCATCCGATTGAGTCGCGGAGTATTGAAATTGATTAATTTCAAGTATGGCAACTTCTCATATATCCTTGTGCTTGCGTGGTATACGCATAGATGTACAATTGTACATACGTTACTTGTGGCATTATTATACGTTACGTGTACATAGTTGGCCTATCTGTATAGTACATACATCACCTATGTACAGAACAAAATTCGCTGAAATCACATCCTGTTTGCATCTATCATTGGTAAATCCGTTATGCATTGCCTTCGATTTCGAAAACTATGATGAACAATGTTGCCATGTCAATGCATTGAGATGATCGGAGGAATTCAAAGTTATCTGTTCACTAATTTGTTAATATTAACTCAATTTCTTTCCCATTTGACTGCCTGTCTACTTGTTAGAAATTTTGAATCCTTTTTGAAACTAGCTTCTCGTTGAGCTAAAGACGTTACATTTCAAGCAATATGTAGTTGGGCATTGTAGGAAGCAGGTAGTCGAATAATATTGGCATCAACATGGCTACATAAAGTGATGTAATGAATAAAAATAAATAAATTGGGTGGCGCAACAGCCCGTGGAGAGCCAGGGCCTAGTGACTTACAACTCTCAACCATTCGTGTATGCGTGTTGTTAGCAAGAATGGAGGGGACCTACAGTTTTTTGCCTAGTCTGAACAGCTAGATACTCTTGGAGGATTTGTAAGTAACCTCGCAAGAGTCAGTACCTCGGATAAAACATTTCTGTGTTTAGGTGGCACGGCTGGGAATCGAACCCACACCTTCGGCATGACAGTGCAACGCACTAACCATTATGCTAAGAGGTACCACGATGTAGTGAATACTTCACGTCAATTGTGCTTACTTTACCTCCACATGGGAACCACCGGGTACTGGTCTCGTCCATCCGGACTTGGCTTGACCAAAAGACAAAAAAAGCAACATTTCTGTCGGAAATGACTGACTGTTAAATTTGGCTGAAGTCTTAGCCGAGCCTTTTAGAAGGCTGGTATGCTGCGAATGATTTTAAGATAGAGAATCAACAGTGCCACCCTCAGTGTACTTCTACTTTCATCAAGGCGGTAGCAGATGAATCCGCACAGATGGAATCAATGATGGCGTTTAGGGTTCCAGTCAGGCTTAACCACCCATTGAACTCCTTATTCGGGCTACTCCGACATAATAGGAGCTCAGGCCTATAAGAAGCAGTTAGTCCGGCTTTCCGCCCTTCGATTTGGAGTGCCTTCCGGCCACGTAAAGTTATTTAGCTGCAGATCTTCGGATATGGACGGATTTACTGTTGACGAACCCAACAAACGACAGAAAGACCATAAGTCTGCTCGTGGAATTTTCTGTCTCTCATTGGACCACCTGCAGCTGAACATTTAGCGGAGGCCCTAGACTGCTTCAAAGTAGCGATATCACCGCCATTTAAGAAGTGCGATGGGATGGGCCGGACAAAAGGAAACTGAAAGACTTGGGCATTTACTATACCGTGACTGTTACCGACAATAAAGCGTCTTTTTGGATGTGGATTCGTCGTTAGAAGTAGAGCTAAGCAACAAATCTTGAGTATCAAATATTTTAACAAGAGCTTCACGACAATTCGCATTCACCAACATTAGCCTCATACGCGCATACCTCCACATAGGAGAAAGATGATGACACCAAGGACTAGCTCTACGAGCTCCTAAGCAAGAAATAATGAACAATGCCCTACCTATGACATTAAATCTGTCTTGTGTGCGTGTAATGTCAAAATAGGAAGAGAAGACGTCTTTGGCGGTACAATGGGAAGATAGAGCTTGTACGCCGACACCACCTCCGGACGGACTCGGGTTAATTGACTTTTCTGCGTGTCAAAAAGTAAGTACGCGGTTCCACAACATCTCAATAATGAAAAGGGGACATGGAAATATCCTGGTTAATCAACCGCCAACAAGATTGATAACATTGCGATCGACCGTGACGCAAGGCACTCCTCCAGTATTAAGAATTTCCGAGCATTCCGAGGAGTCAAGGTTGAATCAGACCACTGACTGTCTCGTTGAAGCCTAGTCAATGCTACGGATCCAGACCAAAGCCAAAGCAGGAAAATACTGTGAGGAAATTCGACATCGGACGGCACCAAGTCCTTTTCCAGCCGAGTCTCTTGCACCCTCTTAAATAGTCCTATGCCTCCAACTTCAAGCATCAAGAACCAGTGGACAAATTTCTTGTGAGCCATCGGAGACGCTGCTTCTGAGTTGCACAACCACCACACGGGATCCCTGATTCGACAAAAGTACATGAGCCAAACAACAGCCACACAAAGCGGTGTCACACAGAAGGACGAGGAGCTACTCATGGACTCGTGAGCTGTTCGAGTAGAGGAGGAGAGAGGAAAACTGGCTTCTTTAAAAGGAAAAGAAAGAGCATAAGAAGCGGGTCATCGAGGAAATAGAGGGCTGCCATTGCAGGAAAGAAGTAGGGAAGTTTACCCAGAGTGTAAAATGAAACTCCCGTTACAAGGCTCGAACCGAAAACCGTCACAGTCAGGGCTGAGGACATGGAAAAATTATTTCTGCAAATTGCATAATGGAGATGACAGATCAAATTCCGCTGCCATGCAGATTGCACCATTCAACCTGGATAACGTCGTAGGCCAACAATTCCTTCCACCCGATCTCGACCAAATGAAGATAGCTATATCTTAACTTAAGTCTAATAAATCTGCCAGAATTGATGGACTTGCGACTGAGCTGTTCAAAGCTGCTGGTGGTGGTCTGGTAAGAAGAATGCACCAGCTCATCTGCAACATGTGCATATAGAGGAAAGCTAAAACTTGTCCAATGAATGGAACTTCAGCCTTGTTTACCCCATCCTCAAAATAGCCGAATCTCTGGACTGCACCAATTACAGAGGCATCAGTCACCTTAACATCGCATACAAGATCTTGTCTACTGTACTTTGTGAATACCTGAAGCCATTCACCATCGACCAAATATTCTGACTAACGCAGTTCTTGGAAAAATCCAAGAATTTAAAATCGATACCCAACATTCTTTCATCGATTTCAAGACCGCGTATGACAGCATCTATAGCGATGAGCTTCTAAGCAATGTCTACTTTTGGAATCCCTCCCAAACTCACCTGTTTGAGCCAGATGACGATGGATATGATGCAGGATGCTTCATAAAGCTCGGGAAAGACCTCATTGATACCTTTGATGTCAAAAATAGTTCTAGGCAGGGCTGTTTTGCAACTTTTTCAACATAGTTCTTGAAAGAATAGTACAAAACTCTCACGTCAACAACAGAGGCACAATTTTTCAAAAGTCTATCCAATAACTCATTTTACGCCGACGATATTGACATAATCGAATGAACAAAGCGTGAAGTTGGTGGTGCTTTCGTGAGTATTGTTAAGGAAGTCAAGAAGATGGGTTTAACGGCGAATGATGGCAAGATCAAATAAATGCTGTTATTAAGAAAGAACGTCATCATAGACAGCTATAACTTCGAGGTGGCCAAAGACTTGTGTACCAGTCTAGTGTAGTAATACCAGCGCCGAGATCAAACGAAGAATTACTCTTGCCAATCGCTACTTCTTTGGGCTAAGAAAGCAAGTCCCTCTTGAGCAAGTATCCCTGCTTAAGACGCTTATCATCCCGGTCCTGATGTATGATGCAGCGAGGCATGGACACTTTTATCAGAGTGGATGAAAATGCCTTAGGTAGTTCTTCATGCCATAATGGTTAGTTCGTTGGACAATCATGCTGAAATGTTTATTCCAAAGTACTGCCTCTTGCGAGAAACTGACAAATCTTCCAAGAGTATACTTGTCATGAATAAGTGCTTCTCATCTAGGCATTCGGACTCCGCAAAAAATTGTAGGTCCCCTCCATTCTTGTCAACAACACACACACAGGAATGGTTGAGAGTTGTACGTCACTAGGCCCTGGTTCTCCACGAGCTTTCGCTTTTATTTTTTATTTGAGAACGCAGAAAAAATTCTGTGGATGATTTTTGGTCTCGTTTACGCTAATGGGAAAAAACTTTACGAGCTGTACAGCAACACCAACCGAGCCACAAAAGTGAAAAGCGACTGCTTGGGTCACCTTAAGCGAATGGACATCAATTCTCTAGTCCTGAAAGTCTTTTAATCCAACCCCGAGGAACGGTGCAGTAGAGGACAACAGCGTAACAAAGTAGACAGCTAGCTAGTGACCGATCCGGCTGGAAGAAGCTTGTTTCTTGAGGCCCTGGTCCACCCCGGAATGTAGTGCCACCTAAGCATTTTTAAACTTAGCTTTGAACTTTATGAGAGTACGTTTCTTTGAAGTTCCAACCTCTAGCTCATTTCGAAAAGTTATTTTTATCCTAAAATTTGACTGTATCTCATTCAAAATCTCATCCAAGTATTACCAACTGTTTAAAAATCAATCATCAAATCTGGCAACCATGGTTATAAATGAAGTTTAAAGGTAGGCAGGAAGGCAGGTGTGTAGTAGTGTTTAAGCAGAATTGACTGCTCGATGGAAAGGGTTTTAGGAATTAAAATCACTCTTGAATTCAAGTTTGTATATATCGGGGAAAAGGATGTGTCAACCGGGAGAGGCATTGTTCACGGCAAAATGTCAACACATGTCGCGATTGGGAAACCATTTCTGATGTGGTCGATTAGTAACTCAGTCAGAATTGAGAATGGATAATGGACTTGCCGATTATTCACTTGCAATTCCACATCCTCATTTGGAGTTGGTTTCGTGATCGGGAGGGAGTGTCGGGAGTCGGAATGGGGCGGTACTCATGTCATCACAGGGTAATCACTACAATTTCATAATAACCCGACACATTATTATCATTATTTTATGGGTTAATGAAAGAGTCCCATCACCTAACTTCTCTCTCTGTCTCTCTCTCTCTACTTACTTACACGTTTGACATTTATGGCTATTTTTGGTACAACATCAGTAACAGCAGCTGGGTGGTGCTGCTACATGGTGGTGGTGATGGTGGTATAGTCCCTGGAATTAAGGAAGACTGTTGCAGATACGATACATTGTTGCTGCTGCTGATGATAATTATTTCGATGACAATGCTGAAGCCGATGATGATGATAATGATGATGCTGATGACGAGCATTACACGTAGCTAATTGTAATTATTGGTTATTGAAACACGGAATATTGAATTTAATAATTCAGATTGATTATGTGTGTGCACTTTGCACTACTTATGGAAGAACAGAGCATGTGATGGCAGGTGTAAGTGTGTAGAATGTATAGGTAGGTGAATTGCATATATTATAGGTATTTTGCTATTATTTGTTCCAAGAGGATACACTCGATTTGGTATGACTGCAAGGATAACACAAGTTAAATCACTGACAGACAAGGCTTTAGGGTAAGAATATTGAATGTAACCGAGTTTGCATATATAAATGGTTGTCTTTCTGATGCAATGCATCATCGTAAACACTCTGATTAGATGTGCTTAAGCCCCAAAATTACATAATGTCAATCAGTGATCTGTATTCTATAGGTATATTGGAGGGACTTGAAAGTTTATAACAATCACATCATTTATTGGTCAAAACAGAATTTATATGTTAAATAATGCCGCATTATGATGTGCTGTCATCTATGATTGTGACTGATCGAATAGATTAATAACCATAGTACCTAGTTTTGTATATGTATATGTTGGTAGGCATATTAATATTTATTTAATTTAATTTTATAATATCTGATTTTGATGTGGCGTTTACAATTAATTCATATTTTATTTTATTTTTTCTATTTGCAGGTAAGTCAGCTATTTGTGAGACTCTTTGTTTTGGGATTCATTGTGGTAAGAGTACTTATACTTACCTAAAATATATCTACGATGGAATTAATATGTGATGAAATTATTTTAAGTGAAAATTGACAAATAATACACATGACAATTACTAAATTGACAATGGTCGATTTTAAATAGATTCGGTATTGGAAAACTTGAGGGCTTAGTGTAATTTCATTTATTTTACCGAAAAATACAGGTCAGCTCGAAATTTAGATAGAACAACAAAGTAGTGGGTTTCAATAAAATATGACATCACTGTCTTGCGCTCATGATTATTTAATGTGGGGATTAAAGTATACTGTTGAAAAGATGATAGCTAAAGAATTTATGTACTCCAAGGGAAAAAATTGAAGATAGAATGTGTTTCCTATTTCATTTGGCACAAACTAGTCGTAAGGGAATACTGACATCGGAATATCCAGCCTGCTGCCCTAGGGTTAAGGAAAGAGCTATAGCTATCTTGGTTTTTAGGTTGTTTCATAAGGTTAACATGAGTGTCAAGTTAGCAAAGCAACTTTGACGAATCGAAAAATGTTTAGTTGGATAATTTGCCGTTAATTATCATTAATTAGTTGTGACATTTTCGAATTTGTCGTTCAATGTTTCTATGTTTTTTTGGGTGCTTTGCTAACTTGATATCAAGTTAGCAAAGCACCCTGTTGGAAATCAGTAAAAACTTTTTATATCTGATGGTTAATGGCTTAATAATTCACCGTTAATTAGTCGTTAATTAGTTGTGAAAATTTCAATTTGATCGTGCAATGTTTTCTATGTTTTTTTTTTTGAGTGCTTTGCTTTGATATCAAGTTAGCAAAGCAACTATCACGGATCGCAAAATGGATACGTGCATAATTTGTTGTTGTTGTGACAATTTTGAATTTGTCGTTCTATGTTTTCTATGTTTTTTTGTTTTGAAAAGTATTAAAAACTTCTAAAATTTAGTATTTTAGTGCTTATTAATTAGTCGTTAGTTAGTTGTGAAAAAATCAATTTTGTTGTGCGATGTTTTCTATGAGTGTCAAGTGAGCAAAGCAACTTTGACGAATCGAAAAATGGGTAGGTAGATAATTTGCCGTTAATTAGTCGTTAATTAGTTGTGACAATTTCGAATTTGTCATTCAATGTTTTCTATGTTTTTTTGGGTGCTTTGCTAACTTTACACTACTCGAAAAGCGTGAAAAACTTCTTATACTTAATGTCTTATGGTTTCATAATTTTCCGATTAAAAAAAAAAATTATTAGTTGTGAAAATTTGAATTCAATCGTGCAATGTTTTCTATATTTTTTTAATTCTTCGTTAGCTTCATATCAAGTTAGCAAAGCACGCACCACCTTAAAAAGGGAATAAAACTGCTAATACCGAACTGTTTATGGCTTAACAGTATGCCACTAATTAGTCTTCAATTAGTTGTGACAATTTTGAATTTGTCATGCAATGTTTTCTATGTATTTTTGGGTTCTTTGGTAGCTTGACATCAAGCTGACAAAGTGCTGCCTGAAAATGGGATAAAAACTGTTTATACCGGACTGTTTGTGACTAAATAATTAACCATTGACTAGCCGTTAATTATTTGTGATAGTTTTGAATTTGTCGTTCTATGTTTTCTATATTTTTTCGAAAAGTGGTAAAAACTTTCAAGACTTTTATTTAATTTAGTTATGCGATGTTTTCTATATAATTTTGGGTGATTTATTTCTATGAGCGTCAGGTTTCCAAATCAATATTCACTAAAAATGGGCAGGTGGATAATTTTTGAAATTGATAATTTGAACAAATATATTACATATTGAACAAATAACCCAAAATTACATAGAAAACATCGCATAACTAAATTAAATTTTTCACAACTTATTGCCGACTAATTAATGGCAAATTATCAAGGAATAACATATTAAGTTTTGCAGGATTTTACTGCTTTTCGAAAAAAAACATAGAAAACATAGAACAACAAATTCAAAATTATCACAAATAATTACATGCTAGTCACTGGTAAATTATTTAGCCACATACAATCCGGTATAAACAGTTTTTACCCCATTTTCAGGCAGCACTTTGTCAGCTTGATGTCAAGCTACCAAAAATACATAGAAAACATTGCATGACAAACTCAAAATTGTCACAACTAGTTGAAGACTAATTAGTGGCATACTGTTAAGCCATAAACATTTCGGTATTACCAGTTTTAATCTCTTTTTAAGGTGGTGCTTTGCTAACTTGATATGAAGTTAACGAGAACGATACAAAAATATAGAAAACATTGCACGATTGAATTCAATTTTTCACAACTAGTTAATGACTAATTAACGGCAAATTATTAAGCCATAAAACATTAAGGGCCTGTTTCACATAGTCTAATTTAAGTTCTGATTAGTTGTTCGACACATAAATTCTGAGGCAGGGTCATATGTTCACAACTAAAAAATTAAAAATAGTTTGTGAATTTATAACCCATTCAGGTGGCTCAAAACATAAGACAATAATTGTGAATTTTTCTTCTGTGGACTTATTACCCTGTGCCAATATTCATGTGTCGGATATCTAATCAGAACTTTACTGAGACATTGTGAAACAAGCCCTAAGTATAAGAAGTTGTTAGCCTAGAGTACGATGTCAAAGTTGTGTTCAGAGACTTCAATGCCAAAGTTGGAAAGAAAGTTTTCTTGGGTGGATTAGTTGGTAAGCACAATTTCCATAGCACTTAAGTACCTTCTGAAGGGCAAACGTAGTTGACTCTGACCATTTCTTTATTGCAGCAAAATTGAGAAACGAAAAAACCTGCAAAACGCCCCAAAGAAGAAATTATACGTTTGACGCTTACAGTTCTCAGTGACTGCAAGAGCATCTGAACTAGAAGCTGATGTACACTCTCCTACCACAGACGCGAACAATCATCAGGCAACCAAAACAGGTGACAAAAGATGTATATGGAAGTATGCTGCAGGTGAAGAAGACTCTGGGTAGATAGAAGAGAGCGTAGGCAGCCTCCCACGTCAAGGAGAGACTTGTATTTGGAATAATACTCAAAAGATGTAAGAAAAAGCTGTTAGTTTCATTCAAGACTGGAGTGGAGGCTCGTCGAAACAGCAAAGGTCATCAAAGCACATAGTAGTATAGATTTACTCCAGCAGCAGGGAATCTGTTAAATGTTAGAGGGCAAGAAGTGAACGCAACTCCAGTCAACGAAGACCCAGTAATTCCACCCAGTATGAGGTCATGGGATTTTTTCAATCTCGCTATGAATAAAATAGTTCGCAAGGCAGGTGTTAACACAGAGGGCAACTGGTCTTAAGAAATCTGCCCAACTTCTATGACATTCTGACAATATTGACATCATAGAGTCTTTCACGGCAATTGAAGAACAGGCTTAGCTTGTTGGTATAGAAGACAAGACCCCGGTACTATCAACGAACAATCAAAGATCTGTCAACCAGCTAGGACAAAACGTCACAGTTGATTACAAACTCAAAATAGTTAAGGAGTTTATCTACAAACATTGGATCAAACATTAATTCCATAAACGACATTTTAGTGGTGATCCGATGAAGAATTATCGTAGCAAACCATTGCTACTTCGGTTTGGTGGTGCAACAAATAGGTCCAAAACTTCCAAAACTGTGTGTTTTGGGCGATAAGCACAAGGAGAGAGAGCCAATACTGGACTCTTTTGAAAGAAAAATTCCTCAACAGACATTTGGTGATGTGTGCAAGGAAGGCAAATCAAAGAGGAGATACAACCATGAACTCCTATCAAGATGTTGTCCGAAATCAAAAAAAACACGTCGGCTAAATTGTCTCAGCCACATCGAGCTAATGGAAAATAATGTTCCATCAGCCAATCCAAGGTTCCATGGTTTGAGGAAACGAAGAAGATCTAACTTCTAGTTTAAAGATCAAGTCATCACTAGTGCCAGAGGGCTTGGTCTAGAACACTGGATAAGCAGCGTACTTGAGATCGTAGAAGATGGAAGGCCAACGTGTCTCAGACTATGAGCCTTCAAATATCGGGAGCCGGAAAAGAAGGTACATAAGAAAGTTTTTCGTTCTGGGTAGCTGGAAGACCTCGCTCTTCTACTCCTCTTAGACTTAACAAGCAGCTCTTGTCTTCTTTGTATGCGTTTTTAAGCTGGATGTGCTTCATTTTCCTTGCACTCATCGTCAAATAGGGAGTTTGGTTCTAAGACCCACCACGTGTTAGGCCAGGAACGCACTTGCGATTTTCAGTTGCAGCAACTAAAAAAACCGATCGCAGCTTAGTAGGATTTTTTGGTGTCTTGTCGGCTTGTTCACATTTAAGCCCATGTTTTCTAGTTTTACGACTGAATAATCAGGAAACAAATAATTGCAAGTGCATTCCTAGCATTCGGCAGCGTCTCTGATGGTTTTCATGGAATTCTTGCCACATTCATTTCTTTCCGAGACCGTATTTTGAAGACGAAAATGACCGTTTTGACGGTAGAATTCCCAACTACAAACGTACATACATGCTTTAGGGTTTGCTGCTCTTTGAAACAATTAAATTTAGCCTCATATGTTGCCAAAAAGCCTTAAACCGTAATAATTATAAAATACCAAAACCGCATTCAAACGAAATCACTTGAACATTGATAACAATTACATCATCATCATCAGAGCTAAAAAAAAAAAAAAACGCTTTGCCAAATTCCCTTAAGTGATTTCAACACAAAAACCCTTTATACACATAGACAAAGCACGTGTCGTGCAGATACATTTCAAAAATGGATAACATGTGTGTGCTTTTGCAATCCATTGCCAAGCTCATATGGTAATAATGATGGTTCGTTTTGGCTTCTAAAAAAGGGAACAAAAAGCAAACCTCTCGTCCGTCGTCCGTCGGTCGTCGGTAAATGGTTATACTTTTGTTTGGGATGTGAGAAAAGTGTACATAGACAAGTCGGGCCATAATTTCCACCCGATTAACCAAATGAAATTCATTTTCATTTTCTAAAAAGGGTTAAAGATTTCTCTATAAAATGTGATGTGTACTCATATCTTGGTCGTCTACGTCCATAAAGTTGTATACACACTGCCTCTGAAACCCCCTCTTTCTACCTTCGATATATTCTTGGAAAAGTCCATTTTCTGACTGTTTCTGTACGCTGGCATGGTTCATGTGTATACGAGAGAGGTATGGTGTCCTGATGTACAAGTGCTGCTGAGGGAATTGCTAAATTGTGGTTTTGAGCTTAAACCACCAACCACATACTACATCCATCCATACTGAGGCGAGAGGATACGAAGTCGGACTATAGGAAAAGAAACTGAGGTGTAGTGTTCCGACGATTAAATTCCTGGTCAAGCTTTTTAAAACCTATTAAATCGGCTAGCTTCTTCCAGCCATCAATGCTGAGACGACAAAGGAGCATATATGGCATAGAAAATAGGATACAAAGTCGTATAAGGACAGCAGCTGCTCAGCTCAGAACGTGGACGATAGAATCGGTTGTAAATCTCATCAAACTCTTAGCCAAATGAGTTTTGCTTGTGGATTTCCCAGGGTTACGGTCATCATTCTGAATAAAACAAATCAGTTAAGTTGAATGCAACGGACCGAACCGACACCAAAATGCCAACTCTCTCTCTAAGTTTCCAATTTGCCTTTTCGGTATAGAAAATTATATCTTGTTGTTGTTTGTGTGCGTGTATGTCCTTGAAGGACACACAATATAAGACAAATTGGGATGAAGGTAGGTATGTACATATTTCTTCGTATACGCGCTATGAATTTAAATATCCTGCTTTTGCTATAGATTTGCAACAACAAAATATTAAAAAAAAAATAAAAATAAAATTAACTTTTAAATTTATAAGCAAACAAGCCTGGCAGGAGCCTTTTTATTGTATTTCATTTTTTTTGTTCTTCAGGACGATGTCGGTGTGCTAATTAGTTTTAGGTCTTTTGTGGAATTTCTAATTCGAAAATAATTAATTTATTGAGAGTTTGTTACTTGTGCGTTTATCTTTTGTTGGGTAAAGGAAGGTAAACAGTGTGTGGTAACTGGTAATTATTTATTATTCTAGTGATTTGTGAATAAATTTTGGTTACAGTTTTTAATGTAATTAAGTGATTGAGAGGTTAAGAGGGGCATACTTAATTTTTATAAAAGTCCGGGCTTAGGGTATTTTGCTTGTGTCAAAAATTAAATAATTATTCTTGAGTTTTTTGTAAATAAATATTGATTAATAATAGGTATCTTATTGGGGGTGCTCAGGAAAATGAGATCTCAGTGACAAAAACTGATAGTCTAAGAGCCAACGCATAAAAAGTCAAGTCATTTGCGTAAACTTATAAGTAATATCAGTAATAGCCTTTAAGGTGTTGAACCATTAGTCGTTTGTCTGCCTACCTAAGCACGTGACGAACAGGTGTAAAACTTGACGTACATTTCTTACATCGATTTATTTCAATGCCTGAACGGAGGGAAAAAGTGTGCATAGATGAAATATTTAGCTCTCAATTTTGAATAATTGTTGTCATATGTTAAACTCTCTGTTTTTTGTCTCTTAAAAGATAGAAAGCGGCAAAATATGCAAACAAAACATTCAGGTAAACACAGGTAAACAAGTGATGTTTGGAAACTTCGTGGCTCTTTATACACCCAGAAAAAAAATCCTTTCTCACCATGCGAAAAACGATAGCCACAAGCGGAAAAAGGACCAAACTCGAAAAGAGCTTATTATAATCTAATTTAGAGATACTGTGGCAGCAGCTTTATATTTTAGGTGTGAGATACATTTCTGACGATTTTAATAAGGAATGTATTTTACAACACACAGGAATGTACATCCGGATAAAAATAAATCTGCATACCCACAAATTCGAATATTGCCTAATGCAAATGTGTTTAACCCCAAGCCGTACCTACAAAATCGTTTAAATCTAACTCCTTATATAGTATATAAGGGTTGATTCCCAACAATTTTGTTGATACGACACAAAGATTAACAAAATAAACGCTATAGTGTATCTAGTTAGTCACAAAAAAAGAAACAGTTTGTCCGAAAAGAATGTACTTTTAAAGAGAAGTGCATACCTCAGTTAACATAAACTCTAATGTTTATTCAGGGGAATTACAAAAGCGTTTGTGACAAACTCTAAAGAAAATTGGGTCCAATGACAAGATAAATAAAGCGTTTACCACAAACGACTTTATAGATGAGATTCAAAGTTTAACTACATGATGATTGCAGTGATCTCCTTTTGTCATGAATACTAAAATTCTTGCTCTGAAGCAGATTTATTATTTAACAGAAATACTTACTTCAATCAACACACTCACAAGGAGGTCCACTTCAATGGCAATATCGATTATCACACATTATAATAGCGTTTATCCCAAACGATTTTATAGATGGCATTTATAGTTTAACTACATGATCGTTGTAGTGATTTCCTTTTGCCACAAAAGTTAAAATCCTTGCTCGGAAGCAGATATATTATTTAACAGAAATACTTTCTTCAATCAACACAAACTCTTAAGAAGCTCCACTTCAATGGCAATAGCGTTTATCCCAAACGATTTTATAGGTGGCATTCATAGTTTAACTACATGATCATTGTGGTGATTTCCTATTGCCACAGAAGTTAAAATCCTTGCTCAGAAGCAGATATATTATTTAACAGAAATACTTACTTCAATCAACACAAACTCTAAAGAAGCTGCACTGCAATGGCAATATCGTTTATCCCAAACGATTTTATAGGTGGCATTCATAGTTTAACTACATAATCATTGTGGTGATTTCCTATTGCCACAAAAGTTAAAATCCTTGCTCAGAAGGAGATTTATTATTTAACAGAAATACTTTCTTCAATCAACACAAACTCTAAAGAAGCTCCACTGCAATGGCAATATCGTTTATCCCAAACGATTTTATAGGTGGCATTCATAGTTTAACTACATGATCATTGTAGTGATTTCCTATTGCCACAAAAGTTAAAATCCTTGCTCAGAAGCAGATTTATTATTTAACAGAAATACTTACTTCAATCAACACAAACTCTAAAGAAGCTCCACTGCAATGGCAATATCGTTTATCCCAAACGATTTTATAGCTGGCATTCATAGTTTTACTACATGATCATTGACGTGATTTCCTATTGCCACAAAAGTTAAAATCCTTGCTCAGAAGGAGATTTATTATTTAACAGAAATACTTTCTTCAATCAACACAAACTCTAAAGAAGCTCCACTGCAATGGCAATATCGTTTATCCCAAACGATTTTATAGGTGGCATTCATAGTTTAACTACATGATCATTGTAGTGATTTCCTATTGCCACAAAAGTTAAAATCCTTGCTCAGAAGCAGATTTATTATTTAACAGAAATACTTACTTCAATCAACACAAACTCTAAAGATGCTCCACTGCAATGGCAATATCGTTTATCCCAAACGATTTTATAGGTGGCATTCATAGTTTAACTACATGATCATTGTAGTGATTTCCTATTGCCACAAAAGTTAAAATCCTTGCTCAGAAGCAGATTTATTATTTAACAGAAATACTTACTTCAATCAACACAAACTCTAAAGAAGCTCCACTGCAATGGCAATATCGTTTATCCCAAACGATTTTATAGCTGGCATTCATAGTTTTACTACATGATCATTGACGTGATTTCCTATTGCCACAAAAGTTAAAATCCTTGCTCAGAAGGAGATTTATTATTTAACAGAAATACTTTCTTCAATCAACACAAACTCTAAAGAAGCTCCACTGCAATGGCAATATCGTTTATCCCAAACGATTTTATAGGTGGCATTCATAGTTTAACTACATGATCATTGTAGTGATTTCCTATTGCCACAAAAGTTAAAATCCTTGCTCAGAAGCAGATTTATTATTTAACAGAAATACTTACTTCAATCAACACAAACTCTAAAGATGCTCCACTGCAATGGCAATATCGTTTATCCCAAACGATTTTATAGGTGGCATTCATAGTTTAACTACATGATCATTGTAGTGATTTCCTATTGCCACAAAAGTTAAAATCCTTGCTCAGAAGCAGATTTATTATTTAACAGAAATACTTACTTCAATCAACACAAACTCTAAAGAAGCTCCACTGCAATGGCAATATCGTTCATCCCAAACGATTTTATAGATGGCATTCATGGTTTAACTACATGATCATTGCAGTGATTTCCTTTTGCCATAAAAGTTAAAATCCTTGCTCGGAAGCAGATTTATTATTTAACAGAAATACTTACTTCAATCAACACAAACTCTAAAGAAGCTCCACTGCAATGACAATATCGTTTATCCCAAACGATTTTATAGATGGCTTTCATAGTTTAACTACATGATCATTGCAGTGATTTCCTTTTGCCATGAAAGTTATAATCCTTGCTATGAAGCTGATTTATCATTTAACAGAAATACTTACTTCAATCAACACAAACTCTAAAGAAGCTCCATTTCAATAGCAATATCGTTTCTTGCCCTTAATAAACGTTTACTCCAAACTGTTTTGAAGATGAGATTAAAAGTTTAGCTAAATAAACAAAGCAGTGAATCCTGTTTGCCATGATAAAATATCTTATTGATCTTTAACTCCGTAGTTGTTGCACGTAACCTTATAGTAGCTCGTAATATCCGTTACTCAGAAGCTGCTTAATTTATAACAGCTAATACGATATTTATAATATTTTTACATTCAAATATAGGAAATTCATTGCCCAAGTTTTACGTGAACTGACTAAATAAAGTAAAAAATCAATAAGGTACCTTATCATCAGCGCTAATATTCAAAAACAATGTGGTCCAATGGGTTTATATGCTGAAATAAAAACTTTTCATTTGTTTTAAGCGATGTAGCTTAGTAAAAATTATTTTATTACAATTAAGTTTTGTATGTATTTATAAATATAAAGTTAGTACTAAAACTAATTTTTGGAAAGAATAAAACGAATTTTTGAAATAATACAGAAAATATTTTTTTTAAATATAGGTGCACAACGTTTTTTTTTTAACTTATATTGTAATGGCTTTCCATGGAAATGGTTTGTGAAAATCTTTTAAAATAATAATTTTCTAATATAATTTTTATAAAAAACTGTAATTTTATAATTAGGTAATTAAAAAATACAAACTAACATTAAATTATTGACTTTCATAACATAAAATATATATAAAACAAAATTATATAAAAGGACAGCCAATTAATTAAAATTTTACATTTCTGGTTATCTTACATAATTTATATTGGTATTTTTTAAATATTAATGGGAATATATTTCATAGCTTTCAGTTTTTCTTTTCAATAAATTTTACTTAAAAAAAATTACTTCATTTGCAGCATTAAGGTTTTAAAGGTTGTAAAATGGCAACATTGAAGACGTCGAAAATCTGCAGCATTGAGGTTTTAAAGGTTCTAAAAGGCCAACATTGAAGACGTCGAAAATCTCTATGCAGATGAAAATTTAGTCTATGCCATAAAATCTACCGCCACTGTTGTAATCAAAAATCATAAGAAAAAGAATATTTACATAAATTTATTCATAGAACTTTGTCGCAAAAGCTTAAAAATGAAGAAATTTACTAAAACGTAATCTCAAATTCATAGGCGCCCGCAGGATTTCGTCCAGGGGGGCAAGGCCAAAACAAATCGTAAAATTGAATTGGATTGTGAAAAAAATATTTAATCATTTGGAAATTCTAAACAAAAAATTGAATTCCTTATTCAAAAATAATCCAAAGCTCTTTGGATATTTTTATGTTGTTGTAATCCCTTGCGCAAAAAACACCTATTGATAGCTGATACAAAAGCAACTCAAAATATCTGATTTTTTTTAAAGGTAGCTAGATAGCGTAGCGGATATGAACTGGAAAACAAGGAATGGCTCTTGCTTTGATGTCAGAAATCAGAATCGTAACCAAAATCACTCACAAAAAAGTTGTGAATTATTTTAGGCAAGCAACAATTCGCAATTTATCTCTCCCTTTTCTTGAGAAGCAATATCCTTCTCATGCATTTTTGCATGTGCCTCAAACATTTGAAAATATTAATAACCTATAACCTCCTTTTCTATTGGCAATTGCCAGGAGGGGGAAAACCATGAACAGCGAACAGAATCTGTCAAGAAAATAGCCAAATTTGGAAAATAATATCGAAAATAAGGATATTTTCAGATATATTCGGCCTTGTCGAGAGCCAGAGGGGGGCAAATTATGGACTCCGACAAAAAAACGAAAGTATTTTATAAAATTCATCATAACAAATAGAAAAATATGTTAGTGGTGTGGTATTGCCCAGAGCCACGGGAGGGGGCAGATTGCCCTCCCTTGCCCCCCTCCGGGCGCCTATTATCAAATTAAAAATGTAGAAATTAACTTAAACGTAATCTCAAATTTATAGGCACCCGCAGGATTTTGTCTAGGGGGGCAAGGCCAAAACAAATTGTAAAATGCGTAAAAGGTGATGAAAGTAGGACGTCAGAATTGAATTGGATTTTGAAAAAAATATTTAATCATTTAGAAATTCTAAACAAAAAATTGAATTCCTTATTCAAAAATAATCCAAAGCTCTTTGGAAATGTTTGTGTTGTTGTAATCCCTTGCGCAAAAAACACCTGATGATAGCTGAAACA
Organism: Dasysyrphus tricinctus; assembly: GCA_963921185.1. Classification (NCBI taxonomy): domain Eukaryota; kingdom Metazoa; phylum Arthropoda; class Insecta; order Diptera; family Syrphidae; genus Dasysyrphus; species Dasysyrphus tricinctus. Next base: position 213,433,998 of record OY992532.1, on the reverse strand, counting down.
AAAGCAACTCAAAATATCTGAATTTTTTAAAGGTAGCTAGATAGCGTAGCGGATAGGAACTGGAAAACAAGGAATGGCTCTTGCTTTGATGTCAGAAATCAGAATCGTAACCAAAATCACTCACAAAAAAGTTGTGAATTATTTTAGGCAAGCAACAATTCGCAATTTATCTCTCCATTTTCTTGAGAAGCAATATCCTTCTCATGCATTTTTGCATGTTCCTCAAAATAACCTAGAACCTCCTTTTCTATTGGCAATTGCCAGGAGGGGGAAAACCATAAACAGTGAAAAGAAGCTGTCAAGAAAAAAGCCATATTTTGAAAACAATATTGAAAAAAATGAGGACATTTTCAGATATATTCGGCCTGGTCGAGAGCCAGTGGGGGCAAATCATGGACTCCTACAAAAAAGCGAAAATATTTTATAAAATTCATCATAACAAATTAAAAAAAATGTTAGTGGTGTGGTATTGCCCAGAGCCAGGGGGAGGGGGAAGTGCCCACCCTTGCCCCCCTCCGGGTGCCTATGCTTAAATTATCAATGACAACACCACCAGGTCTTCAAAAACTTGATGAACCATATATGTACTTATGTAGGTAGTAGTTCATATAAGAACAAAACAATTTTTTTTAGGAAATATTTTTTAGGATTTATAATTTAAAAAACTAGCTCCGACGCACGAATGGAGTTTCCTCCACCAAATATGTACATATGTACATTTCTTCCTCTTGGCTTCTTGCCAAAGAAGAAGAAGTAAAGGAACAAGAATATGTATATCACCACGATAAATGTAAAAAAAATAAAAATGTAAAAAAGTAATCTCAAACTATCAATGACAACACCAGGTCCTTAAAAACTTAGATAAACCATATAGGCAGAAGGTTATATAAAAGAAATATAAGAAAATGTAAGAAATATTTTTTAGGATTTATAATTAAAAAAGAATTGATAATGGATTTTGAAAAACGTTTAAAAACCGCCTTTTATCTACATTTACATACATTTTGTTCACTATCAGAACAGTGTCGCATAAGCTAAATACAAGCTACAAGTAACGAGCCAAAAAGTTCATCATGTAGTGCTGTGTTATGTAAATGTGGCAAGGGCTTAAACGCGGAGTGTTGTATTTAAGTGCAAAAGCAAGTGAAAGCATAATAAAAACGAGTGAGGATTTTTGTATTGTATTTTGTAGTAGTAATTATAATACCATAATTATAATGGATTTTTGAAAAACGTATACAAATGGCGATAGATGTAAGAATTCAAAAATGAAGAAATTTACTAAAACGTAATCTCAAACTATCAATGGTTACACCAGGTCTTTAAATACTTGGATAAACCATATAGGTAGTAGTTAATATAAGGAAAAAAAAATGTTTTTTTTTTGTAGGAAATATTTCTTTAGGATTTAAAGTTAAAAATGGATGAAAATTGATTTTGAAAAACGTTTAAAAACCGCTTTTTATCTAAATTTACATATATGTTGTCCACTATCAGAACTGTGTCGCATAAGCTTAATACAGCTACAAGTAACGAGCAAGAAAGTTCATCATCTAGTGCTGTGCTATGTAAATGTGGCAAGGGCTTAAACGCGGAGTGTTGTATTTAAATTCAAAAGCAAGTGAAAGCAAGAGACGTAATAAAAACGAGTGAGGATTTTTGTATTGTATATTTTGTAGTAACTATAACACCATAATTGTAATGGATTTTTGAAAAACGTATATAAACCGCGATAAAGTAAAAATTAAAAATTAAGAAATTTACTAAACGTAATCTCAAACCATCAATAACAACACCAGGTCTATAAAAACTTCATAAACGAATATAGAATGAATATAGAATGTAGTTTATATAAAAAGACATGTTTTTTTGGAGGAAATATTGTTTAGGATTTATAATTATTCAAAAAGAATTAATACTTGATTAAGGCAATGGTTTAAAACCGGTTTTTATCTCCGTTTGAATACATTTTTTCTACTATCAGAACTGTTTGGCATTAGCTTAATACAAGCTAGAAGTTACGCGCAAAAAATCTTTTGCTTTTTGAGACGAGCTTCAAAAGAATTTCTGCCAAAGGCTTTTTGATGAAATCGTAAAGTGAATTTTTTTCTCGTTTTTGTTTGTTTGGTATTTATAAGATACCAATTGAGTTGTAATATCCCCCTTTAAATACTCGTAAAGTTCAAAATATATGCACTATCTCCATTTTCACAAACAAATTTTCTTCAACCGAACTGAGAAGTAAGTCCTTATGAGCCAAGAATCGGCTGATAAAGTGTTCAAAATATCTGAGGATGCACAAAAGCAATGAAAACGTATAAAAATGAAAACGTATTAAAACTGCGAAGATGTAAAAATTCAAAAATTAAGGAATTTACTAAAACGTAATCTCAAACTATCAATACTAATATCAAGTCTTTAAATACTTCGATAAACCATAAAGGTAGTTGTTAATATAAGAAAAAAAAAACATGTTTTTTTAAGGAAATATTTTTGAGGACTCATAATTCAAAAAAAGTTGATATTAAGTTTTGAAAAACATTTCAAAACTGCCTTTTATCTACATTTACATACATTTTATTCACTATCAGAACTGTGTCGCATAAGCTTAATACAAGCTACAAGTAACGAGATATACATTTCATCATTTAGTGCTGTGTTATATTAATGTGTAAACGGTTAAAACGCGGTGTGCTGTATTTAAATTCAAAAGCTAATGGAAGCATTTTTCAAAAACGTGTAAAATCTGTGATAAATGTAAAAATTCAAAAATGAAGAAATTTACTCAAAATTATCTCAAACTATTAATTGGTGCTGTCATTAAAACTTAGATAAAGCATATGGACAGTAGTTTATATAAAAGAAACATGTTTTTTTTTTTTTAGGAAATATTTTTTTAGGATTTCTAATTAAAAACGAATTGATAATGGATTTTTAAGAACGTTTAAAACCCGCTTTTTATCTGCATTTGTATAAAGTCTTTCCACTATCAGAACAGTGACGCATAAGCTTAATACAAGCTACAAGTAACGAGCCAGAAAGTTCATCATGCAGTGTTGTGTTGTGTTGTGTAAATGTGGAAAGTGCTAGTGCTGTGTTATGCAAATGTGGAAAGGGTTTAAGCCCGGTGTGTTGTATTTAAGCCCAAAAGGTAGTGGTTTTGGATACTTAGTAAAAACGAGTGAGGATTTCTGTTGGTATTGTATTTTGTAGTAACTATAGTTCCATAATTGTAATGGAGTTTTGAAAAACGTATAAAAGTTGCAATAAATGACAAAATTCCGGAATAAAGAAATTTACTTAAAGTCATTTCAAACCATCAATGGTTTCACCAGGTGTTTTAATACTTAGACAAACCATATAGATAGTAGTTAATATAAGAAAAAAACATGTTTTTTTTAGGAAATATTTTTAAGGATTTATAGTTAAAACAGAGTTGATAATTGGTTTTGAAAAACGTTTAGAAACCGATTTTATCTCCATTTGTATACATTTTTTCCACTATAAGAACAGTGTGGCATAAGCTTAATACAAGCTACAAGTAACGCGTAAGAAATCTTTTGCTTTTTGAGGCGAGCTTCACCAGAATTTCCGCCAAAGTCTTTTTGATGAAATCGTAAAGTAAATTTTTGTCTCGTTTTTGTTTGTTTGGTATTTATAAAATACCAATTGAGTTGTAATATCCCCCTTTAAGTACTTGTTAAGTTCAAAATATATGCACTATCTCCATTTCCGCAAACAAATTTTGTTTGGCAGCAATAGGATCAGCCCACAAATCCCAAAATTTCTTTTTTTCAACCGAACTGAGAAGCTCTCTTAAAATGATATGCGTTTCTAAACATTTATGCAGAAGAATCTGTCTGTTTATCTACCGTCACTATTGGGATCGAAAATCTCAAGAAGTCACCTAGATGCACCCAATTAGCTGAACTGTACCAACAGTCTTAACCTCCCGACGAGGCGCTATATTGATGTGTCATTTGCAACTTTGAGCTTCCAAAAGGCCAATATTGATGACGTTGAGAACCCCTTAACATAAAATAACTATTCAAGTTTCTATATACAGGGGTAAAATTTATAGGGACATATAGATATACAAGTGGTGTAAACACAGAAAATTCTTAAAAACTGAGATACATACATACTACATGTAGTTTATGTTTTTGTAATATTTTATTGTAATTATAATTGAAAATGACAGTAAGCCGCTTTTTGACCTTATTTATATAAATATAAAAACCAAAAAATGAAAATAAATGTAATTTCAAATTATCGTTGACAACACTAGGTCTTTAGTTTATTTAAAACAAAAAAAAAGCGTATTTTTGCAGGAAATACTTTTTAGGACTTACAATTTAAAAAAGAATTGATAATTAATTTTTGAAAAACTTTTAAAAACCACGTTTTTTTATCTACATTTACATTTATTTTGTCCACTATCAGAACTGTATTGCATAAGCTTAATAAGTATTAAGCATAAGCTTAATACAAGCTTCAAGTAATGACCAAGAAAGTTCATCAGTGGTGTGTTATGTAAATGTGGAAATGAATATATTTACTAAAAGTAATCTCAGTTTATCGATGATTCAAAACTTAGATGAACGATATAGTTTATTCAAAAATGAAAAACGTTTTGTTTGTAATATTTAATATTATTAATAATTTAAATATATTTGATAGTGATAATTAATTTTTGGAAATCGGTTAATCAACATTTATGTTAAAAGAAATGAATAATTTGAATAAAAGTAATATGAATCATCAGTTTTTAAAATCTTTTCTTAAATATATTTTTTTAAATATTTTATAGTAGATTTATATGTATGTTTATAGCTTTGAATTGAAAATTAATATTTATGGCACATAACGCATTTTTTTTTATAAATCACATGTATGTGTAGGTAAGTGATTTTAAAGATTCATAAATTTCCAGTTGACAAACAACTCACCGTTTGAAATTTTTGTGATTTTTGATGTATAATCTAGAGAAATTTCATCAATATTAAATACACGAAACGCATCTAAAACTTTTACTTTAAAGGCTTGATAATGTTGAATGAAACCACATGTTTCAACCAATTGACACACAAAATAAAATTCTTCTAAGTCTGTGCAAAGCATGGTTTTTATGATTGCAAATTGAATTATTTCTTCATCAAATGAATTTATTTCTATTACGCAATTAACTTCTAAAATACTTCCATTAGATTTTAAGGACCTGATTTTATACATTATTCCAATTTCTTTTTTAATAGATAATCCAAATTTTTTATGTAAGTGAGACTTACTTATTTCATTTAACTTTTCATATTTCAACCCTGTATAAACATTGCTTTGCATTAAGGAATATGCTGTCTTGAGTTGCATCTTGATAGAAATTGTTTTGATTAAATTTCTACGATTTTTTGTGGATCTTGAAATATTTTTCAATGTTTGATGTTTTGACTCAAATCTCATTGCCCACTTATTTTTAAGAGGCCCAATGTCTGACATAATTGCAGGATAATGAAGAAGAATATGGGCTTTAAACTTTAAAATTTCTCCAAACAATTTTATGAATAATGTGTGATGTTCCATTACTAAGTTTTTAAACAAATATGGTGTGTAATATACATATTGTTCTAGAATAACAAGACTTAAAATTTTTTTTAACAGAAGTATTAGTTGCCACTCCTGTGAGCTTGGGGGTATTATATCACCAATAATGAGAGGTAGATTGAGAATAAAATTTAACATTTCTGCTGCTGTAAACTTAAGTTTTTTACATTCTAACATTGTTTCAGTAATAATGTCCGGTCTGTTCTTAATACCAAAGTCAAACTTTTTAATCCTAAAATTTAGGGTTTCCAAAGACAATACTTTGTTTTTAATTAACTTTTCAAATACTTTGCATGCATCTTCATGCGCAACACCTTCCAAAATATCATGCATTATATCAACGCTTATATTTTCTGTAACGTGAAAATATTGAAGACTGTTCCACACACATTTTCCTTTAATGCCAGTTTTGGACAAATCATTCATATTAAGATCTTCTTCATAATTATATCTGTTTCTAATAGGAAACGTAGTATCTGTACAGTATTTAAGAGAGTATTTATCAATTTTACAAATGCGACATGGATAATTGCATATAAAGCATTCAGAAAAACCTGTAATTGCATGTATACCCAAGTTATCACCTAGCAAACTTACGAATACAAATTTGACTCTTTTATATGTATCATGTTCTATCTCAATACCTTCATTTTGAAGATAATTCAGCTCTTTTATTATGAATTCGAACATGGTTTCGTTACCATATTTAGTTCGATCATTAGAGAATAATAATGAACCAACAAATATAAAATCTAGGTTTGATTGCAAACATGGGGGCAAACAATCAATCTTCACATAAAAACCTCCTATTTTATAAGCTCCAGCATGTGCACCTAACGCATTTTGTGGTTCAAAGTCATCAAAATATCCATCTAATGGAAGATACAAAACGCTAGGATTTTTTTCAAAGGTTTGTAACTTCTTTTCCCAAAATTGAGAACCCATAACGTTCACAACAACACCTCGTGATTTTAGCTCTTTTATTTCGGCTACGTATTTAAGTACTGTGTCCAAGAAATTGACGTCATTCAACAAAGCTTTAAATATTTTTCGCAAAGGAAATATCATCAATGAAAACTTCATCAACTTGGTTTGAAGTAACTCATTTTTGCTTTGAACATCTAATCGCTTTTCTACTATCTTTTCTTCTGGAGGGAAGTATAGACTTAAATCTTCTAAGAGATTTAAAAATTTGTATTCACTACAAGTAAAGCCTTTATGACTGAAGTTTTTTATCTTTTGTAAGTTTTCAAAAAAATCTTGGTTTTCTTCCCTGGAGACAGTGGTTTCGAGATAGTCAAAAATTAACTCATTTTGGTTACAGATTTGAAGCAGTAGATCTTTGGATTTTTTTCGAGCTATATTTTCGTCAGAATATATAGAAAGAATAAACTTCAAAAAATGTTCACGGTAGTGACATAAAAATCTATTAGGATTTATTACATCCTTAACATTATTTTTAAGATCACAACCTATTGCATTGCAATTAATTTCATTCAATTCTTTTTCGTTTTGAATCTGTGAAATATTTGACTCTTTTTCTAAGCATGACTTAAAATGTGTTTTTATATGCTTAATTAAGGCCTTAGATGTGGAAAAAAATGTAAGACATAAAACACATTTAAAATTTTTGAGATTTGTATGAGTATTTAAGTGTTTTCGGTAAAGATTAAGGTTTTCAAATGTATTTCCACATTCAAAACAACAAACTGAAAGAGCTGCCATTTGGAGAGAAACAACCAAAATCGTCATCTAAAGCGTTACCTGTTTGAGGGTCTTTATTTTTCCATTCGTTTAAAATTTCTTTTCTTAATGAAATATTTCTTGAAACCTCAATCTGTCTATCTTGTGTTAGATAGAGTTGGTACGCGGTCTGTTGTATTAAAACCCAAAAGCTACTAGAAACATTAGGATATTCTACATCTAATGCAAAAAAACTTGCGAAACAAAACTGAAAACCATTCTTGAAATCATTAAACACAAATTGCTTGTCCTCAATGGTAACAACTGTAATTAAATTATTCACCTCTTTTTCTTGTCCAATCAAATGAATTCTTGGCGTAGTGATCTCATTTTGCTGATAAAATTCATGAGCCTCTTGCTCAGTAGCAAACAGAGGTAAGAAATTAGCTGCTGCGACTGCCTTTGTTGACCGCTTCGGTGTTGTCACACCTTTCTTAGCCTTTAAAGGTTTGACAGGGAAAAAATATGGCAGTGCTCGGAGGCCAAATAAAGTGCACAGTTCTAGTATAAAATAAAGTATTCTTTACATATTATTTTTAAAAGTGTAGTATAAATCTTACCTTTACTCCCCTTTATCTCTTCAGAGAGAAGCCACCATTTTTTCAAATCCAAACTTTTACTTTTTGAGGCGAGCCTCAATAGAATTTCTGCTAAAATATCAAGCCTCTTTGATGAAATCGTAAAGTCAATCTTTGTCTTGTTTTTGTTGTTTTCCGAAAAATAATTAACGGCGTCAGAAAGTAGCTGAAAAAATAAAGTTAAATAAGCGAGGTACAAGGGTGTATATTTACATTCAATAGTTTTATTTTAACTAAACTTAATTAGGTAAGCATGAAGTTATAAATTACCAATTGAATTGTAATATCCCCCTTTAGAAACTTGTAACGTTCGAAATATGCACTAACTCCATTTTCGCAGACAAATTTTCTTCGGCAACAATAGGATGCAGCCCACAAATCCAGAAATTTCTTTTCTTCAACTGAACTGAGAAGCAAGTTCTTATCAGCTTCTTCGGATGATAAAGTGTTCAGAATATCTAAGGACGAACTCACCATTAGTTCAACATTTAAATAATAACAGTGATTATTTGTATTTGACCACTAATCTACATATCGTCCGTTCAAAAGTAAAATTCACTAACTTACAAATTAAACTTTTGAAAAAAATTAGATTGCAACATACTTTTTGAAGCTGAAAAGTCACGTCCCTTAAATTTTGAAGTAAATTTTCATACCTTTGAATGTACTTATAAAAACCATGCAAAATGAAACTTTTTAGATTTAAGAAATTAATTTCATTCTAGTTTTTTTGAGCATTTTTTCCTGCACTTAGTTAATTTTACCTTTGAACTGACGATATTAATACGTAAACTCTATTCTATATCTTCCTTTTTAAGTGACTTAATGACAACGTATTTTCATAATTCTTTTATTTGAAAGGTATAACCTACTGCTCTTGGAGAATCTAATTTATATTATGTTATTAATGGTCAAATTTCGACCACTGGGAGATATTTGTATTGAATAATGCACCAAGCAATGAACTTAAGGAACTTACTATTTTTTTTATCATTCACGATTGTTGTTTCTGCTAACGATCTCCGGTCTATTAATCCACATGCCTTAAGTGCTGTTCTTGTGTTCATTAAAGCACATAAAAGTTTTCCACCTGCTTTAATTTTTCCTATAGCTGCCGAATAAAATGTTTCTTTCTCTTCGGTGGGGAAGATTTGACACAGTAGAGTAGAAAGATGAATATATTCGTGCTTTTGTAGCCTGAATTGTAATTTTGGAAGATAATATTGTGTAGTGTTACAAAAAATTTTATGGACTATTTACAGTCTGTCAAATTTATCCAATAAAAGCGTATTGATTATGACTTTTGCTATCTTCGATCTGTCCGATTCGTCCAATGTTTGGGTCTTTTCGTACTTTTTCAAAATGATAAAGGTTTCCAAATTAATTTCTAAGCACTCACTCAGAAGAACCTACATTATGATAAATTGAAATAAAATAAAAAATTTTCAGATGCGGAAAATTCATAAAATAAATACCTAATTCAAACAAGTTAAAAGTAGAGATAATTCAGCAGCAGATTTATTTTTTACAAAATAAAGGCATGTTATAAGATTTTATTTTTGATGATATTGTATGTTTTATTTCTATTTTTATTCATTTCAATATTAATAAATCTGAAGCGGAACACCCTTCAAAAATAATCTTTAAACTTTATGAATACCGTACTTACATGCATTCACATCAACTTCTTCAGCCAGCTGTAGCGCAAGGGCAACTCCCTAGCAACTAAGTCAGCAATATTTATTTTATTTAATGATATTACTAAATTTATGAAAACAAATTGACTGCTTTTAAACACCCACAACCATAGCTTGCAATTCGTTTATTTGAATTTTTTTAACATCAGCAATTTAAATCAAATTACGTATCCTTCTCAAAAAAACCGAATAAAGGGGTGAGAACCAAACGAATCCCACGCAAAATTATCTGTGTTTGAAAGCAGTCATACATAGCAGAATTTAAAAAAAAATCTACAAACAAGTAAGGTACACATAAGAACGTAACAAAAAATTAGTAATACAAATAAAATCTATAAACTAACTAACCTCTTTCGTAAAAAAAAATTTGGTTTCAGTCGACAAACTAAATGATAAAAAATTTGAATCGACAGACGGGCAACTTGAAGACGCCATTATTAAATTTTGACCTTTATAAAAAATAGCAAAAAATTATTAAGTAAATTTGTTTGAAATATTAAAAAAAAAACAAAATAATTGAAGAACTATTAAGTCAGTGAAATAGCTCTTTAATACAGATGATATTTAAAATCTACTCTTTCCCATAAAAGCTCTACCCCATTATTGGGATCAAAATTCTCCAGAGGTTACCTATCAGCTGAACTGTATGAACAGTCTTAACCTCCCGACGAGGCGCTTTATTGATGTTTCGTTTGCAACATTGAGTTTTCATTACACTAACTCTGGCTAGCATTATTTTTGTAGATTTACAAGTTTACTATGTACCCGTAATACTAAATGAATCCCCTACAGTAAAAAGCTGTTTTCTTTACCAAAAGTATTTACTACTTCACCCTTAATTTACGTTTTATTTTATTAAGTACCAATTATCAGTTAATACATTAACTTCTAAAAAGTAACAGAAATACAATCAAATGCAATTCTAAGTGCTGTTTTAAACGAAAAACCTTGTCCTAATATATTCAACAAGTGGCCTATAGAAACTATTACCAAATTAACAAATGCTAAAATATTAGCACCTTTACCATTAATACATCGTCGGCTTACACCCCTATTACGATTATCAATTATCAACTTGATAGTTGAGAAATTTTAAAGTCGATGTTTAGAAATGCAACTGATGTAAAAATTTTAATAAAAATAAAAAAATTGAAGAATAGTTGAATAGTTTTTTAATATATTAAGTTTAAAAACCAATTTTCAAGGTTTGTCAAGTATCAAGTTGTTAATTGATATTTGTAATAGGGATGTTAGAGTTCAAAGCTAATTACTTTTTTGCATATCTTATAAAAAATTATTTAAAAAAACGTGTTGACATTATTTACAATCGTTAATGCTAAATTCAGTGAAATTGAAAAGATTTGATAGATTTTTGTATTTGTTAGAGATTTTCGAAGTGGTCTTTAATGATAAAAAAAATGTGGAGTAAGCCGCTTTCTTTAAATAAAATAAAAAATCCCACGCCTCTTTCCCCCCCAGATACCGCACGCGCTGGGGTCCATCTACACCGAGAACGACGGCAATTTCGATTGCAAGTTATCGGCAGTTATGAAAATGAAATAAGTTAAAATAAAAAAAAGTTTAAAAAGAAAAATTTATATTAGAAAAAAGTATTATGCAAAAGCAGATCGCTAGTTAAAAAGTCAAAGAAGTTAAATTATTGTAAAAGTAAAAGTTAAATTTAAAAATTAAAATTTGATTAAAATTGACTAGCATGCTTAGGGCCTTTGTTAGGGTAATAGAGTTAGTAGTATCAGTTTCTATTTCATAATAATACTAACTTTATTTTTCTGAGCTAGACAAAAACGTAACAATTTTGCAATGTTAAATAATAATAATGTACTCTCAGCTTAAGGAATCAAATGTCTCGTTACCTATCTTTCCCTTTATGCGAGGCAATTCACCAAAGAGGGTGATGTCATACTTCTTAAATAATTTTTTTTTGCCGGCGAGTTTTTCCTTTTAAATAAGTGTTTTCTGAAATTGAAAACAACCCACAAGAACAACACTTTTATATATGATTGCTTTTAATTATTTGCAACTCTTAATTTGTTTCTTCAATTAATTAGTCAATTTAAACTTTTACTTTAAAAGAAAAACTCGACGCTACCGCCTATCATTTGCATTATTGATGTTTCAAAACGTCAAAAACCTGTAAATACAGATAATATTTAAAATCTACTCTTTCCCATAAAAGCTCTACTTCCAATGTTGGTATCGAAAATCTCAAGAGGTTACCTAGGTGCACTCAATAAGCTGAACTGTATTAACAGTCTTAACCTCCCGGCGAGGCGCTTTATTGATGTTTCGTTTGCAACTTTGAGTTTTCATTACACTAACTCTGGCTAGCATTATTTTTGAAGATTTACAAGCTTACTATGTACCCGTAATACTAAATGAATCCCCTACAGTAAAAAGCTGTTTTCTTTACCAAAAGTATTTACTACTTCACCCTTAATTTACGTTTTATTTTATTAAGTACCAATTATCAGTTAATACATTAACTTCTAAAAAGTAACAGAAATACAATCAAATGCAATTCTAAGTGCTGTTTTAAACGAAAAACCTTGTCCTAATATATTCAACAAGTGGCCTATAGAAACTATTACCAAATTAACAAATGCTAAAATATTAGCACCTTTACCATTAATATATCATCTGCTTACACCCTATTACGATTATCAATCATCAACTTGATAGTTGAGAAATTTTAAAGTCGATGTTTAAAAATGCAACTGATGTAAAAATTTTGATTATTGGGAACGATACAGACCGTTGCGAAACACAAGAAAATAAAAATATTGAAGAATAGTTCAATAGTTTTTTAATACATTGAGCTTAAAACCCAATTTTCAAGGTTTGTCAAGTATCAAGTTGATAATTGATATTTGTAATAGGGATGTTAGAGTTCAAAGCCTCCTTTGAACTCCTTTTTTGCATATCTTATAAAAAATTTTTTAAAAAAAATTGTTGGCATTATTTAAATAAAACCAAAATTACATTTAGTATTTTAAAATTATATTCTTGCCCTGTCGCTAAGCCTAGACACAAGTTTCTCTTCTTTTAATATCGCTTTATTTTTTAGATTCTTGTTATGCTAAACTTGGTTAATAGTTTATATTATATAACCTTTTGTTTTGCTTCTATGACGATGACGCAATAAAGACCTAGAAATATATAGTAAAAATAAGATGCGTTTCAATTCAATTGAACTATCATAGAAGCAAAACAAAAGCTAATATGATCGCTTTATACCTGTAATGCTCAGTAATGCTATGCGGAGTCCAAAAAACTTCCTAAGATTGCGTTTACTTTTTAATGACACAGTTCTTATTGATTCCTGAAAAATTCTAATTGTTTGACTTATGTGGTTTTTGAAATGACCGTTTCAATTTTGAATGCTGTGTTAAACGAAAGAGCAGATTGCAAACAAAATTGTCCTGCGAATTCAACAAGTGGCCTAGAACTTTCCTCCAAAAGCGTAATACCAAAATATCACACAAATTAACAAATGGTAAAATATTCACACCATTACTCTTTATATATAAAAATATTTCTTTTACTATAAACAATTTTGCTAGCAAAACGGAAAAAATTGTTTAAAAAATTATAAAAGGCAAATCAACATGGTTACCTACAAACATGAGGTGTTTTTTCAATTTCCCTAAAATAATCCTTTATCTTCCCAGTCCAAACTGTTTTCCACTTCTTTTCACTTTGTTTTTTGTCCATTGTCCATTGTCCCTAAGTCCATTTTTTTCGCAATCGAGAAATTTCTCGTAAAGAAGACATATTTAATAAAACAGAAAAAATAGTTACGTATAACTTCTGTAAATCTTATGTTGGTCTATTTCCATAGGAAAAAATTCTCAAAATCAAACATTTTTCAAATTCTGGTCAGTAAAACTACAAATTACAAATGTCTCAACACTAAAAAAATAAAATGGACTTAGGGAGTTTTCATTGACCGACGACGATATATCCGTGGCGGTCGTGAAGAACCAGGTAACTCAAACCCAAAAAAAAAAATTATAAGGTCGGGGTCAAAGTTTAATAACATTGACAAAGTCCGACTTATGTCAAAACAAGTGTTCATCATGTGTTTTCAAATATATAAGGAAAGTGTTAGATGAAGTCAAAATTTTGTTAAATACTGTAAACTATTTATTAAGGAATTTTTGAAAAATAAAAATTCACTTCAGGTATCTCGACTTACCTGGTTCTTCACGACGGCCATGGATATATGTATGTACAAAAAATTATAAAAGTAAAATCAAGATAGATACCTGCATACATGAGGGATTGTTTCTAATTTCTCAAAAATAATACTTTATCTTCCCAGTCCAAATTATTTTCCTCTTCTTTTCACTTAGTTTTTATTTTTCTTGCTACTTTTACTTTGTTTCTTTAAATTTTTTAACTTAAATATTTTACTTTTTCACTCAGCTTCTATGATGACGTCTGACACAAACGAAAGTATGATTCCCATTGAGAAAAATTGCATCATCTTCTTTTGATTTTAAAAATATAGTTTGAAAATGAAATTATTTCTACAAACGTGTCCATTGGACCAGTTTTGAAATTCAATCTGTTTTGACAGGACTTTGACCGGAAGTATGAAGAATATCGGATATTTTTTAAAATTATTTCCTTGCCCTGTCGCTAAACCTAGACACAAGTTTCTCTTCGTTTATTATCGCTTTATTTAATTTTTGGAACTAAAAAACTTTTGGGAAAAAGTTTTTAGGAAGTGTGCGCTATTTTGCGAGTTTTAAAAATCCCATGTGAAGAAAGCTATATTTCGTCAGAAATCTATAAAAATCTACACGATGGCATCATTAGTTACGTTTTTTTTTTTCAAAAAAGTCATTTTTTCCCTGGACCCTTCATATTTTTAAATTTATTTTAACATGAATAAATGTCCTAGCAAAACGCACAAGAGGAAAAAATATAAAAATGTATAAAAGACAAATCAAGATGGTTACCTTCTCACATGAGGGGTTCTTTCCAATTTCCCAAAAATAATCCTGTATTTTTGCAGGCAGTTCAAATTGTTTTTTCAATTGTTTTCTTTTTATATACCTTGGTATGATTGTTTTTGATTCTCCGCAACTCTCAATTTGTTCATTTAAATTATTAAACAATTTTACTATTAAAAAAACTCAAAGGTTGAAGAAAAAAACACGATTTCCAATAAGAAAAAGTGCATCATCCTTTTTCTTGAAAACGCATTTTCTATAACTCATGTTTTATTTTTTTTTAACAAATTGGAAGTTTATAATCTGGTTTTTAATGCTTAGAAAAACAAAAAGATTAGCATACTGGCTACCCTGAAAGTGAAATTCAGAACATCGTTTTGAATCCGTGCATAAATCAATTTCATTTACTGATTTGACAAGCCGATTTGCCCATTGCTACGCTAACGTACATATTAAATATAGTATCATTATGGCACAGTATAATGTTAATTAATAATTTAACGTGATTCTAAAACATTTATCATTTAAATTTGACCATTAGAACTCAAGTTATTTATGAAGCCTTTTCGAAGCCAGTTATTTGGAAGCGAGTAAAGCGGCGAGTGATTTTACACTAAAAGAATATGTACATACATATGTGCCCAGCTAGCTTGCCAGTACTCACCGTGTCTACCCTTTGAACATCGTAATTAAGGGTTAAATATATTAAAATATGATAAATTAAAACCTGTGACATACTAACAAGGTAATGTTTAAGTGTAATTTTCAATCATAAGCAATAAAAACTATGGTTTTAATAAAAAACATAAGTCAAGAATTTTTCATTATTAATATTGATGAACTGTGAATTTTTTTCGATGCATTTTTCAATCTCTTAAAACTCCAATGCTCTAAAGAAATAAAAGCTATGGCTTTATTTAAACAACATAAGTCACGATCAGTTTTCAGACTTTTTCTTTATGAATATTGATGAACTGTGAATTTTTTCGATTCCTATTTCAATCTTTTTAACTCCAATGCTATACTGAGCCCAAAAAACTTCCTAACAACTCGCTCATTTTTTAATGACACAATATTTATTACTTCCTGAAAAATTCTAACTGTGCGACTTATGTGGTTTTTGAAATGACCGATTCAATTTAAAATGCTGTGTTGAACGAAAAAGCACATGGCAAACAAAATTGTCCCACGAATTCAACAAGTGGCCTAGAACTTTCCTACTGAAAGTGTAAATGCAAAATATCACACAAATTAACAAATGGTAAAATATTCCTACCATTACACTTTACATATAACTACATTTCTTTTACTATGAACTTTTTCCAGCAAAACGCAAAAAATTATATATATATATGTAAAAAATTATAAAAGGCAAATCAAAATGGTTACCTACATACATGAGGGTTTTCAATTTCCCAAAAATAATACTTTATCTTCTAGGTCCAAATTGTTTTCCTGTTATTTTCACTTAATTGATTGTTTTTCTTTACAACTTTTAATTTTTTTTTTCTTTGAATTTATTTTTTAAATATTTTACTTTTTCGCACAGCTTCTATGGTGACGCCCGGCACAAACGAAAGTATGATTCCCAATGAGTAAAATTGCATCATCTTCTTTTGAAAAAGGACGCTTATGGGGAACGATAGGAAACGAGACATTTGATTCCTTAAGCTGAAAGCACAATGTTATTATTTTGGATTGCAAAAGATTATCGTTTTTTTCTCGCTCAGAAACATTAAGCTAGTATTATTTTAAAGTATAATAAATGAATTTGTTGCACCAAATATGAAGACCAATTGTTAGTTGTAATGGATATTTTTATTTGTGAGCGAGAATGAGATTTAATATTAACTGTATGAAGATGTGCTAAAGCGTGAGAAAAAACAAAAAATTCAGGGAAAGAGACTTGAAGATGGGATTTTTAATAGAAAAATTGTCTGTTAATCCAAAAAAAAAAAAAATCGAAAAAAATTAAAAAAGTTACTCGGAGTAACTCTCTAGAGCAAAAAAAACCTTTTCTGAAAGGTTAAACACAATCTTTCAGCTAAAGTGGGCTTAGAATAATAGTTGTGTTTTCTTGTAGGTCATATGGGCTAAAGTTACATATATAAAAACAGCATCGCGCAAAGCGTGAGAAAAAACACAAAATTTAGGGAAAGAGACTTGAAGATGGGATTTTTAATAGAAAAATTGTCTGTTAATCCAAAAAAAAAAAAAAATTGAAAAAAATTAAAAAACTTACTCGGAGTAACTCTCTAGAGCAAAAAAACCTTTTCTGAAAGGTTAAACACAATCTTTCAGCTAAAGTGGGCTTAGAATAATAGTTGTGTTTTCTTGTAGGTCATATGGGCTAAACTTACATATATAAAAACAGCATCGCAAGTAAAAAACAGCTAATTATTCCAGGAATAAAATGTTGTGACACAATTCAGCTCCGATTAGCTAGCTTCAAAGGACAGTACCTATTGGTGTTTTCCAAAATTTGAGAGTATAAAACGAAAAATCTTTTTTTTATTTTTGGTAATATTTGCCATGATACAGCTGTGAACTATCAGAATAAATAACTTGTAAGAAAATTAACGAAGACAGTGGAAATTTAACACGTATTACACACTGTGTTCAACAAATTCTAATTAAGTTCTATATAAAGCTGCGCATATTTTTTTCACTTTTGTACTTTTTGCTAAAAGTTTTGATTATAGTTAAGCCTTACAACTATAAAATTGTGTAATCTTAGTGCCTGTCTACATTGTCTTCTCACTGAAAGTAATTTTAGTGAACACCGTGCTTACATTATGCTGAAAAATCATTTCAGTTCAATATACCTACCTATCTTAATTTCACACTATTAAGCTTCATACATTTCTCACTCGCACAAAAAAAAATCATTCATGTTGAAGCTAAGAATTATTATTAAAAGTGGCGCATCGGTGGATTTCTTCTTTCGCACATCAAATCTACTTACCTATCTCACTGGATGTACCTTTCAGCAAAAAGAAAGTGCAGATAGGCACTTAAACAATAATATTGTTTCATCAACTTAAAAATAAAATTTCTTGTTTCGTTTCGTTCTCCTTATGCGTGACTATTCACGAACGAAGATGATGTCCTTTTCTTATTGAAAAAACGAAAAGCATTCTTTTTTGCCGGTCGTCGAGTTTTTCTTTTAAAGTAAAAATGTCAATTAATTTATTTAAGAAACAAATTAAGAATTGCAAATAATTAAAAACAATCATATGTAAAAGTGTTTTTCTTGTGGGTTGTTTCAGATTACTGAAAACACTTATTATAAAGGAAAAACTCGACGGCCGGCAAAAAAAAATTATTCAAAAAATATGACTTCATCCTGCCAAATTTGTGTAATGAAACTGAATTTCATATTTTGCTTTCATACCTGCAACCACAAAGAAATCAGTTTCACCATTACCTTAAACAAACAAGTTGGAAGGAATGTGTGATGGTCTTAAAACCGATCATAAATATTTTCGGGTAGGTATAAACACTTGTCAAATCGTGTAGGATGCGATGTCAAGTTGTGAGTGATGAAATTTCATGTTCTGTTTCCACACTATTATACTTTATACATGACTTTCTTCACACTTTTTCGACATGTGTTAATATTCAATGGCATAGTGCATATAAGCAATTTTATATTGTTCCTCAAATTTGACAATAGTTTAAGCGGTCTTAACTTTTACTTTTGCACAAAAACAAATCATTGATTAACGTAAATAAATAATTTAAGTAACAAACAAGTACATGTCAATTATATCCAGAATTATCGCCGAACTAGTCTTTTCCTTACCACGCCTGACTCAATTTTCGCACGATATTTCTTAACGCAGGTATCGTTAGCGTATGCACCAATTTTTTGATTTTGTGCTTTTTGCTAAAAGTTTCGAATGTAGTTAAGCCTTAAAAAGATAAAATTTTATAATCTAAAATAATAATATTGTGTCGTCACCTTAGGAATCAAGTGTCTCGTTTCGTTTCGTTCTCCTTATGCGCGGCTATTCGCGAAGTAGGATGATGTCATTTTCTTATTGAAAAAACGAAAACCATTCTTTTTTGCCGGTCGTCGAGTTTTTCTTTGAAAGTTTAAGTGGCAATTAATTGATTGAAGAAACAAATTAAGAGTTGCAAATTATTAAAAACAATCATATATAAAAGTGTTTTTGTTGTGGGTTGTTTCCAATTACTGAAAACAACTTATTTTAATTGAAAAACTCGACGGCCGGCAAAAAAAAATGATTTAAGAAATATGACATCATCCTCTTCTTTTTTTGTGGATAGCCACGCAAAAATGGAACGATAGGAAATGAGTCATTTGATTCCTAAGTTGAAAACAACATTAGCCCTGTTTTTTTGTGCGTTTTTATCTTCGCTTAAGAAAAAGTTGCATGTTAAACACAACAACAATACGGAGTTATACGAAATAGTTGTTGTATTTAACGTGCTACTTTTTCTCAAGCGAAGATAAAAATGACCAAAAAAACAGAGCTATTATTATTCTAGATTGTAAAACTGTATCGTTCTTATCTTGACAAATGGAGTAAGTTCAATTCCACTGAAGTTCTTTATAAAGTTTCAAAAAAACACACTAATGAACTGTATGGACAATATTGGCCTAGCTACTAATTTGCAAATTATAATTTTTATACATTAAAATGCACTAACTTTATTTTTCTGAGCGAGAGTAAGACCTTTACTACATTCAGCTTTCTTTTGTACAAAATTGAGCAAAATTGTATGTCTTTCTCAACGTCTTAAAAGTGGTTCTAAACTATCCCACAGAGTATTGACACATGTCAGAATAAAGTGGGATAGAGTTTCATACGACTGCCATATTTGTGTGATGAAACTGAATTTCATATTTTGCTTTCATACCTGCAACCACAAAGAAATCAGTTTCACCATTACCTTAAACACCCAATTGGGATAGAATGTGTGATGGTTTTAAAACCGATCATAAATATTTTCGTGCAGGTATAAGCACTTGACAAATCGTGTGGGATGCGATGGCGAGTTGTGAGTGATGAAATTTCATGTTCTGCTTCCACACTAATATACTTTATATGACTTTCTTCACACTTTTTTTTACATGTGTTAATATTCAATGGCATGGTGTATATAAGCAATTTTATATTTTTCCTAAAATTTTACAATATTTAAAGCGGTCTTAACTTTTACTTTTGCACAAAAACAAATCATTGATTAACGTAAATAAATAATTTAAGTAACAAACAAGTACATGTCAATTATATCCAGAATTATCGCCGAACTAGTCTTTTCCTTACCACGCCTGACTCAATTTTCGCACGATATTTCTTAACGCAGGTATCGTTAGCGTATGCGCGTATGTTTTTGATTTTGTGCTTTTTGCTAAAAGTTTTGAATGTAGTTAAGCCTTAAAAAGATAAAATTTTATAATCTAAAATAATAACATTGTGTCGTCACCTTAGGAATCAAGTGTCTCGTTTCGTTTCGTTCTCCTTATGCGTGGCTATTCGCGAAGTAGGATGATGTCATTTTCTTATTGAAAAAAACGAAAACCATTCTTTTTTGCCGGTCGTCGAGTTTTTCTTTCACAATAAAAGTGCCAATTAATTGATTGAAGAAACAAATTAAGAGTTGCAAATTATTAAAAACAATCATATATAAAAGTGTTTTTGTTGTGGGTTGTTTCCAATTACTGAAAACAACTTGTTTTAAAAGAAAAACTCGACGGCCGGCAAAAAAAATGATTTAAGAAATATGACATCATCCTCTTCTTTTTTTGTGGATAGCCACGCAAAAATGGAACGATAGGAAATGAGTCATTTGATTCCTAAGTTGAAAACAACATTAGCCCTGTTTTTTTGTGCGTTTTTATCTTCGCTTAAGAAAAAGTTGCATGTTAAACACAACAACAATACGGAGTTATACGAAATAGTTGTTGTATTTAACGTGCTACTTTTTCTCAAGCGAAGATAAAAATGACCAAAAAAACAGAGCTATTATTATTCTAGATTGTAAAACTGCATCGTTCTTATCTTGCCAAATGGAGTAAGTTCAATTCCACTGAAGTTCTTTATAAAGTTTCAAAAAAACACACTAATGAACTGTATGGACAATATTGGCCTAGCTACTAATTTGCAAATTATAATTTTTATACTTTAGAATGCACTAACTTTATTTTTCTGAGCGAGAGTAAGACCTTTACTACATTCAGCTTTCTTTTGTACAAAATTGAGCAAAATTGTATGTCTTTCTCAACGTCTTAAAAGTGGTTCTAAACTATCCCACAGAGTATTGACACATGTCAGAATAAAGTGGGATAGAGTTTCATACGACTGCCATATTTGTGTGATGAAACTGAATTTCATATTTTGCTTTCATACCTGCAACCACAAAGAAATCAGTTTCACCATTACCTTAAACACCCAATTGGGATAGAATGTGTGATGGTTTTAAAACCGATCATAAATATTTTCGTGTAGGTATAAGCACTTGACAAATCGTGTGGGATGCGATGGCGAGTTGTGAGTGATGAAATTTCATGTTCTGCTTCCACACTATTATACTTTATACATGACTTTCTTCACACTTTTTTTACATGTGTTAATATTCAATGGCATGGTGTATATAAGCAATTTTATATTTTTCCTAAAATTTTACAATATTTAAAGTGGTCTCAACTTTTACTTTTGCACACAAGCAAATCATTGATCAACGTAAATAAATAATTTAAGTAACAAACAAGTACATGTCAATTATATCCAGAATTATCGCCGAACTAGTCTTTTCCTTACCACGCCTGACTCAATTTTCGCACGATATTTCTTAACGCAGGTATCGTTAGCGTATGCGCGTATGTTTTTGATTTTGTGCTTTTTGCTAAAAGTTTTGAATGTAGTTAAGCCTTAAAAAGATAAAATTTTATAATCTAAAATAATAATATTGTGTCGTCACCTTAGGAATCAAGTGTCTCGTTTCGTTTCGTTCTCCTTATGCGCGGCTATTCGCGAAGTAGGATGATGTCATTTTCTTATTGAAAAAACGAAAACCATTCTTTTTTGCCGGTCGTCGAGTTTTCTTTTAATGTAAAAGTGTTGATTAATTAATTGAAGAAACAAATTAAGAGTTGCAAATTATTAAAAACAATCATACTATATAAAAGTGTTGTTCTTGTGGGTTGTTTCCAATTTCTGAAACACTTATTTAAAAGGAAAAACTCGACGGCCGGCAAAAAAAAATTATTTAAGAAGTATGACATCATCCTCTTTCGTGAATAGCCACGCATAAAGGGAATGATAGGTAACGAGACATTTGATTCCTTAAGCTGAGAGCACACTATTATGATTTTATATTGCAAAATTGTTACGCTTTTCTCTCGCTCAGAAAAATAAAGTTAGTATTATTATGAAGTATAAGAAATATTTTGCACCAAAAACAAACTTAGTGTTTATAGTAATAGATATCATCATTTGTGAGCCAGAATGAGATTTAATATTAAAACCCGTATGACACTACATTTAAAAATGAGAGAAAAATGTAGTGTCATACGGGCTTAACTGTATGAAATTTTCTTTCTAATGTAAGCCATAGCTTTTTGCCTCATAGGAGACTGCAGTTCAAGATAAAAGTGATTCCGATTTGATGCAATTAATTATATATCTGAGTTTGTCGGAGCGGTTATCGGGCAAGGCAGTTGGTGCAAAAGGACCCGGGTTCGATTCCTGGACCTACCAACATGTTTTTTTATATTTATTTTATGTATACCTCTTAAATGCTCTTATAATACTTATCTTCATAAAGGTACAATAGAAGTGAAAAAGGTCACCTTTTTTAATCTATGGAATATTATCCAATTCTTTGATGCATATAGAATGAATGAAAACGAAAAGCATCTATGGATGATTATAGGAGTGAATTTGTTAGTTGGGATATTTTCCAAAGTTGAAAGTAAAGAATGATTTTTTTGAAAACGCAATTACTTTTTATGTTTGAAAAAATGTGCGTTGATACAGCTAATAACAGTTCACTGAATAGAAAATTTTGTAAGAAAATTATCAAAACAAAAATAGTCATGTTTTCGAATCTTGTTAGGGAAGCTCAGTTGGAATTTAACACGTATCACCTTTGAAACACACTGTGTTCAACAGTGAAGTTCTATATAAAGTTTCAAAAAAACACCACTAAAGAATTTATTGGCAATGCCTAGCTATAATTCATAAGGCCCTCTAGGACCAACGCGAAACATTCGCCGACGGCGGTTTTTTTTGTTCTTGTTTAGCATAATGTATTTGTCGTATTTTGTATCGTTGCGAGAGCCTTTGTACTTTAAAATATTAGGTACCTACTTGCTTTATTTTCCGAAGGAAAGAAAAGCCTTAACTATGTACATTCAACTTACTTTTGTACAAAGTAAACAAAATATTTTGTCTTGATCAACGTACTACGCAATCCTATATTTTTTCTCAACTTTTAAAAAAGTAAAAGTTAAGGCAGTCTTAACTTTAACATTTGCATAAAAGTAAAACATAAATCAACTTAAATAAATAATTTAAGAAACAAACAAGTTGATGATTCTTATATCGAGAACTATCACTGAATTAGTCTTTTCTTTACCACGCCAGACTCAATTTTCGTACGTTTTTTTCACATCCAGGTATCGTTAGCATATGCGCTTTTACCTTTACACTTTTTGCAACAAAATGATTATAGTTAAGACTTACAACAATAAAATTGTGTAATCTAAGTGTCTGTCTACATTGTCATCTCACTGGAAGTAATTTTAGTGAACAACGTGTCTACATTATGCTGAATAAATCCTTTTCACACTATTAAGCTACATACATCTCTGACTTGCACAAATAAAATCCTTCAAGTTGCAGCCAAGAAATATTATCAAAAGTTGCAGATCGGTGGATTTCTTCTTTCGCACATCAAATCTACTTACCTATCTCACTGGATGTACCTTTCAGTAAAAAGAAAGTGCAGACAGGCACTAAAACAGTAATATTAGGTGTTTTTTCCTTTCCCCAATGGGCTTGGACGAAAAAAACGACATCGGGGCTTAGCGACGCCATCCCAGAAACAAAAATGGAGTTTCCATACAAACTATAGATAACAAGTATGGAATTCGTGCCGGTAACAAAGTTTTTATCTGGGCCTAAGTTAAGTCCCGAAAATTCTCTGGGCTTAGCTAAGCCCGAAGGGGCTTAGTTGTTGTTGCATTTAACATGTGAACTGCTTAGCCCCGACGTCGTTTTTTTCGTCCAAGTCCATTGGGGCTAGGAAAAAAACACACCTATTGTGTCATCAACCTTAAAATAAAATGTCTCGTTTCGTTTCGTTTCGTTCTCCTTATGCGTGACTTGACACTTGACTATTCACGAAGGAGGAAGATGTCATTTTCTTATTGAAAAAACGAAAACCATTCTTTTTTGCCGGTCGTCGAGTTTTTCTTCTAAAGTAAGTGTTAATTAATTAATTGAAGAAACAAATTAAGAATTGCAAATAATTAAAAACAATCATATATAAAAGTGTTGTTCTTGTGGGTTTTTTTCCAATTTCTGAAAACACTTATTTCAAAGGAAAAACTCGACGGCCGGCAAAAAAATATGTTATAAGAAGTATGGCATCGTCCTCTGAATAAATGAAAAGTAATTACCGAAAAGTCCAAAACTTACAATAATAATCATTAATATGGTTTGCGGTTAAATGATTTAAGACATTTTAATTCTTGAAGAACACTTTTCCATTAATTGCTAAAATCTTTTGAAGCAAATGGGTTTTAGCTTAGAAAAAATACTCTGGACGCTAGGAGTCGAGATTTTTTCTCAATTTACAAAAGTCTTTTGTAACAAATGGCTTTTAGCTTCAAAAAGACGTTTTGGCTGCTAGAAATAAAATATTTTCCTCACTTACCCAAACGTCCTTAATCTGCAGCAATAATAAATAATATCGCTTGAGGTAAATAATTCAAAACATTCAGAAATGCGATACATTTTTCCACTAATGTACATACATACATATACGTGATTTCTTTGAAATTTATTGCTAAAACCTTTTGTAGGAAACTGTTTCAAGCTTAGAAAAGTTATTTCGGTAGCAAGAAATTAAAAAGATTTCTATAGATTAATGACGTTTGTATAAGTGAGAAAAGTATTTGATTTCTATCAAGCAAAGTGTCTTTCCCTACCTGAAAGCCGTTTTGCTTAAAAGATTAAGCATTTTTGTTCAAATAAACACAAATAAGTGGAAAAGAATTCCTACAATTTGTGAGTATCCGATAACACATTTACCTCAAACGTTATTATTGATAACTAATCGAGATCAAGGACTCTATTATAAAAAGTAAATTTATTTCATTTTAGCGGAAAAAATGACTTCTAATCTAAGCTTGGAACAGTTTCCCTCAAAAGATTCTAGCAACTAGATTCAAAGAGAAGCCGTATAAATGGAAAAGTGAATTTTCAAATTCTGATATGTCTTCAAACATTTACCTCAACTAATATTCCTGATAATTATTGTAGATTTGGGAATTTCGGGTGAATGATAAAATCATTTGATGTCTAGCGGCCAGAGCGTCTTTCCCAACCTAAAAGCTACTTGCTACAAAAGACTACAAATTATTTTCAGAGAGCTCAATTAAAAGGAAAAGTATTTCTCCAATTTCTAAATTATGTCATAATATTTACCATAAACAATAATATTTGTTGTGATTGTAGATACAGGATTTTTGGATAAAAGAGAAAATTATTTGAACTCTAGTGGTTAAAGCGTCTTATCTGAGCTTACAAAAAGAACACAAATAAGTGGAAAGTCATTTCTATAATATGTGTATCTCAAATACTCTTTGAAAAAAAATAAAGTTTTTTGAAGCAAATGGTTTTTAGCTTAGAAAAGACGCTTAGGCCGCTAGACATTAAATGCTTTTCTCACTAGCCCAAAAGTCCCGTATCTACCAAAATAATCTGTAATATCGCTTAAGGCAAATGTTTAAGGACATAATCAGAAATGGAGGATCCATTTTTCCACTTTATATGGATTCTCTATGAAACTTATTGCTAGAATGTTTTGAAGAAAACTATTTCAAGCTTAGAAGAATCTTTTTTGATACTAAAATGAAATGATTTACCTTTTACGACCAAATCTTAAATCACGATTAGTTATCAATAATAAAGTTTGATTGAGGTAAATGTGTAGGCAGATACTCGCTAATTGTAGAAACACTTTTGATGCCTAGCGGTCAAAGTGTCTTTTCCAACAAAAAGTCGTTTGCTACAAAAGACTTTAATGCCGAATTTACACGAATGGAAAGCTGCCAGTATAATGACAAAAAGAATGAATTTGTCCATTCTTTTGTTGTTGCTTTTGTCATTATACTGGCAGTTTTCCAATCGTGTGAATTCGGCATAACACTTATTTTGAATGCGAATTCAAATAAGTGGAAAAAAGTGAAAAAAGTGGAAAATGCGCAAACAGATACGTATTAGTTTAGGAAACTTTTTTCCACTTAGTTGAATTCGAATTCAAAATAATTGTTAAAATCTTTTGTAGCAAACGGCATGTAGCATGTAGGTTAATGTGCAAACAGGTACACATAAGTTTTAGAAACACTTTTCTAATTATTTGAATTCGCATTCAAAATAATTGTTAAAGTCTTTTGTAGCAAACGGCATGTAGCTTAGAAGAGACGCTTTGATGGGTAGGCATCAAATGCTTCTATCACTTACCCTAATTTCCAAAATCTACAATAATGATCAATAATATCGCTTGAGGTAAATGCGCAAACAGATACATATTAGTTTAGGAAACTTTTTTCCACTTATTTGAATTCGCATTAAAAATAATTGTTAAAATCTTTTGTAGCAAACGGCATGTAGCATGTAGGTTAATGTGCAAACAGGTACACATAAGTTTTAGAAACACTTTTCTAATTATTTGAATTCGCATTCAAAATAATTGTTAAAGTCTTTTGTAGCAAACGGCATGTAGCTTAGAAGAGACGCTTTGATGGGTAGGCATCAAATGCTTCTATCACTTACCCTAATTTCGAAAATCTACAATAATGATCAATAATATCGCTTGAGGTAAATGCGCAAACAGATACATATTAGTTTAGGAAACTTTTTTCCACTTATTTGAATTCGCATTCAAAATAATTGTTAAAATCTTTTGTAGCAAACGGCATGTAGCATGTAGGTTAATGTGCAAACAGGTACACATAAGTTTTAGAAACACTTTTCTAATTATTTGAATTCGCATTCAAAATAATTGCTAAAGTCTTTTGTAGCAAACGGCATGTAGCTTAGAAGAGACGCTTTGATGGGTAGGCATCAAATGCTTCTATCACTTACCCTAATTTCCAAAATCTACAATAATGAGCAATAATATCGCTTGAGGTAAATGCGCAAACAGATACATATTAGTTTAGGAAACTTTTTTCCACTTATTTGAATTCGCATTCAAAATAATTGTTAAAATCTTTTGTAGGAAACGGCATGTAGCATGTAGGTTAATGTGCAAACAGGTACACATAAGTTTTAGAAACACTTTTCTAATTATTTGAATTCGCACTCAAAATAATTGTTAAAGTCTTTTGTAGCAAACGGCATGTAGCTTAGAAGAGACGCTTTGATGGGTAGGCATCAAATGCTTCTATCACTAATCCTAATTTCCAAAATCTACAATAATGATCAATAATATCGCTTGAGGTAAATGCGCAAACAGATACATATTAGTTTAGGAAACTTTTTTCCACTTATTTGAATTAGCATTCAAAATAATTGTTAAAATCTTTTGTAGCAAACGACATGTAGCATGGAGGTTAATGTGCAAACAGGTACACATAAGTTTTAGAAACACTTTTCTAATTATTTGAATTCGCATTCAAAATAATTGTTAAAGTCTTTTGTAGCAAACGGCATGTAGCTTAGAAGAGACGCTTTGATGGGTAGGCATCAAATGCTTCTATCACTTACCCTAATTTCGAAAATCTACAATAATGATCAATAATATCGCTTGAGGTAAATGCGCAAACAGATACATATTAGTTTAGGAAACTTTTTTCCACTTATTTGAATTCGCATTCAAAATAATTGTTAAAATCTTTTGTAGCAAACGGCATGTAGCATGTAGGTTAATGTGCAAACAGGTACACATAAGTTTTAGAAACACTTTTCTAATTATTTGAATTCGCATTCAAAATAATTGTTAAAGTCTTTTGTAGCAAACGGCATGTAGCTTAGAAGAGACGCTTTGATGGGTAGGCATCAAATGCTTCTATCACTTACCCTAATTTCCAAAATCTACAATAATGATCAATAATATCGCTTGCGGTAATTTCGCAAACAGATACATATTAGTTTAGGAAACTTTTTTCCACTTATTTCAATTCGCATTCAAAATAATTGTTAAAATCTTTTGTAGGAAACGGCATGTAGCATGTAGGTTAATGTGCAAACAGGTACACATAAGTTTTAGAAACACTTTTCTAATTATTTGAATTCGCATTCAAAATAATTGTTAAAGTCTTTTGTAGCAAACGGCATGTAGCTTAGAAGAGACGCTTTGATGGGTAGGCATCAAATGCTTCTATCACTAATCCTAATTTCCAAAATCTACAATAATGATCAATAATATCGCTTGAGGTAAATGCGCAAACAGATACATATTAGTTTAGGAAACTTTTTTCCACTTATTTGAATTCGCATTCAAAATAATTGTTAAAATCTTTTGTAGCAAACGGCATGTAGCATGTAGGTTAATGTGCAAACAGGTACACATAAGTTTAAGAAACACTTTTCCAATTATTTGAATTCGCATTCAAAATAATTGTTAAAGTCTTTTGTAGCAAACGGCATGTAGCTTAGAAGAGACGCTTTGATGGGTAGGCATCAAATGCTTCTATCACTTACCCTAATTTCCAAAATCTACAATAATGATCAATAATATCGCTTGAGGTATAAATGCGCAAACAGATACATATTAGTGTAGGAAACTTTTTTCCACTTATTTGAATTCGCATTCAAAATAATTGTTAAAATCTTTTGTAGGAAACGGCATGTAGCATGTAGGTTAATGTGCAAACAGGTACACATAAGTTTTAGAAACACTTTTCTAATTATTTGAATTCGCATTCAAAATAATTGTTAAAGTCTTTTGTAGCAAACGGCATGTAGCTTAGAAGAGACGCTTTGATGGGTAGGCATCAAATGCTTCTATCACTTACCCTAATTTCCAAAATCTACAATAATGATCAATAATATCGCTTGAGGTAAATGCGCAAACAGATACATATTAGTTTAGGAAACTTTTTTCCACTTATTTGAATTCGCATTCAAAATAATTGTTAAAATCTTTTGTAGGAAACGGCATGTAGCATGTAGGTTAATGTGCAAACAGGTACACATAAGTTTTAGAAACACTTTTCTAATTATTTGAATTCGCATTCAAAATAATTGTTAAAGTCTTTTGTAGCAAACGGCATGTAGCTTAGAAGAGACGCTTTGATGGGTAGGCATCAAATGCTTCTATCACTTACCCTAATTTCCAAAATCTACAATAATGATCAATAATATCGCTTGAGGTAAATGCGCAAACAGATACATATTAGTTTAGGAAACTTTTTTCCACTTATTTGAATTCGCATTCAAAATAATTGTTAAAATCTTTTGTAGCAAACGGCATGTAGCATGTAGGTTAATGTGCAAACAGGTACACATAAGTTTTAGAAACACTTTTCTAATTATTTGAATTCGCATTCAAAATAATTGTTAAAGTCTTTTGTAGCAAACGGCATGTAGCTTAGAAGAGACGCTTTGATGGGTAGGCATCAAATGCTTCTATCACTTACCCTAATTTCCAAAATCTACAATAATGAGCAATAATATCGCTTGAGGTAAATGCGCAAACAGATACATATTAGTTTAGGAAACTTTTTTCCACTTATTTGAATTCGCATTCAAAATAACTGTTAAAATCTTTTGTAGCAAACGGCATGTAGCATGTAGGTTAATGTGCAAACAGGTACACATAAGTTTTAGAAACACTTTTCCAATTATTTGAATTCGAATTCAAAATAATTGTTAAAGTCTTTTGTAGCAAACGGCATGTAGCTTAGAAGAGACGCTTTGATGGGTAGGCATCAAATGCTTCTATCACTAATCCTAATTTCCAAAATCTACAATAATGATCAATAATATCGCTTGAGGTAAATGCGCAAACAGATACATATTAGTTTAGGAAACTTTTTTCCACTTATTTGAATTCGCATTCAAAATAATTGTTAAAATCTTTTGTAGCAAACGGCATGTAGCATGTAGGTTAATGTGCAAACAGGTACACATAAGTTTTAGAAACACTTTTCTAATTATTTGAATTCGCACTCAAAATAATTGTTAAAGTCTTTTGTAGCAAACGGCATGTAGCTTAGAAGAGACGCTTTGATGGGTAGGCATCAAATGCTTCTATCACTAATCCTAATTTCCAAAATCTACAATAATGATCAATAATATCGCTTGAGGTAAATGCGCAAACAGATACATATTAGTTTAGGAAACTTTTTTCCACTTATTTGAATTCGCATTCAAAATAACTGTTAAAATCTTTTGTAGCAAACGGCATGTAGCATGTAGGTTAATGTGCAAACAGGTACACATAAGTTTTAGAAACACTTTTCTAATTATTTGAATTCGCATTCAAAATAATTGTTAAAGTCTTTTGTAGCAAACGGCATGTAGCTTAGAAGAGACGCTTTGATGGGTAGGCATCAAATGCTTCTATCACTTACCCTAATTTCCAAAATCTACAATAATGAGCAATAATATCGCTTGAGGTAAATGCGCAAACAGATACATATTAGTTTAGGAAACTTTTTTCCACTTATTTGAATTCGCATTCAAAATAATTGTTAAAATCTTTTGTAGCAAACGGCATGTAGCATGTAGGTTAATGTGCAAACAGGTACACATAAGTTTTAGAAACACTTTTCCAATTATTTGAATTCGCATTCAAAATAATTGTTAAAGTCTTTTGTAGCAAACGGCATGTAGCTAAGAAGAGACGCTTTGATGGGTAGGCATCAAATGCTTCTATCACTTACCCTAATTTCGAAAATCTACAATAATGATCAATAATATCGCTTGAGGTAAATGCGCAAACAGATACATATTAGTTTAGGAAACTTTTTTCCACTTATTTGAATTCGCATTCAAAATAATTGTTAAAATCTTTTGTAGGAAACGGCATGTAGCATGTAGGTTAATGTGCAAACAGGTACACATAAGTTTTAGAAACACTTTTCTAATTATTTGAAATCGCATTCAAAATAATTGTTAAAGTCTTTTGTAGCAAACGGCATGTAGCTTAGAAGAGACGCTTTGATGGGTAGGCATCAAATGCTTCTATCACTTACCCTAATTTCCAAAATCTACAATAATGAGCAATAATATCGCTTGAGGTAAATGCGCAAACAGATACATATTAGTTTAGGAAACTTTTTTCCACTTATTTGCATTCGCATTCAAAATAATTGTTAAAATCTTTTGTAGCAAACGGCATGTAGCATGTAGGTTAATGTGCAAACAGGTACACATAAGTTTTAGAAACACTTTTCTAATTATTTGAATTCGCATTCAAAATAATTGTTAAAGTCTTTTGTAGCAAACGGCATGTAGCTTAGAAGAGACGCTTTGATGGGTAGGCATCAAATGCTTCTATCACTTACCCTAATTTCCAAAATCTACAATAATGATCAATAATATCGCTTGAGGTAAATGCGCAAACAGATACATATTAGTTTAGGAAACTTTTTTCCACTTATTTGAATTCGCATTCAAAATAATTGTTAAAATCTTTTGTAGCAAACGGCATGTAGCATGTAGGTTAATGTGCAAACAGGTACACATAAGTTTTAGAAACACTTTTCTAATTATTTGAATTCGCATTCAAAATAATTGTTAAAGTCTTTTGTAGCAAACGGCATGTAGCTTAGAAGAGACGCTTTGATGGGTAGGCATCAAATGCTTCTATCACTTACCCTAATTTCCAAAATCTACAATAATGAGCAATAATATCGCTTGAGGTAAATGCGCAAACAGATACATATTAGTTTAGGAAACTTTTTTCCACTTATTTGAATTCGCATTCAAAATAACTGTTAAAATCTTTTGTAGCAAACGGCATGTAGCATGTAGGTTAATGTGCAAACAGGTACACATAAGTTTTAGAAACACTTTTCCAATTATTTGAATTCGAATTCAAAATAATTGTTAAAGTCTTTTGTAGCAAACGGCATGTAGCTTAGAAGAGACGCTTTGATGGGTAGGCATCAAATGCTTCTATCACTAATCCTAATTTCCAAAATCTACAATAATGATCAATAATATCGCTTGAGGTAAATGCGCAAACAGATACATATTAGTTTAGGAAACTTTTTTCCACTTATTTGAATTCGCATTCAAAATAATTGTTAAAATCTTTTGTAGGAAACGGCATGTAGCATGTAGGTTAATGTGCAAACAGGTACACATAAGTTTTAGAAACACTTTTCTAATTATTTGAATTCGCACTCAAAATAATTGTTAAAGTCTTTTGTAGCAAACGGCATGTAGCTTAGAAGAGACGCTTTGATGGGTAGGCATCAAATGCTTCTATCACTAATCCTAATTTCCAAAATCTACAATAATGATCAATAATATCGCTTGAGGTAAATGCGCAAACAGATACATATTAGTTTAGGAAACTTTTTTCCACTTATTTGAATTCGCATTCAAAATAACTGTTAAAATCTTTTGTAGCAAACGGCATGTAGCATGTAGGTTAATGTGCAAACAGGTACACATAAGTTTTAGAAACACTTTTCTAATTATTTGAATTCGCATTCAAAATAATTGTTAAAGTCTTTTGTAGCAAACGGCATGTAGCTTAGAAGAGACGCTTTGATGGGTAGGCATCAAATGCTTCTATCACTTACCCTAATTTCCAAAATCTACAATAATGAGCAATAATATCGCTTGAGGTAAATGCGCAAACAGATACATATTAGTTTAGGAAACTTTTTTCCACTTATTTGAATTCGCATTCAAAATAATTGTTAAAATCTTTTGTAGCAAACGGCATGTAGCATGTAGGTTAATGTGCAAACAGGTACACATAAGTTTTAGAAACACTTTTCCAATTATTTGAATTCGCATTCAAAATAATTGTTAAAGTCTTTTGTAGCAAACGGCATGTAGCTTAGAAGAGACGCTTTGATGGGTAGGCATCAAATGCTTCTATCACTTACCCTAATTTCGAAAATCTACAATAATGATCAATAATATCGCTTGAGGTAAATGCGCAAACAGATACATATTAGTTTAGGAAACTTTTTTCCACTTATTTGAATTCGCATTCAAAATAATTGTTAAAATCTTTTGTAGGAAACGGCATGTAGCATGTAGGTTAATGTGCAAACAGGTACACATAAGTTTTAGAAACACTTTTCTAATTATTTGAAATCGCATTCAAAATAATTGTTAAAGTCTTTTGTAGCAAACGGCATGTAGCTTAGAAGAGACGCTTTGATGGGTAGGCATCAAATGCTTCTATCACTTACCCTAATTTCCAAAATCTACAATAATGAGCAATAATATCGCTTGAGGTAAATGCGCAAACAGATACATATTAGTTTAGGAAACTTTTTTCCACTTATTTGCATTCGCATTCAAAATAATTGTTAAAATCTTTTGTAGCAAACGGCATGTAGCATGTAGGTTAATGTGCAAACAGGTACACATAAGTTTTAGAAACACTTTTCTAATTATTTGAATTCGCATTCAAAATAATTGTTAAAGTCTTTTGTAGCAAACGGCATGTAGCTTAGAAGAGACGCTTTGATGGGTAGGCATCAAATGCTTCTATCACTTACCCTAATTTCCAAAATCTACAATAATGAACAATAATATCGCTTGAGGTAAATGCGCAAACAGATACATATTAGTTTAGGAAACTTTTTTCCACTTATTTGAATTCGCATTCAAAATAATTGTTAAAATCTTTTGTAGCAAACGGCATGTAGCATGTAGGTTAATGTGCAAACAGGTACACATAAGTTTTAGAAACACTTTTCCAATTATTTGAATTCGCATTCAAAATAATTGTTAAAGTCTTTTGTAGCAAACGGCATGTAGCTAAGAAGAGACGCTTTGATGGGTAGGCATCAAATGCTTCTATCACTTACCCTAATTTCGAAAATCTACAATAATGATCAATAATATCGCTTGAGGTAAATGCGCAAACAGATACATATTAGTTTAGGAAACTTTTTTCCACTTATTTGAATTCGCATTCAAAATAATTGTTAAAATCTTTTGTAGGAAACGGCATGTAGCATGTAGGTTAATGTGCAAACAGGTACACATAAGTTTTAGAAACACTTTTCTAATTATTTGAAATCGCATTCAAAATAATTGTTAAAGTCTTTTGTAGCAAACGGCATGTAGCTTAGAAGAGACGCTTTGATGGGTAGGCATCAAATGCTTCTATCACTTACCCTAATTTCCAAAATCTACAATAATGAGCAATAATATCGCTTGAGGTAAATGCGCAAACAGATACATATTAGTTTAGGAAACTTTTTTCCACTTATTTGCATTCGCATTCAAAATAATTGTTAAAATCTTTTGTAGCAAACGGCATGTAGCATGTAGGTTAATGTGCAAACAGGTACACATAAGTTTTAGAAACACTTTTCTAATTATTTGAATTCGCATTCAAAATAATTGTTAAAGTCTTTTGTAGCAAACGGCATGTAGCTTAGAAGAGACGCTTTGATGGGTAGGCATCAAATGCTTCTATCACTTACCCTAATTTCCAAAATCTACAATAATGATCAATAATATCGCTTGAGGTAAATGCGCAAACAGATACATATTAGTTTAGGAAACTTTTTTCCACTTATTTGAATTCGCATTCAAAATAATTGTTAAAATCTTTTGTAGCAAACGGCATGTAGCATGTAGGTTAATGTGCAAACAGGTACACATAAGTTTTAGAAACACTTTTCTAATTATTTGAATTCGCATTCAAAATAATTGTTAAAGTCTTTTGTAGCAAACGGCATGTAGCTTAGAAGAGACGCTTTGATGGGTAGGCATCAAATGCTTCTATCACTTACCCTAATTTCCAAAATCTACAATAATGAGCAATAATATCGCTTGAGGTAAATGCGCAAACAGATACATATTAGTTTAGGAAACTTTTTTCCACTTATTTGAATTCGCATTCAAAATAACTGTTAAAATCTTTTGTAGCAAACGGCATGTAGCATGTAGGTTAATGTGCAAACAGGTACACATAAGTTTTAGAAACACTTTTCCAATTATTTGAATTCGAATTCAAAATAATTGTTAAAGTCTTTTGTAGCAAACGGCATGTAGCTTAGAAGAGACGCTTTGATGGGTAGGCATCAAATGCTTCTATCACTAATCCTAATTTCCAAAATCTACAATAATGATCAATAATATCGCTTGAGGTAAATGCGCAAACAGATACATATTAGTTTAGGAAACTTTTTTCCACTTATTTGAATTCGCATTCAAAATAATTGTTAAAATCTTTTGTAGCAAACGGCATGTAGCATGTAGGTTAATGTGCAAACAGGTACACATAAGTTTTAGAAACACTTTTCTAATTATTTGAATTCGCACTCAAAATAATTGTTAAAGTCTTTTGTAGCAAACGGCATGTAGCTTAGAAGAGACGCTTTGATGGGTAGGCATCAAATGCTTCTATCACTAATCCTAATTTCCAAAATCTACAATAATGATCAATAATATCGCTTGAGGTAAATGCGCAAACAGATACATATTAGTTTAGGAAACTTTTTTCCACTTATTTGAATTCGCATTCAAAATAACTGTTAAAATCTTTTGTAGCAAACGGCATGTAGCATGTAGGTTAATGTGCAAACAGGTACACATAAGTTTTAGAAACACTTTTCTAATTATTTGAATTCGCATTCAAAATAATTGTTAAAGTCTTTTGTAGCAAACGGCATGTAGCTTAGAAGAGACGCTTTGATGGGTAGGCATCAAATGCTTCTATCACTTACCCTAATTTCCAAAATCTACAATAATGAGCAATAATATCGCTTGAGGTAAATGCGCAAACAGATACATATTAGTTTAGGAAACTTTTTTCCACTTATTTGAATTCGCATTCAAAATAATTGTTAAAATCTTTTGTAGCAAACGGCATGTAGCATGTAGGTTAATGTGCAAACAGGTACACATAAGTTTTAGAAACACTTTTCCAATTATTTGAATTCGCATTCAAAATAATTGTTAAAGTCTTTTGTAGCAAACGGCATGTAGCTTAGAAGAGACGCTTTGATGGGTAGGCATCAAATGCTTCTATCACTTACCCTAATTTCGAAAATCTACAATAATGATCAATAATATCGCTTGAGGTAAATGCGCAAACAGATACATATTAGTTTAGGAAACTTTTTTCCACTTATTTGAATTCGCATTCAAAATAATTGTTAAAATCTTTTGTAGGAAACGGCATGTAGCATGTAGGTTAATGTGCAAACAGGTACACATAAGTTTTAGAAACACTTTTCTAATTATTTGAAATCGCATTCAAAATAATTGTTAAAGTCTTTTGTAGCAAACGGCATGTAGCTTAGAAGAGACGCTTTGATGGGTAGGCATCAAATGCTTCTATCACTTACCCTAATTTCCAAAATCTACAATAATGAGCAATAATATCGCTTGAGGTAAATGCGCAAACAGATACATATTAGTTTAGGAAACTTTTTTCCACTTATTTGCATTCGCATTCAAAATAATTGTTAAAATCTTTTGTAGCAAACGGCATGTACCATGTAGGTTAATGTGCAAACAGGTACACATAAGTTTTAGAAACACTTTTCTAATTATTTGAATTCGCATTCAAAATAATTGTTAAAGTCTTTTGTAGCAAACGGCATGTAGCTTAGAAGAGACGCTTTGATGGGTAGGCATCAAATGCTTCTATCACTTACCCTAATTTCCAAAATCTACAATAATGATCAATAATATCGCTTGAGGTAAATGCGCAAACAGATACATATTAGTTTAGGAAACTTTTTTCCACTTATTTGAATTCGCATTCAAAATAATTGTTAAAATCTTTTGTAGCAAACGGCATGTAGCATGTAGGTTAATGTGCAAACAGGTACACATAAGTTTTAGAAACACTTTTCTAATTATTTGAATTCGCATTCAAAATAATTGTTAAAGTCTTTTGTAGCAAACGGCATGTAGCTTAGAAGAGACGCTTTGATGGGTAGGCATCAAATGCTTCTATCACTTACCCTAATTTCCAAAATCTACAATAATGAGCAATAATATCGCTTGAGGTAAATGCGCAAACAGATACATATTAGTTTAGGAAACTTTTTTCCACTTATTTGCATTCGCATTCAAAATAATTGTTAAAATCTTTTGTAGCAAACGGCATGTAGCATGTAGGTTAATGTGCAAACAGGTACACATAAGTTTTAGAAACACTTTTCTAATTATTTGAAATCGCATTCAAAATAATTGTTAAAGTCTTTTGTAGCAAACGGCATGTAGCTTAGAAGAGACGCTTTGATGGGTAGGCATCAAATGCTTCTATCACTTACCCTAATTTCGAAAATCTACAATAATGATCAATAATATCGCTTGAGGTAAATGCGCAAACAGATACATATTAGTTTAGGAAACTTTTTTCCACTTATTTGAATTCGCATTCAAAATAATTGTTAAAATCTTTTGTAGGAAACGGCATGTAGCATGTAGGTTAATGTGCAAACAGGTACACATAAGTTTTAGAAACACTTTTCTAATTATTTGAATTCGCATTCAAAATAATTGTTAAAGTCTTTTGTAGCAAACGGCATGTAGCTTAGAAGAGACGCTTTGATGGGTAGGCATCAAATGCTTCTATCACTTACCCTAATTTCCAAAATCTACAATAATGATCAATAATATCGCTTGAGGTAAATGCGCAAACAGATACATATTAGTTTAGGAAACTTTTTTCCACTTATTTGAATTCGCATTCAAAATAATTGTTAAAATCTTTTGTAGGAAACGGCATGTAGCATGTAGGTTAATGTGCAAACAGGTACACATAAGTTTTAGAAACACTTTTCTAATTATTTGAATTCGCATTCAAAATAATTGCTAAAGTCTTTTGTAGCAAACGGCATGTAGCTTAGAAGAGACGCTTTTGACCGCTAGGCATCAAATGCTTTTATCACTTACCCAAAACTCTCAAATCTACAATAATAATCAATAATATCGCTTGAGGTAAATGCGCAAAGAGATACACATACGTTTTAGAAACACTTTTCAACTTATTTGACTTCGCTTTTAAAATAATTGTTATAAGCCCTTATACCAAACGGCTTTTAGCTTAGAAAATATGATTTTCCCGCTCGAAAGAAAATATCTCTCACGCTTATCTAAAAATCTTAAATCTACAATAGTTATCAATTTTATGGTTTGGGGTTAACGTTTTTAACCATATTCATAAATTATATGATACACAATTCTATTCATTTGTTTTCTCTTTTAAATTTATTTGTAAAGTCTTTTGTAGCAAACGCTTTTCCCTTTCGAAATAAAATATCTTTCAAAGCTTATCTAAAATTCCTTAATCTAGAATAGTAATCAATTTTATGGTTTAAGGTAAATGTTTAAAGAGTTAGTCATTAAATGTACATTTGCTATTCCACTGATAGGAATTTTCTTTTAAGTTAATTGATTTTGTCTTTTGTAGCAAACACTAACAATTCCTTAAAATCGCTTTGAGAGTTGGCAGTCAAGTACATTTTACCCTAATCAATATGACTTTAAACTAAGAATGCTATTAGAAATACCGTTTACAGCAAATGTTTTTAGAGATGGTCATAAAATTCTGAAGGGTTATTCCCTTGATTGTCTTTCTTTATGAATACAAATAGTTTTATCATGCAAATCAATCAGTTTTATCGATAGCTATTCTTGATATTAAGCATTGCTATATTAGAGAATGTAGTTATTGGGTATTTAACTTTTCTCTTATCGTCATTGGTAGATGTTAATGCTTATCGCTTAAAGTAATATTTTTTAACGATATTTTTCTGAATTTCGTGTAAATTGATAAAGAAATACAAACAATCAGCTAATCATTCATGGTTAGGGATATCTGCTAAGGACAACAATTTTCCGCTTAGATTAAGCGTTCCTTATATCGTACTGTTTGCAAATATAGATTTTTTTTTTGAGTGTACTCTTAGGGATTCACTTCAGAGAGATGGACCAATGACAACAATTGTTTAAAATTGCAACCTAAATATTTCATTTATGGACACTTTTTCCCTCCGTTCAGTAGGCATCAACATAAATCGATGTAAAAAATGTACGTCAAATTGTACACCTGTTTGTCACGTATTTAGATAGGCAGACAAACGGCTAATGGTTCATCAGCTCTCAGTGTATGAGCAAGCGAATCCAATATTTTGTTTCCTCAGTAATTTGACAGCTAAATTTCTGAGCAATCCTGTTCACGAGACTGAGATTGCTGGAGGGCTCTGCGATCTCATTTTCCTGAACTCGCCTATTCAATAATAAATGATTGACTCTCTCTTCACTTTCTATATTTTCGTTTTAGTCCAGTAAATAGAGGTCAAAATAGGAGGGTTACCCTACAAAAGGTCGGGTAGTTATAAATTTTTGATATGTTATATGGTATGTTTGGTGGATGAAAATTCCAAAATTCCACAACCACGCCCCCTACACCCCCTTCAAAATCTTTCAAAAGCTACAAAAAATCGGCACTTTTTTCAGTTTATTGCTTATTACTTCTTTACGGTATATTTTTATGGAAAGAAGTATAAAAAACACTTCTAGACAATGAAATTTCCTACAAATATAACCTTGAAAGTATTTTTGTACAACCATTACAAACGGCATTATGGAGCTCCCAAAAATGCTAAAATTTCGTATTTTGTAAGATTTTCAGTTTCTTCCCTCTTACAGCACAATAACTCCTGAACCTTCAAGTTTAGGTTACAATTTTTCGTAATCAATCTTGTAGATAATTTAGTTGGCTATCAATTTCATATGACTACAGTCAACGCCCTCTAAGTCGAACTCCCTATAAGTCGAATTTCCTTCTAACAAGAATTTTTCACCATGTTTGTTGTAATACTCCTCTCAAATTTCCAAACTTATTTATTTCTCTCTAAATTGAATTTTTGCAAAACTCTAACTCGAAATAATTTTTAATATCCCGTGAGAGTTCGACTAAGAGGGAATTGACTGTATTTTTATTTTGTGACCAATACAATCGGAATTCGGGTGAATTTTGAGAGAGCGTTTTTATTCAAACGTTTTTACGAACTCACTTTCTTTTCTGTCTGTTTTAAACAGTGTACTGGAGTCCCGTAGAAATTTTATCACCGATTTGTCTTACCACCAGAATTAATTTAAAATCATAAAACTTTAATAGACATCACGATATTCTGAACCCGGTGTTTTAGTCACTATTTTTTGAGGTAGTGCACAAAATTCCATAAAAACTAAACCACTATACTACAGTAAAAAAAAAGGGCGTAAGCGCAAAATTCCAAAATTGAGTTTTTACCAAAATTGGAACCGTTAAATAGTATAATATTATAATTGTATGTGCAAACCTAAAAATTCATGTTTCCAACTGCAAATGGCTTAAATCACGAACGCAAATTTTAATTCATGTTTCAAGCAAGTTGCTTATGTGCCTTTACTAAGCCTAAAAGTAGCAAGTTCATTTTTCTGAGTCATCACCAAAATTACTATAATTTATACGCATAGTAAAATAACATCATTTTTTCTAATTGCCTTCAACTAGGGATTCAGAAATTCAAAAGCTGGGAGCATTGTTTCCCATTCGCACAATCTTGCTTATCCAAGTCAACGTATTTTGACTTTTTTGACTAGATTGTCTTTGAACAGCTCATTGAGCCACATTTGTGCCTTCTCCTCCAAAAATCCGTCGAATAATACGAGTATTACTTGCGAAAGAGCCCAGCATCAGTTTTCATTTCTGATTTTCATCTTAGCGAGAGTAGGAGTGTCTTAAGCGTAAGAAGAGTGTTGAACCTAATATTGTTTGACAAACTGATTACTAGCTGCTGCTAATAAAAGTGATGTTTTGGCCTAGGTTGTAACCATAATGCTTTTTTTTGACAGCAGTTAGTTGGACTTTTACTCGTTTACTTCAAAACCAATATATTTCACCTGTTTTTCAATCACTATAAAGAAGTCTATAATGACACATTAATGGAACACTAGATAGGGCATTCTGTGTTAACAGCTGCTCTGTACACTATCTGTTCCAAAAGGAGATTAAAAAAGACAAAAATGTTATCGCATT
Organism: Dasysyrphus tricinctus; assembly: GCA_963921185.1. NCBI lineage: Eukaryota > Metazoa > Arthropoda > Insecta > Diptera > Syrphidae > Dasysyrphus > Dasysyrphus tricinctus. Next base: position 213,393,000 of record OY992532.1, on the reverse strand, counting down.
TCCTCGCCGAGTGCACTGTACATGCTTTGAACAGTTCGGAGAAGCTATTCTCTAGTTGTACATTGCATTTGGCATATTGCACTTTGTGTTTTATAATGTCACGAGATACAGCTGGATCTTTTTTCTCGAGATCTCAGGCTCAGTTATCGCCATATAGAGCTATGGACGATGAATATGCTTCCATAAGCGGCCTTGAAGCCATGCAGAAACCTTGTGTCTCGACTTGAAGTTCATTGGTCATTTCCAGAATGTTTCTCTGGGTTAAGATTTTTGATCTTTTACTGGCATTCGTTTTAATGTCTTTTATCATAACTACCTACAATTGTTATTCCAAGGAGTAAAATGGATGACAATACTTGTTCCGTATACAAACACCGTGGACATAATTTGCATAAATTTACCGATTGTAATGGTCATAAAATGAAAATACAGTCGACTCCCTCTAAGTTGAATTCTAATGGGATATCAAAATTATTTCAAGTTAGCGAGTTTTGCAAAAAGTCGATTTAGAGAGAAATAAATAAGTTTGGAAATTTGAGAGGAGTATACAACAAACATAGTGATCTTGTTAGAGGGAAATTCGACTTAGGGGGAGTTCGACTTAGAGGGCGTTGAAGGTAGCTGCATGAAATTGGTAGCCAATCAAATTATCTACAAGATAGATCTTGAAATGTTGCCCTAAACTTGACGGTTAAGGAGTTATTGTGCCGTAAAGAGGGAAAAAATTGAAAATCTTGCAAAATACATAATTTTAGCCTTTTTTGGGAACTTCATAGCACCGTTTGTAGTGGTTGTACAAAAATAATTTTGTAATCATATTTTTAGGAAATTTCATTGTCTACAAATTTCTCAATTACTTTTTTCCATAAAAATGTACTGGAGCGAAGTTATAACCAAAAAACTGAAAAGAGTGCCGATTTTTTGTAGTTTTTCCAGGCTTTTGAAGGGGGTGGATGGGGCGTGGTTGTGGAATTTTGGAATTTTCATCCACCAACCATACCATATAACGTATACAAAATTTAGAACTACCCGACGGGTAAAACCTCTCTATTTACTGGACTACCAAAGTGGTTGACAATTCCCTTTACAAATTGATGGTCCTAATTAAATTAAATTAAAAAAAAATGCCTTTCATATTCTTGTTTCCATCACTATAAATTGAAATAGAACAACTTAAGATCTGACCCAAAAACTCGAATGATATAAAAATGGCTGCAGTAAACAAAATCAAGATGTACTGTTCCTGCTTATAAGTTATTCTCTTACTCAATCGGTACCTAAAATATAAATTAATTAAAAATAAATGAATATGCAAACATATTTGCTATCTTGCAAGCTTGCAACTCATTAACAAATTAAATTTTTGTAACATTTTTTGCGATGTAAATTCTCAAGTGTTTTTTTACATCCATTTAATTATTTTGTATTACTATTATAACATAACCAAATTAAACACTTTACAAAAATACCCCCTAAAAGAACTCCTGTTGTGACTATGTGGTTGTGTACAATATAAAGTGACGACAAACACTTCAGCAATTATTTTTAACAATCATCACGATACAAATAAAATCTATTTGAGCCTTAAAGTGTTTTTTTTTTTTTTGCTATATTTGAAATTATATCCACTCTATCGGAATGACATGGAACTGCATTTGAATTTACCTCCATTTATACCTTCTATATTGATACTTTTGCTAGTCTTGCAGTACACTCGCCGACATATACATTCATTTGTATTCAATATGCCCCGTAAATTAACCATCAAATAATAAAATATCCATCTGAGTTGTATGTAGCTACTCACTTTATATTTGTCTGATTGGTATAAACAAATTTACTTCTAATACCAAAATGACTGGTCGAAAATAGATACTTCTTTTTTGACCTTTCATAAATTAAATACACACGTCAAGTGGTGCTATCTTGCTTAAAGTGTGAATTGTGTAACTTTTGTATCTACCTAGTGATTGGTATAAACTGGTCTAACTCATATAAGGAAAATTAAATACTTAGTTTTACATTGAAAACTTGGTAAATTTTCAGTTGAGAAATATTCAAATTTACTAAATCATAAATGGAACTTAATCCTTTTAAGGACAAGTTGCTTTTTTTCTACAAATCCATAAGTAACCCCAATAGAAGCGAATATATACTCATTCTAAAAAAAGATACAAAACATATTTTAAGCTCAAAAACAGTCAAAAACAAAATTGATTGCAATTTATTTCGTTTTATACTAAATTTCCCGGAGTAATCAGAATAAAATAAATTCGATTTACCAACTCTCTCACATAAAAACAGGATTAAGCAGCAAAGCTGACAATATGCATTTAAATAAACACACACATACACATACTGACAGCAAAAAATATTGTTTAAGAAAAAAATGGATAAATCGTTAAACTCTTCCCAAACTTATTTTGGAGGCAAATCAGCTTATAGCATTGCAGCTTTTCAGTAGGTATGTACCTGTGTCTATATCTACTGCTGTGATCCTTGTGGCATGATAAATTCCCATTAATGTGTAACATACACCATACAGGAACAAGAGGACCATCATCAGGTTGGCCCCTTCCTTACTACTGCCATATCAATCCATATCCCTGTCGTGTCGTTTCGTTTTGTTACTGCGACTGCGACTGCCTGCCAAAGTTGGATATTGAACGTCAAATTATACACCCACATCGCACACACACACATAAAGACACACAAATATCAACATTTCATTCCAGTTTAAATGCAGAAATGAATGATAAACAGGATCACACAAAAGGACGAAAATTCAAAATATAGTTGCTTTATGTAAATGCAATCAATTTAAATGAAATTGCTTTTACTCATTGTTATCGATTACGAATTGGAGTCGCATTGAACTTTTCAATAAATAATCACAAGGAACGGCCCTCCCGTTTCGGTGGTGATGGTGGCGGGAGGGAGTTATTTTCAGTTTTCTGACTTAGGGAGGTCGTAGCGCGCCCCGATGACGATGACGACAACGATGAAGACTGCGACATCGTTGACAAAACTGTGTCGTCTAGAGTGTGGGCGGTCACACTAAGGATCTCTCCGTAGCAACCTTATATATTCATCGTCAAGGGACATACATTACTCTGGTAAATGACAACGTAACCGTTTTAGTCGGCGAGTCGTCCTCTGTGTCATTGCCATTGTGCCCCATTTGCATTGTATATGTGTGTGCCTCAGCATATTATATCGTTTGGCTGGTGCCGATACGATGATGACGAGTGATGGTGCGGTGTGTAGAGCTATAGACTGCAGATAGAGGGCAAAGATTCCTTTCTTCCTTTTAACCAAGGACATGCCAATATTAAGCTATAATCGAATCAATTGAAATTTTCAACGGAAATGTGTAATAATAAGACAAGACATGCGGCACTCTCTTTGGCGCATTGTTCCGCAAAGGCAGAGGCAACAGTGCCAGCCATCAGCCAGCTAGAAGCGTGAGAATGACAACTGCTGATGGATCAATGCTCAAAAGTAACAAGGAATTTTCCAGTAAATGAGTTATAAGTGTTGAGGATTAAGTAGCATCAGGAATACAAAATTGAAGTGTTTTAAATGAAAAATGCAACACACAATTGCTATTAATTCTGATGGAAGTAGGTATTATTGGGTGGTGTTCTTCAGGATGACAAATTTTCTTTTCAATATAAATGTGATTTGAATATTTCAAGATTTTGTTTAATTTATATGTTTACAATAAATTGCTGGGAAAATAAGACATGTGGTAAGAACTTGATGGAAATCTAAAATTATAAAAAAATTCTTTTGACAATAGAATGCCCATTTATGCAGACTTTACTGTAGTCAAAATTATTTTTTCATTGCGTAAATCAATAATTTTCTGGGGCCAAAACTATAGCATTCATTTTTGCGGATTAGCATTTGGTAGTCTAGGGCTTCGGTTCGCAAATATTAGATTCGGACCGCGAACTTCTAGATGTGAAAACAATAAATATGCCCACCTAGTTTCAAAAATAACTTTTAAGGGACTTTCCGTGACGGTTCCCAGTTTCTTGTTTTGTATAACTGAAAAACATTACAAAAGTTGCAGCAGCTATTGCAATTTTGCATTGATTAGCTGTAAAGATTGTAAATTTCATGAAAAGACGTCTTCTTCAGTAAATTTGTTCAAGAAGTGTGAATAGATACGCTAGGATGAATTTTTTCTAATTTACACTGGAATTCACGAGAGACAAACTGGCAGCTTTAAACAAATTATTTCTGGTTTACTTGTGCACCTACAGGAGGACCATTTTGAAAGTTTTCCAGTTTTAAAAGAATTGTTCCATGGAGCTCAGAGCTGATATTTGCAAAGATCTTGGCAAGATTAGATTCCAGGTACCTACTAATTTTTACATCGAACGTAAGCATACAGGAAAGTGCAGCTCCGATAGATCTTCAGAGCTCTTTTTCATTAAAAAAAAAAAAAAAACGTTTTTATTCTCTAAACTTAATAAAGACCGAGATCGGTCGCTTCACAGTTCCTCGAATACAGCTTTCGGGCATAAAACTTAACTTTAAAACAATTTATTCATTTCATTTCATTTCATTTATTTGGGCTAAAGTAGAAGTTTATTACATTATATACAATTTATTAATCAAAATAATGAAACTGTTTCATACTTCACACTACCTTTGATCAAAAATCTTAAATAAATAAAATGCACGACTGGGTCGCACGAACTTGCTCTTATGTTCAAGACACTGCGGGAGAAGAAAATTGTATATAAAAACATATAAGTTATGAGAGAAAAATGTAGAGATGCATGAAATACGACATTTAAATTGGCTAAAACAACTCCTGTGACAGTTTGAGGTGAAAAAAAAGAATGCCATATTAATTCTTGATTGAATATGATTGTAGGGGAAACAAAATTTAAAATCGTTGGAGCGGTTTTTTAAAAAATTATTTTTGTATATATAAAATTCTTGAAAAATGTTTAAGAAAAAATTTTGGTATGCAAATCTAAAGTATGTGAAATTTGAAAAAAATTGTCAACCCATTTTGGGACATCGAATTTTCATAAAATAAATTTGAAACTTTTTTTAAAAATTAAAAAACTTTTTTTTTTGAAAATTTTGATATGCAATATAATTGAAACTTATCTGAAATTTATATATAAAAAAATCATTTAAATCCGTTAAGCCGATAACGAGAAAATTCAAAATAAAAAATACGTTCTATACTATTAATAGTTGCTAAGTGTAAAATTTTATAATTTTTTGTAGTATATCATACTAATTTAAGTATATGAAAAAAGTTTAATCAAAATCGTAGCAGTCGTTTTTAAGTAAAAAAATATTTTCCTTTGCGGTCTTTTAACTTTTGTATGGAAGGCACCGTTATTTTTTCTAAAAATATCTTAGAGAGTACTTAAAAACTCTTAAATATCAAGTTTCAAAAAAAAATCGATCATGTCGTTTTCAAAATATTTGATTTCTCAAAAAAAAATTGAAACATTTTTTAGAAATCCAAACACTATTTTTTCATAAATTTTGGTACACAAATTTATTTATATTTTTTGGAAACTTCTGCATAAAAAAATAATTGAAATCGGTCGTACCGTTTTAAGGAAAATCAAAAATTAAAAAAATGGTTCTTGGGGAGGTACCATTAATAACCATTTTTGAAAAATGGTTTTCCACCCAAAGGAAACCCTTACTAAAATAAGTTTATTGATTTTTTTTAAGAAAAGTTGTCGAACTGTTTTTGAGAAAAATACGATAATGTAAAATTGCTAAAAAAAATGTATGGCAGGTGTCTACCGTTATTTTTGGTTCTAAAAAAAATAAAAAAAATTTGTGGGCATAATCACCTAAAACCACTATGTACCAAGTTTGAAGAAAATCGATCAAGCCGTTTAGGCTGTAGACGAACGACAGACAGACAGAATCGTGCCACCCACTTTTTTTGTGTTCTCTATCATCGTAATATCATGTTTGATTGTTATCTCATTATTTTGTTTTTGCACGAATCTAAAACTTGCATTTTAGTACCTTTATCGCAAGTAAAAAATTATGGTTTGTTTTCTGAGAACATTAAAGTTTTTGAAGATAATATTAAGTTATGATATTTTACCATCATGATAGTTTCTATCATGATATTTTCTTTGATAATAGTTTTCTATCATGATAGTTTTCTATCATAATTTTATTTCTAACATGATAGTTTTCTATAATGGTAGGTTTCTATCATGATAGTTTTCTATCACGACAGTTTTATCACATGATAGTTTTCTTGCACGATATATTTCAATCGTGATAGTTTTCTTATCATGACATTTTCTCGCATGATATTTGTCTATCATGATAGTTTCCTATCATGATACTTTTCTCGTATGATATTTTTCTATCATGATGGTTTTCTATCATGATAGATGTCTAACATGATAGATTTCTATCATGATAGTTTACTATCATGATGGTTTTCTTTCATGATTGTATTCTTTTATGATAGTTTTCTATCATGGTAGATTTCTATCATGATAGTTTTCTGTCACGATAGTTTTATAACATGATAGTTTTCAAGTATGATATTTTTCCATCATGATACTTTTCTATCGTGATACTTTTCTCGCATGATATTTTTCTATCATGATTATTTTCTATCATGATAGTTTTCTACTGTCTTATTGACTCTGCAGTGAGTAATAGCCCAGTCAAACTAGGGTTTGACCTGGGAATGAGAGATAATGGGTGGAATGCGAAAGGCTTTATCTCAGTTTCATATCTCAATTTTGTGAGCTAATGCTTTCATATGCAAAATAAACTTGAGATAAAACTTTCAGAAAAGAGACCTTTCATAATTTATAGATCTTTCTCATTTGAGAGATATCCGTATGCAAAAAAAAAGCCAAATCTCATTTTAATGAGATAAGGCTATCAAAATGTTGATACAGGAAATAAGTTGTCTCGGGAAGTACAATGAACATTGATCTACTTCTACAGCCTAAACCACTGTAGCGATTTTCTTAAAATTTTCCAATTAAGGTTTTTTTTTTTGATTCCCTAAAGGAAAATTGAATTTTGTTAACTCCAAAAATAACGGTACTTGCCATACAACCCACAGAGAAAAGTTTATCTATTTCAAAAACGGCTCCAACCATTTTGATAAAAAAAAAATTAGGGAATTTCTGCATTACAGTATGTATGACTGTGCTCCGCGCCCTCTCTGCCCTCTATCTCCAAAACGGTTGAGCGCATAAAAAAAATAACAAAACCATTTGTAGAAAATTGTATCACAACAAAAACATAAATGTTAAAAAAGGAGCCAAGTTCTTATGTGTACAAGAAATCTGCGCGTAAAAAGTCAGCCAAAAAAAGTAATGAGATCTTAAATATTTGCCAAGTTTTAAGTTCATGAAGTTTAATATCAAATATCTTAAGAAGAGTAATATCGAAACAGTTCCAAATCATGACAGAAATTTGGTAATTTATGATTACTGATTAAAATTTGGTGGGTTCACTGGTCAAGTTTCCATACATTTTAAATTTGTGATTAAGTCAGTATTTAAGAGAAAACTTGCCAAGTAAATCCACCAAATTTTAATCAGTAATCATTAATTACCAAATTTCTGTCATGATTTGGAATTCTTTCGATATTACTCTACTTAAGATATTTGATATTAAACTTCATGAACTTAAAACTTGGCATATATTTAAGATCTCATTACTTTTTGAGGCTGACTTTTTACGCGCAGGTTTCTTGTACACATAAGAACTTGGCTCCTTTTTTAACATTTATGTTTTTGTTGTGATTTCACTTCTTTTTGCAAAGATTTATTTTGCCAGTCAAGCCCTACCGCTCTACAAAGTTTCATAATTCTACGACAACCTCCATACAAATAATAGCAATTCCGATAAAGCGGGTCGATGGCACCCCCCCTGAATGGACAATTCCAAATTTTCGATTTTTTCCTTTTTAAGTACTTCAAGGCATACCGACCTACCAATTTTCATCGTTCTACAACAATCGGAAGTGCTTCATATAATTTAAAAGAATTTTTGAGAATGTGGGTGGATGCCACGCCCCCTGAATTGAAACTTCCAATTTTTTGATTTTTTTTCTTCTAAGTACTTCAAGGCATACCGACCTACCAATTTTCATCGTTCTACAACAATCGGAAGTGCTCCATATAATTTATAAGAATTTTTAAGAATGTGGGTGGATGCCACGCCCACTGTATGAAAATTTCCAATTTTTCAATTTTTTTCTTTCTAAGTACCTCAAACCCTACCGACTTACCAATTTTCATTGTTCTACAACAATCGGAAAGGCTCCATATAATTTATAGAATATTTAAGAAAGTGGGTGGATGCCACGCCCCCTGAATAGAAAATTGCAGATTTTCGATTTTTTCCTTTGTATGTACCACAAGGCCTACCGTTTTGCGAAATTTCAAGTTTCTACGACGTCGGGAAGTGCTCCATAATTTTGATGATCTGTCAGTGAGTCAGTGAGTCAGTGAGTCAGTGAATCAGTGAGTCAGTGAGTCAGTGAATCAGTGAGTCAGTGAGTCAGTCAGTTACGGTTTTTGCGATTTTTGAAGTCCTATACCTTGGGAGCTACTAATGCTAAGGAGTTGAAATTTGGTGAGCCACCTGTGTTTGATCAGTTCAGCAAATACTGCGAATTTGAAGTTTCTGACTTTATTGGTACTGAAGTTAGAGGGGGGCTAAAAATCGCCTGAGTTTGTTCCTGTAAAAAGGGTGTAGTGCCGCGAACTTGGCTGGGCACTACCGTGCCCTTTGATAATTTTCATTTAAAATGTTAACATCATTGGAGCCATAGAAACCGAGATAATCGCGAAAAATCAATTTTTGTTACCTTTGACCTTGAATAACTATCGTTACAGACACGAGACTTTATGAGACTTTTCATACAACTTAAAGAACGCCAATATGAAGGTTTTAATATAATCAATAGATTGAGGGTTTGACACTTGGTGGAAATTAATCTTGGACATTTTAAAATAGATTTACAAAAACACTTGTTTTATTTTTCCACAAATTAAATTATTTTATTGTTGAATACTGCCAACGCGTTTCGTCTTAGTTTCATCATCATCATCAGGGCACTCACGAGTTTCCATCTTATTATCTCACTTTCCCAGGTTGACCCTTATTTGGCTGGATTATAATACAAATATGCAGCTCGCACAGGGCACAGTGTCAAGTGCAAAGAAACATTACAATATCATATGCAAAGGTACGGTTGTCAATACGCAACAACAATTACATTATGTATTTTTCAGTACCGCAAAGTTTTTTAAATTAACCTCGATTTACTCAACAAAATATATTATATTTGCTTAAATATAATTTATAAATTGATTGACTTTCGAAATTAACAAAAATTATTATATTTTATATTTATTTAATATTTATAAAAAAAAAATATAAAATTATTTTATTGCAATATTTCACATCAACGAAACGGAAATTTAAAAAATATTTAAATATATTTGTTATTTTTTTTTTATATATTTCGTAGAAAAGATTAAACAGAAAAAAAAAATTAAAAGAATAAAAAAGAAACAGTTTGTTTTTTGTTATTATAAAAATGTTATGGAAAAAAACGCACTTTCCCTGAAAAAATATCAATATGTAATCAGATTGTGATTGCGGTATATTGGCAAAATGCAGTTTAATTCACAATTAATGTTGGATAATATAAATAATCATCGGAGTGTTGCTCACTAAATTAATTAGCAAAATAGGCTTTTGATTACAATTTTTTCGTTAAACTCACTATATGATTATCAGTGTGTTGTTTTGTGTCTTATATACATATATGTTTTTTTTATGTATGAAGGTATATTATGTTTATATTTTAACTATTGAATAAACAGTCGACTATATAATTTCCTGATTTAAATATGTTAATTAAAAAAATAATTATTGTTTCTCTTTTTCGATATATTTTTTTTTTTTTTTATTAATACAAAGTCGATGGTCGATGATGCATATTATATTGCAGTTAAATGACAAACAACTTGGTATCATATGTACTGGACAGAACATACGTTCTAACCTTGATATTTTAATACAAATTGATATTCTGGTTTTGGATATTAAGAAGAGTATATAGTCATCGGTTTTGTATCTCTTTTTTGTCATCCGCAAATAGGATATCAAATTGCCGTGAAAAATTTTGTTATTGCATTTTATTAAAATTACATAACCACACAGCAATTTTGTAATTCTGTAAATTTGAAAGCAAATTTGTGTAATTTTTCATATTGCATATTGAATGACAGTTACAGTTATGGAAACAGAACTTGAACTTACAGCATTTGAAAGCGTTTTTTGTTCTGTCTGTTTGCATTTTAAGCTTAACAATAAAAAATAGCTCCTTAAAATAAACAAAATAATTTAAAATTTTTTCAGTTTCGTTGTTTAAAAAAATTTTGATCTGTGTAAAGTAGCCTTACACGTCCAAAGGTAAAATTTTTATGAATGAATTTTTAAGTTTCCCAATGAAAATAAATTACAATCTAATCTAAAAAGAAACATTTTTCTTTACAAAGCAAAATACACTTCTAACTGAATTGCCCAAAAAGTGCCAACGTTTACTTTAATATAACTCTCTTTTCTACAAGCAATCTGTGACTATACTACTTATCACTGCTATTAGACAAACAGCTTCTCTTTCCATTCACCCGAGGTACATCCTTATGCCTTGCTATTGCCACATACACACACATGAATGCCAAAAAGCTATTCATCAACAAAAACACATAAAATAGAAAACCAACTTAATGTTGTGTGTTTGGACATAATGTTTTTGGTCTAATCTCAAAAAGTGACTTATTTTTATCCACCTAATGAAACAGAAAAATAAATTACCATGTGTAATCCTCGACTGATGACTATGAATTTGCCCCAACAGAGTGCGGACAAAACGGCCTATTCAACCATACCCATATCCAGCCATCCATAAGCCTCATCCTTAGAGAATTCGCTCGCTCTATAGCTATACATATCCTTAAAATGTTTATATACCAACAACACAAATATAGTTATAGCCATAGTCACTTTCATCTAGAAAACAATTCGATTTAATTAAGAAGCAACATGTCTTCAAAAAGATTCCAAGAAAATTATTTCCACATACATTATGTGGTCAAGGAGCAAAATTAATTAGAGGCCCATACTCCCCATATTATTTGGTCTTACACACCATCTCCCAATGCCAGCCAACCAGCCAGCCATTCCAAACGACCAACTCCTTTCATCTGATTATTATCCTTAGGGGACACTACTAGTCAAAGGATATTTATGTTTTGAGGCTAAGAAGAAGTATCTTTTTGCAGAGGAACTACAAGGATGAGAGATTTTATTTTTGAAAGTAAATTCAGTCTTTTTACTGCTTTTGCTCTGTATTATTTATGTGTCGTCGTCGTTGCTGTCGTCTATGTGTGTGTGACAAGATTTATAAACGAAATAATTGTTAGCCTTAAGGAAATTCCTTAACCTAAATATCCAACTAAACGGTTGTTTGATCTCAATATTTTGAATTCCATTGGGTTTTGTTTTCGGTCGGTCTCTTGTCTCTTCTATGACCGATGTGTGTTTTTGTTTTTGTTGTTTTTTATTTATACACATAAACCTATGTGGGGTATGTGTGTGTATTTTATTATACCTTTCATTTATTTTGTGTTGTTTTTTGAAGATAATATATTTCAATTCAATTATTAGGAATAGAATAATTTCTCATTTGTATCTATTTTGAATAGACAAATAATTTTAAGGAGATATTTAGGATAAATAATGATCAAGCGTGCGTATTGTACTCGTATACATGGGTGAATTGCGGTGTGAGATGTGAGTACACCTCAAGGCAATTGAGTTTTCATTTAACACTCTTGTTGTTTGAAACAATGCTTTCGACAATTCAATTAAAAACATTGAATACTTCTAAATAAGTTATTTTAAGTGTTTTAATATTATTGTTGAAGTGTTATAATTTTGCTCAAATGGTTACTCAATCATTCAAAAACTTTTTGAATTCATGTAAAACAAATTATATAAAAAAGTTATTAAATGAGTAATTATTTTATATATTGTTTAAGTTTAAAAAGGGTTGGCTACGAAATCTCGCAAATCAAAATCTCGGATTCGAAATCTCGCATAACGAAATCTCGCAATTACAAAATCTCGCTTTTCAAAATCCCGCAATTACAAAATCCCGCTTTTCATAATCTCGCAATAACAAAATCCCGCAAACTAAAATCTCGCATATCAAAATCTCGCAAAATTGAATTGCATTGCAACAAATACATTTTTTTAATCAAAATCTCGCAAATTAAAATCCCGCGCGAGATTTCAATTTGGGAGATTTTGATTAAAAAACTGTATTTGTTGCAATGCAATTCAATTTTGTGACATATCCTACCTACTGCAAAACATATAATCCAGTGTCTGAGTACTTTTAGACCATACTGTTATTATTAATTTGAACTGTTGATTTTTCAATATAATTGTTTTCAAAAAAACAAGAAAGAGAGAGAACATGGAGATGGTATATCCAGTTGTAGTGTCATGTGCAAATTGCATTAATCGTATTTGACCTTGAACTAGAAGATACTTTTAGTTCCATTATAGACGCGTAAAAGACAACCAAAATGGTTATTAGCAGTAATAAAGGATGTACAAATTTTTGGTTGACGGGTATAGTTATTGATTGGAAAGAAAAATTTTGCAAAGTGCTCTTGGGTAGGTATGTTCGATTCGGCTCGATGAATTTGATGATTCGTTGCTGTGAAATTTGAAGTTGCGAGATTTTGATTTGCGAGATTTTGGTTGAAATTAGCGAGATTTTTAGGTTCGAGATGTAAATGCGAGATTGTAAAAAGCGAGATTTTGTAATTGCGAGATTATGAAAAACCAGATTTTAAACTTGCGAGATTTCGTTATTCGAGATTTTTAAATAAATGCGAGATTTCGTTATTCGAGATTTTGGTTTGCGGGATATCGTAGCGCTCCCGTTTAAAAAAGATATTTCATAATACAAAAATTAGATAAGATATAGATCTATCTTTGATCAATACAGAATAACCTTTAACTTCTTTGAACACTCCTATAAATATTTTTTTTTTTTTCTTTTCATTTCAATTTTATGTTTTTATTATTATTTTTATTTTTACATATTTTTTTAATTTTTGAATTTTGAAAGACGGCCAAGTTAATTGTGTTTTTATCTAGGTACCTACCTATTGTATGAGCTTAATGAGTTTTTTCACAATGATCATCTTTAAAAATTCTAAACTAAGAAAAAATAAAATGCATGACTGTATCGCACGTACTTGCTCTTATGTTCAATTAAAAGGAAAGCTTAACGGTTAAACAATTCAATTTGTAGGAATAAATGGGGTACAACAAAAATTATATTCTTTTTCTGTTTGATAGAGTTTACTAAGAGGATTTGTCTTCATACATAGGGTGAACTGGGGTAGAAATTAAAAATGGGTATTTGATTTTAAAAAACTTTTTAAGTTGGGAAGGCTATTTTTAAAGGCTTAGAACTAAAAACATTTCAAAATTTAAATACTTCTAGTATGAAATGGGGTTTGCTAAATATGGAATCTGATTTTAAACGTACTTTTTGTAATTGAAAGGTTATTAATATGTAGAGGACATCATTCGAATATTTTGCCTAACCGAGCAAAGCCGGGGCGGACCAGTTAGAATTAATATATATTTAAAACTGAAATTTCAAAATAACTCATCAACCCGTTTTTAAAATATTGAATTTTCAAAAGAAAATTTTAATCTTTTTTTAAATATCCAAAATTTATTCTTTTTAAAATTTTGGTAGGTATGCAGTATTATTTCTAAGAAAGCTTTTGTGAAACAAAATTTTATTGAAATCAGATGAGCGGTTTATGAGAAAACCGAGAATCAAAAAAGCGGTTATATGTCAGTAACCGCTAATAAATGTGTTTGGTAATATTTTTTCTTATCAGGAAGTACACTATATCTGCAATAGCACACTGATTTTTTTTTAATCTAGATCTTTATTTTTTGTGTTTCGTGTTCTCTATCATCGTAATGTTATGTTTGATTGTTATCTAAATTTTTTTTGCATGAATCCAAAACTTGCCCGACCTAGGTATATCGCAAGTAAAAATATTCTTAGGTGTGATCAGAAATTAGTTAAAGGGTTATGAAGGATTCAGCAACCTAGGTGATATAGAATTTAGAATAGAATACCTCTGGATTCACTTTTTTTGTTTACTTGTCAAATGCCAATATCTGTTGTTGTGTTTTCAGATTATTTGATGGTTTTTTAAATGGCTGTTCCAGGGGAATAGCCATTTTAATTTCCGAACACTTTCAATTTTGACAGCCTGAGTAGGTAATATAATATTTCCTCACTAAAATGTGTGTCCTGTGGCGAATACGTACTTTTTATAACGGACATTGATTCTAAATTTTACAATTTTGCATTTGGTTTATTATTAGCAAGGTGACCTAACTTTGGCAATCGGTCTGCCATATATATTTTTTAAGAATGCCTAACAAAAATTTAAAGGTCTATTTGACCTATAATACAATTTAGAAACTCATACAAAAAATTACCGGAACGAGCTGATTGAGTAGACTTTGAGTGGTGAATATTCTACAAATGAGGTACCGAAAACGAAAATCATTTGTGACTTTGAAAAAAAAAAACAAATAAAAAAAAAACATAAAAAGGTTATGAATGACCAATAACTGAAACTAGTTGACCTTCTATGACCAATAAATGGCTTTTTTTTTTAAACTCAAATAACGAGGTTCCAAAAATTCTTCTTTTTTTACCTTGAAACGAGCTTTAAAAGTGATAGGGAATTCCTATGCTCACTTCGCCGGCAAAATGTAATTTTTTTTTGCAAAATATGACCATTTATCGCCCTTTTACTTTTTTGACCACCCACAGTTTTCAAGAAAATCAATTTTGAAAAATGGTCGGCCAAAAGAACGTTATCCCTCAAAAATTGATTTTTTCATATTTGATTCATGTTTTTGATAGTTTTTTTTTTAATATCAATTACCACTAGGGTGGCGCTTATTATTATTAAAATTTTGAATTTCTGCCTGGTTGACATTCTGTTTGGCCAAAATTCTGTATATCAAGATTCTGTATGTGCAAAATTATGTTTTCTAAAATTATGTTTTCTAAAAACTTACTAAGAAAACTTCTCATTTACACAAAACCTTTTGTTTTATTTTACGATTTTATTTAAAATTTATTAAATGAAAACAAAAAACATAATTAACAGCATAATAAACCGAAACAATATATAGTTTAGTAAAAAGTAACAAGGGTATTCACGCAAAAGTGTAAGGCTGTTGAAAACGTAGCAAATTTAAAAACTTCGTTGATCTATCAAATTTTGAATACAATTTGTGTCATATCTACGAAGTTTAATACTGTACTACGTTTAACCCATTTAAGACGGCTACCAGTTCCAGTTGAGTTAGAAACGTGAAATTTCATACACTGTCTATTTTTGGTGTAACTAAGGGAAATCCCAAAAAAAAATTTTGGAAAAGCTTATAGTTTCCCGGAAAATTCACGTTGCGTTTTCGCAACGTTCGGCGAAAGGGTAGCAAAATTATTAATTTTTTTTTTTTTTAAGATGGAACATGAATGAAATTTATTTGAGAATTTTATGAAAAATGTAATAAATAGGTATAAATTAAAAGTTACAATGAAGAAGTTTATAAGAAAGTATACACTATATCAAGATATGCTTATAAAGATGGGTTTTTGTGTGGTATGCGTCGAAGCATTTTGGATGAAGCGGGATATTACATTTCTTGCAGGAAAAAACGTTTTGGCTGGAGCACTTGCGACATCGAAGACGCTTTTCTGTGTTGGTGACTGTATGCTTGATGTCATCGAAACGAACCACTTCATTTGGGTTTCCTTCCCTTCGTTGCACATGTTGAACATTTGACTCCGATCGCAACAAGGACTCTACAACAAGCGTCCTAAATTCTAGTTGTGTCATTGCTGTTTCCTTAGCATTTTTTTTGCAAATGCAGTGTAACTTCCATGCATTTACCAATGCTGCATCGAGTGCATTTGATAAAAGTGGCCACTACCACTTCTTTCCTCGAATTCGTATTTGATAGTTGCTTGTAGCGTTGTCGAACAAATCAACTCCTCCCATCGTTATGTTGTATTCGCGAATTGCATTTGGCATTTGAATGTTTACGTGTTTCCTCTTTTTGCGATCAAACCGTTTTGCTCGTTTGATTGGTTGGTCCATCAAATGATTTGATAAAATTGTTACAATAGAATAGTTGTTCCAACGCACAGCTGCAATTTCATTTTCCTTATCTAATGCAAAATCAATAGAACCACGACTTTTTTCTTCATTTGTTTTGGATCCGTCAACATTGCTTTACCACTTCTATTTTCACGAACTGTGCCTGTAAATATTAGAACGGTTGATATTTCACTATGAAAATTAAGAATAAATAAAAATTACCAGTTGCGAAGTAATTCAATTTTGAAAGACGATAGATAAGTTTATGCGACGTAAAAAAGTTGTCGAAAGTAACCGTGGGTTGGCTTGCTATACCGATTTTCGAAAGTAATCTCAGTACAACATCTTCTCCCAAACCGAACTCAGAGGAGTTCTCATTGCTTGCTCCACCATACGGAATAAATTGAAACAAGTATCCATCATGTGAGCACAAGTTCCAATACTTATATCCAAAATGAATGGGCTTTCCTCTAATGAACATTTTAGCGGAATGACGTCCATAGTACTGCCGTGTTAAGAAGAAAAAACGTAACTGACATTTTGGCTGTTTTGAGTTAGGGCCAGTTTTGACATATTTGATATGTTTGCTATTTTATTCTTTAAAAATAGAAGCCCTAACTCGTTTTTGTAATAGTCTAAAACGCCTAAAAAAAATGACGTTCGCTCAAAGAACCATGCAATTTTTAAGAAAAATTGCCGTTTTAGCACTTATTTTAAGAAAAAAAAGTGACTCCCATACAAGCATTTGTATATCTTAGAAATAATCTAAGCAAAAAAAATTGATTTATTTGTTAATACGACAGAAAAACATTCATCAACAAAACAGAAAAGATAGAAATAAAAACAGAAAAACGCGATTATCTCGAAATGTCAAAAATGCAGATACGTTTTGTCTTCTTAACACGGCAGAGTAGTAGGGTATCATTTGATACAACAACGGTTCGTGGTATTTTTTTTGGAGAATTCAAATCGTCGAATGTACATTCAATCTCAATTTCACCCGCTAATTCATTTGGGAACACGTTTCTATCTTCCAAAAGCTGCACATTATCATCAATCTCCTCATTATTTATTTAAATATTCAAAAGAAAAAAAAAGTATAATGTTTTAAGGAAGAATTAATTCTAGTAAAAACAAGAGACATACATAAAATAAAAATTTAGTACAATAACTATAAACATTTAATTTTTTAAAAGTACACTCGGTGGACCTGATTGAATTTTAACTTGCAATTGCACAGAGGACATTTCTTTGTCAGGCGGATGGCCTGCATTATGCACATATGGCAAAAGATGTGTCCGCACGAGGTCGAAGTGGGCTGTCGGTTAAGCACGCTTTCCATACAAACAGCGCAAGTCAATGTTGGCATTCCACCATTAGGGGCTGGAGGGGTTCTCGTCACTTTTTTTCCGTAAGTAGCAGGCGAATCAACGCGAATTACCCTTGGCTCGTCTTCTTCGATCGGTTCAGGCTTTGGCTGCTACCGCCGACGTGTTTTCATGGCATAATTTGAGCAATTTGGTGCGGGGCTAAAGTCTGGGAAATCAATAGGTACTAAGTCATCTGTCCTGCGGCGTCTGCGAGAGGTACGTGTGTCGGGAGTGGCCTCGTCAGCGGTTGTCGGAGTGCAGAGATCGACTACTGCAGTTGTTCGGGCTGAGGCTGGCGGAGCGTTTCCAGGACGAGCCTCAACGAAGACGACGTCTTCTTCTTCCTCCGGCTCGCGTATTGAACTTAAAAATCTTTGCACTTGTTGCATAGCATCCTCACGGGGGCTGAGCCCCGAATCTTGTGTAGCTGCCATTGGCCGAATGCTGTAGACTTCCTCAAGAAGTCTCGAGGCGCTGTTAAGTAAATCGTCTACTTCTATCAGGTCGACATCAAGGAAAAATTCATCCTGGGTCGACACATCGTCCTTATTGGTGGTCGAATCTAAATCAGACATTGTTGGTTCTGGAGATTTTGTGTTTAGTTTTTGACGGAGAAAGCTTGTAATTTAGAAATTAAGCTAATTTTATTTATTATTCAGGTAGTAAAGTTTTTTTTTGTCTTAAAACAGTTAAAGAAAAATACAGACAACAGACAGAAGAAATTTCTGAATAAAAGCTGTTATCGTATCGCGCATTTGTCTACACATTATCGCTTACAGCATCAATTTTTGGAGGCAAAATTATAACATTTGTTTCAACTGCTGCATCTAAATTCAAATTAAATTCGTCTTCTTCGTCAGAACTCGGGTTCATCAATAACTCTTCGAGTTCTCTGCTGATAAAAACTTTCTGCGATACATAATTTTGCACTTTTTTTTAACACAGATATATTTTTTAACTACACAACTTGACCGCACAAGTACAGCTTATAAGTAAAAAATAAATCGAATGCAAAAAACTTATATACGTGATGGGGTTTTCCAAAACAGCACGCGTTTATCAATTGGTTTAATTTTTTTCTGGGAATTGGAATATGCACTTGCACTCCCATCAGTACCGTACCTGAGTACAGTAGAGTTCTCTTATAGGGACCATGCTCATTAGAAAAATGACCTGTGCTTTGAGGTTTCCTATACGCAGGAGTTACTGTCTAATTACTTCTAAGAATAAGGTTGCGTGGATGGTAAAAAGGGTTTTTCCAATATAGCACTGAATTAATTGTTTTTTTCTTTTCTCAGAATTAAAATACGCATCCTTTTGTTTGACAGGATGCAACAAAAATTGACACTATTTCAAAAATTCGTGCAATATAATCATAAAAACACAATATTCCGAGAAAAAACCGTTTATTCTGATTTGAAAACGCAACGAAGTGCAAATATTGTTTTTAGGTTCAAATGCTACTACATTAGA
Organism: Dasysyrphus tricinctus; assembly: GCA_963921185.1. Taxonomy (NCBI): domain Eukaryota; kingdom Metazoa; phylum Arthropoda; class Insecta; order Diptera; family Syrphidae; genus Dasysyrphus; species Dasysyrphus tricinctus. The sequence goes on along the minus strand of OY992532.1, from coordinate 213,373,868 downwards.
CGAACGTTGCGAAAACGCAACGCAGTGCTTTCACCTCACCTGTCATGCAGGCAACTCATGTAAATTGCGTCAACTTTATTTTAGAATATAAATTGAACCCTTCTTTACATGCCGTTGACTTTATTTTGAAAAATTATAATTTTGAAGATATTTTTGAGTGGTTCAAAAATTTTACCTAAAAATTTCGAAAATTTCCGATTTTGGAGGTGCAAAAAAACCATGAAAACAAATTTTTAGAAAAAAATCCAAAAACAGGTCGATTAGATAATTTAATTAACTTTCAAAATCACTAATCAGCTCATTCAAATTTATCATCAGTAAGGTTCTATACGTCCACACGTACGACGTTGCATTTTCGCAACGTTAGGCGGAAATGGGTTAAGACGGCTTTACGCCGTTGTATGAATACCCTTAGTAAAACTAATTTAATTAATTCCTTTAAAATACGCAATACGGCTTTCAAGTTGTTTTTTATGACTCACGTGATTTGTTTATTTTTGATAATGGTTTTCTTTTTTTTTTTTTAATGCACTCCCCATTTCTTCCTCTATCCATCTGCACTTTTGTGAAAAGAAGTTAGTTTTTCAAGTTGGTAATAGATGATTTCCAATGACGCGTTAGCGTTCGTGACGCATATTATACATATTACAAGCCACGTCGAAATGAATCGAGAGATAAATTTAAACTTTTTTTCAACACAAGATGGCAACATACCTGTCAAAACGCTCGCAAAAGTTGAATAACTTCTTGTTTTGTGGTGCAGCCCCACAGCCACACACGATCAACATTGTTGGTTAACATTGTCGATCAAAATGCTAGTGTGTACCTCAAAAGCTTTCGTAGCAATAATATTGTGTCAGGATCCAACCGAAGGGTTCCGGGTTCGAATCCTGGGGGTACCTAACTTTTTTGTACTTTATTTTTTTGTGAACAATAAAGTTAAAACGATGTTATTAACATTATAAATACTTATTCACAACAAATATTGCAATTTTAATCATACAAATTTATTTATAACGCACAAAACAAAAATAAATGTTCATGAAATTAAAACCCTACAAATGTTTTTAATAAAATGAAATTTGTTGAACAACTTTGTCGCTTGCTATCCATTTGAATCGGGTTACATACGGGTCAACAAATTAATGTTGAATGGATTTGTCGATCAACACGTCTACACTTACTCAACACTGTTGATCATCGATGTTGATCTACACAATTCAACATAATGTGGACGCGGCTTAATAGATCCAAAATCATAACATAATGGATGCAAAATTGTAACATAATGTTCAACGCGGCATTGTAAACACTAAACAGAAATTCCTATGCCTGAACTTTTGCGTTGACAGACAAATCTTTCAACGTTATATAACCAAGCCTTAAGTCGGTGATCCAAAGCTTCAACACTGTTTTGAGTTCTTGGAAACACTTCTGTTTTTAGCTTTTCAAAAATAGACAAAAACTCTGATAATTAGTAAATTAAAAATCGTTTTAATTGTGTATGTTCTTACCACGTTTAATTTAAGTAAATTCCATTGCAAGAAATCTATTTTTCAAAATTAAAAAAAATGTGCACTTTTTGACATTATCAAAACGATTTCAATTTAACAACAGATTAACAGAATTTTTAAATACAAAATTATGAGAAACAGAATTTTGTTCATGCTGAATTTTGAAAAACAGAATATCTTGAAAACATGTGCCATATGCCTAGGTTGTACTAAAACTGATATTTAAGCTTGAGGACTTTTAACCACACAAAGTACTTTATTCATTATTTATTATTTATTTTGACCGCGTGCTTCGTAACATCTTCCGAACTACTTCTTTTTTAAATAAGAGAATCTTAAATGTTAATTTAAATGTCGAATGAAGATTAAAGTGTGAATTCATGCGGTACATATCAATATTTTTACTGCACCTTTCTTATTGCATCCAAATTTAATTTGGACACAAGTTATTGCAGCACAAAAGAATTAATAAGAAGAAAAACATATCAATAGCTCAAAAGGGCTTGTTTTATGTCAATTGCAAACGCTGGTAAGCGTCAGTATTTCCTTTAGAAAGATATTATGACCTTCCCAAACAAAAATCATAAGTTCATAAGGACTGGGTATGAGAAAACAAGTCTGTATGGCCGAACTGCTAAGAAGAACATAAAAATTTACTTTACGTGGGTAAAACCCGTGTCTCTACAAATTTCGATAGTTATTATTTTGGACTAGTAAATACGTAATTGAGGGCTGTATTTTTCAAAAAATCGTTTTTTAAGTCAGGTCCACAATAATATGTCTATCTGCCTTTCTTAACCTCAAACGGCTTTTAAAACCAATGGCGCTGAAGGGAATTTCTTAAAACTTGAGACTTAAGGTGATTGGCAAGAAGAGCCATTGATTTTGTTAACTCCAAAAATAACGGTTCCTTCCATAAATCTGTTAAGAAAATCTTAACTGAATACATTTGGTGGAGCAACAACACGTGGAGAACCAGGGCCTAGTGACTTACAACTCTCAACGATTCATGTGTGCGTCTTGTTGGCAGGAACTGAGTTAAGAAAACGTTATTTATCTCAAAAATTCAGCAAGTTTTCTTCCAATCTGGAAGAGTGTAAAAGTGGTGAAACCCTTTTTTTTGGCTAAATTGATTGTGTTTCACTTCTTTTTTGTTTTTTGCTTTTTTAACATTGCGTTTAAAATTCGAGAAAACTGAGTAAAATTATATCAAATAGCTAAAAAAGTTGCCTTTGCATCTTTTTTTATTTTTTATCAAAAAACCTGTAAGCAAAATCTTTGATTTTTGTAAAGTGGGCGAGCTTGTGCGGCAACAATAAATAAAGTCTGTCCGATCTATTGGTATCGTGTAGGTTCTTACCTTCCATGTGAAACCCAATTTATAGAAGTTGATCATATTATAGCTTCACTTAGCCTAAAATGAAACCAGAAAAGTGCATTTTTTAACCATTGCCACTAGATAAAGCTTGTCTGACCAGTAGTTCTGTAAATGTTTGGACTACTGCTGTCGGTTGGCATCATATTTTTTTGAGTTGCTACGGATGAGATAGGTAATCTCTTACGGTCGGCTCCCGGACTAATAATAAAGCATTTTTCATCGTCTTGTCAAGTCAGGAGTTCGAAACATTAAACATCGAAAAACTGCGAAAAATATTACAAGTGGTAGTTTAATCCGTCATTTAATGATATCAGGCAACTATTCACTTCTCTTCATGTAATGTAATAGAACTTAATAAAACATTTTGAAATAAAAATTAATTTACCCGTAAGCAACCAACTCAAAAACCATGTTTTTATTTTTTTCTAATTGATTTTTGTTTTCTTTATAGGATCGAAGTAGACGAGTCGCTTCTTAAGCCAACCAACTTGGCAAACTCAGCGGTCTTAAGGGCGCTCGAAGAAGAAGAAAATGAGCAACAAGGTGGTAAGTGACAATTCTATATCTCCTATTTTTAGTTTAATAAAAAAAAGTTTAAAAGCTTTAAACTACATACCTATTCGCAAAATCACACAACAAGGACCTGTGAAAGAATCAAAACAAAACTACCACTCAACAAAACTCTTAATTTGTTTCATATTATTACACAATGTTGTGCTCTGTCTGCACGTTCTATAGTTTATTGAAATAACAACAAATAATAATGCACCTTGTAGTAGATCTTTAATGAGCTTCTTTACATAAGCGTTACAAAGCATTTCTATAGCTCTTCATCCAGCCGAGGAATTCTGAATCCTATAGATTACTTTCACTTAGACTCATAAGCCGATAGCTTTAGTTAACATTGTAAAGTAGTAGAACGCATACAACTTGATATATTCATAAACACTCTCCAAAAGTCTCAATCACTAGATTGCACTTAAGTTCTGTGGAATTCCGTATATATAAACGAGCAGAATGCGGTACCTTGCAACTATATGATTAAGGATTAACTTGGCTTAATGTACAAATGGACTTGTTTCTACATTTTCTATATGTTGTACAGACTACATTCCACTGTATACATATCACTTTGTAGTGTCTTGCTGCGCTAGTGGCTGTTCAGTTCATGTCCATGAATGGTTTTGCTATAGGGCAGAAGTTTTGTTGGTATACCTATATAGTCCAAGAAGACTATATCCCTATGCTGATACCATAAATGGGTGATCAATAAAACCAAATTCCATGGTCCTACTGTCGATGAGCATTATCAGATTTCCTCTCTAAAACGATGTGCGTGTACGTACGTGTAGTATATTCATGAAACACCACTACTTGCCTCTTTCACATCCTCTTTTATAAAATTCATTTGTATATGAGCGCGTCAAGGAGCTGAGCTAAAAAGGAGAAGGCTAGAGAATTTTCACTCCCAACAGTCGCCATCATATACCCTTGCTTAATGGATTGTTTCGGCCACAGTGACTTGCTTGCTTGATTTGCCCGTTTTTAGTCGGGTCAATCCCTAAAGCTCCAACACTTAAATGAAAGCTCTATCTTTATATATAAGTTTTGGTCGTATCTCTTTGCAGTCGAACGAACTATTCGGGGAAAGTTATTGATTTTCAATGTTACACAAGGATATTTTGGAAGATGGGTAAGGTGTAGTTTGGTCGAAGAGGAAGAAGAAGGATTTTATGATCCCAAAAAACATATTACATGCGGCAAGAATGAAAGTTTTTTTCTATACTCGTTGCTGACTACTATGTGCGTGTCGTGATGGTGTGAGCTTATTTACTAATGCTGGGGACTTAACTCTCCTTATCAGAGAAACTTTCCTTGATGCGGTAGGATAAAAATGTTTTTAAGTTAAGTTTTTTTTAAAGAGCAGAATTTTACCAGAAGGTACAATACTTTACAAGAAAATGCATACTTTAAAGTACATAGGGTATCAAGCCTTACATATTCAGAAAGTCACTTTTATTCAAAACTGACAGAGATTGACCTTTATTAACTTTTCCATTTTGTATCACTTTTTACATTTTTTGTCAAAGCTTCTTTTTACTTGCAATGCACTAACTTACTTATCCACCTTCAATCTATGAAAGGTAGTAGCCTGGGACACGGCCGGCAGCCTTCCATACTCTACGATCCCGAGTACGCTGCTTCCAGTAATCTAAACGAAACATTCGGCCCTTAACCGAAGATTGGTCTTTTTTGTTTTCCCGAAACTAGGGGCTCGGATTCAAAGGCTTTCTTGGATGGAGCATTATTGTCCATTCGCTTGATGTGCCCAAGCCAGTGTAGTCGACATGCTTTGATTTTCTGGACTACATCCATATCTTCATACAGTTCATTGTATCTTCTCCTCCATTCGTCCTCCTCGCACACAGGACCAAATATCCGCTGAATAATTTTTCTTTCGAATGAGCCCACTAGCCTAGTTCTCACTTTTTGCTTATCGCCCATTACTCGGCGCCATAAAGCAGACTGTCAGTAAAAGGGTTTAATAGAGCCTGAACTTCATCTTTCATGTGAGGAGCTTTGAGCTCATCTGTTTGGGTCAAAACAAAGTAGCACCAGTTTACCACGGTAATAATTCTTCGTCGAATCTCCATTAACAATGAGATTTCTCCGTGGGGGTAACGTTTACTCCGAGGTAGATGAACCCTTTAACTACTTCGAAGTTGTTGCTATCAATAGTGACGTTTTGCCCTAGCCGGTTAACATGTCTGTGATCGTTTGTTGATAGCATGTATTTGGTGTTGTCTTGAAGACCAACAAGTTTTGCCTGTTCTTCAATTTTCATGCAAGCCTCTATAACGAACTGTTGGAAGCAGCCAATTATGTCTATATCATTAGTGGACCCTAGAGGCTTCCACTAATCAATTCCTTTCCCCCTCCTTATACCTACCTTGCCTTCACCCTGGAGAGCATAATGGATTCATTGAGATCTGAGTGAGATGATGCGATCTTCTCGTTTCATCACCCCTTTTAACCTAACCTAACCTATACCCAAGAGGTTGGACAGATCTGTTCAAAATAGTTCCTTCAGTGCTTACGCATGATGTGCATCTCCTTGCCGAAACCATGTGCATGCTTGGAATAGTTCCGTAGAGATTTTCCCTAGTTGCAAATGCATTGCATATTTGCTTATTCCACATCCCAAGCTCAGCTATCGTCACAGATCAACAGCCCCTGATGATGAATGCTTTTATATGTGGCTTTGAACTGGACGAATAAATGGTGAGTCTCGACTTGAAATTCGTTGGTCTTCTCCAGGATTTACCTGAGGGCCAATATTTGGTCCATATGGTCGACCTGATTCACCGGAAGCCATACTTGCCGATTATAGTGCTGCAGAATGGCTTAGTAAGACGCTCACGCAGTAGGTACGTTAAGATCTTATGTTCCACGTTTCGTTTATCAGGGATATGCCTTGATAGTTCTTGCAGGACATACTTACTTTACTTACTTTAGATGGTACTCACAGTCTAAGGTGGACTTTGGCCTCAACCAACAAGCCTCTCCAGCCAGTTCGGTTCCTAGCTAGCTGTCTCCAGTTACGCACTCCAGGTTGGTTGAGGTCGTTCTCCACTTATGTGCGCCACCTTAGGTGGGGTCTTCCTCTGCTGCGCAGACCATCAGGGGTAGATTCGAAGACTCGTCGGGCTGGTGCGTCGGTCGGTGTCCGTACGCTCCACGTGTCCCAGGCATCTCAGCCGCTGTATTTTCAGCTTTATGACTAGGTCGACGTCGCTGTTGAACCCATAAAGCTCATTGTTAAATCTTTTCCTTCATACTCCATCGATACAGACTGAACAGAAAATCATCCGAAGAATTTTCCTTTCAAACAGAATCTCGTCCGTTTTTTGAGGGGGTCCATGCTTCTGCCTTATAAGGCAGGACCGCAATGATTAGGATCAATAAGGTCTTCTTGGTTCTTTGAGAGAGGGCTTTACTACTCAAATGCCCCCATAGCCCAAAGAAACAATGGCTGGAGAGAGTAATTCTTCGTTTGATCTCTACACTGATGTCATTTTGCGATGTAATAGTGGAGCCTTTGTAGACAAAGTCCTTGACGACTTCGAAGTTGTACCTATCCATTGTGACGTCTGCCCGAGTCGTTGATGTTGAGATTCCTTTCTCGATGATAGCATATACTTCGTGATGTCATCATTAGCAGCCAAACCCATTTTCACCGCTTCCGATTCAATACTTGCAAACGCGCCGGTAACAACTCGCTTCTTTCTTCCAATTATGTCAATATCATCTGCATACGCAAGTAGTTGAACGGACTTTTGAAAAATTCTACCTCTGTTGTTGACTTGCGAGTTGCGTACAATTGCTTCATCTACGATGTTAAACAGGTTGCATGATAACGCGTCGCCTTGCATCAAACCTTTCTCGACATCAAATGGTTCGGTGATGTTCTTTCCGACTTTGACGGATCTGCGAGATTTCTCCATCGTTATCCTGCACAAAGTGGACGAGCTTGGCAGGTATGCCGAGATGCATCATGGCTCTGTATAGTTCTTCTCTATCTACGCTGTCATATGCGACTTTGAAATCGATGGTGTGTATAGATTTGAAGCTCCTGGGTTTTTTCCAAAATCTGTCGTAGTGTGAACATTTGATCGACGGTTGACTTGCCGGGCCTAAGCCAACACTGATAGTGGCCGATTAGATCGTTGACAAACGGTCTTAAGCAACCACAGAGTACAGATGACAGGATTTTGTATGCGACTTTGAGGAGACTTATACCTCTGTAGTTAGCACAGGTCAGAGCATCTCCTTTCTTGTGGATGGGGCACACTATACCGAGGTTCCATTCATCGGGCATACTCTCCTCCGACAAAATTTTGAGGTTAAGTTGGTGCATACTCCCTACCAAGTCATCTCCCCCTGCTTTAAATAGCTTGGCTGACAGGCCATCCGCACCAGCAGCCTTGTACGCTTGGCTATCGCTAACCGCACTTCATTTAGGTCAGGTGGACGGAAATGTTGACCATCATCGTCCAGGTTGAATGGAGTATTCTGTCTTACATCGGAATTTTGGCCATCTTCGCCGTTTAGCAGTCTATAGAGAAGTGTTGTTTCCAGATCCTTAGCGCAGACTGTGTGTTTACCACCATGTTCCCACTCTCGTCTCGGCAGGCTTCCGTTCTGGCCTTGTAACCCTGGGTAGATTGCCACACCCTTCGGTTGAACTTTCGAACATCTCCCCAGCCACTGCAGTCCTCAGTAGACTCGACCGCCCGCTTTGTATGCTCTCTCTGTTACCTCCTGAGAAGTCGGCGTTCCTCCCTTCACTTTTGCCCATAGAGCTCCCGGGCTGCACTCTCAGCAGATCTCATTCTCGTTTTCAACATTGATTGGTAATTCTCATTCTTTGCAGCCAGCGGCAGCCTGAATTCTTCATCGAACCAGGGGTTTCTTTGTGGTGACCTCGTGAAACCCAGCATATCAGTCGCGGCACTCTTGATGGCATTTTGGCAGTGGTCCTCTGCAGATTATGCTGTTGGCGGGCTTGCTGAAAATTAAGAAAGACGTGGTTTGCAAAAGTCCTGGTGATCTCTTGCGATTTTAACTTCGTGACATTAAATCTTTTCACAGCATCCGCTCGTCGTTGTGGGAACATGGATATCCGCATTCGTACTTGAGCTACCCGCAAGTAGTGATCCGAATCTATGTTGGCACCTCGGAACGTTCGGATATCCATCCATCATCAATGTGGTTGGCGGATCGTTGTTCCGTCAACCACCAGGTCCCTTTGTGTATAGGTATTGAGACGTGGGAATCGAGTGCTGGCTATGATGACATCAGGCCCCGCCGCAAAGTCAATCGCCCTGAGTCTGTTGCCGGAAGTGATATCGTGCAGGCTGTGTCCTCCGACCATAGAACCAAGGACACGCTTTTTTTATAGATGGGACATATGGAGCTCATACACCAGTCATCGGGCATGCTGCCTTCCACCAAAAACTTAGATGATGAGTTGATGCTTGCATACCCTTTCAACACATACCCTCTGTGCTTGAAAAGCTCCGCTGGTAAACCATCATTTCCGGTGGTCTTGTTGTTTTTAAGCTTCTTTATAGCTAAGTCTACTTCTTCTATACTGGATCTTCATTGACAGGAGTTGGGTTCGCTTCTCGTCCTATTTCTCGCTCTACCTGATGCCTATTCAGAAGTATTAAATTCATAAAAAAAAATATTCCATGATTATCAAACTTGGCATTACGATGGTTGCAAAGATCTGTGTCCTTCATCCTTCAGTTCTATACTCCTTCCAACGAAAAACCCTTGTATTCACTGAACCATACTACAACCAAAAAGGTCTATTTTAAACTTTTTCACTTGTGTCGGCCAAATTCACCTTACTCTCAGCGCACCCCATCCATCCAAATGCATTGGTGAGGAACGTTCTGCTTGTCGTCAAGCTTGTTTTTTCGATTTCCGCTTCAATGGCGGAGTTAAAGTTATATGCACCGTTATACTGCCGAACTTTTCTTAGAGCGATAACTAAATTTTATGAGAATTCAGAGCGAAAGAGATGAGAAAGTACACATTCCCACAGTTATTGTTATGCTTTTGATAGTATACAGAGCTATAAGAATGATATATGTGTGTATGGGGACAGAGAGGGTGTCACTATAAACGCTTTTCTCATCTAAAAACCATTTCCGCTGGATGGATCTTTCAATTAAGGACACTCTTCATGTGTGAAGCAGACCGCATTTTTGTTCCCTCTCTCGGTGGGTTGATTTTCTTCGGTGCGTAAAGAGGTTTCTTCCATCGAAAAAAAAAATGGGTTTCAGTTTCTTGCTTGTTTTTTATAGCTTTTCAGTGCCCAGTGGGCCTATTTGTACACATATACAAGGAATCATTTATGGCCACAAATATTTATTTGGGTTTATAGCCCAAACGGTGCGTAAAGTCATTGATCATATTTTCTCTTGTATCCAATTTAAAGACGAAAAAACAAATTGAAATAAAAAAAAAGTAAAAAAGGGAGGCAATTTTTTCGGGTGGGCAGATCCTAATCTACTTGGTTATTTTGAACAAAAATTCATATTCACATACCTACATAGTCATGCAGCCCCCGGAATATTACTTTACAACTGTTATAGTTCGAGGAAGGTATAGCAAAATTGCTGTAGCTATAGGTATGTATGTATCAACTTCAATTCCCATAAAAACTTATTGATTCCAAAAAGAAGAAAAGGAAGGTACCTATGTATATTCCGTTCTTCATGTTTCATTGATATGCTTTTGTATTTTTTGCGCAAAGCAATACAAACACTCCTACTCAGGCACATATTGGGAGCTAAAGGATATAGAGGGTTTGCGGTTTGACACAGAGTTGGCCCGAAAGGGGGCTGAAAAGTTATTAAATGTTTGATTCATGGAATTGCTATACAAATTGCAAATGAATAAGCAATAAGTTGACGGCAAGTTGGGTGTCGGTGGAGGTGCCGTATACCTCTAGCCGTTTCAGGTCGACGGAGGTATAAGGTTCGATTATAGAGGTTAACATCGGGTACATTGCGAGGGTAAAATTCAATAACATTGTTAAAGTTTTTGCTGTTGCTTTTTTTTGTTTTTTATTATTATTTTGAGGGAAATCAGGTGAGAATCTCTGTGTGAGGATTTTTGCTATCCGGCTGTGCTCGATTATAAAATTATTATTATTGTAGAAGTTGAGGCAAAATCCAATTTGAATTGAAGGTGATTGAAGCTAATAGCTTTGGATATAAGTTTGACGACAATATAAATATACCTTACCCTACCTATATATCGATTATTAACAGTTGAGGACTAGAAATTGTATTGATATGTAAGATTTATCCAACGCATATATACCTACAAATTGGATGTTGATAAAGGTTAGGTAAGGTATATGATATGATTTTGTGGCCAAAGCAGGTGTTGCTTTGTTAAGTTTGATGAAAACAAATAAAGCTTTAATGATATAATCATTTAAAAGGGTCCTCGCAGTATTAGCGTTCTAATGATACATTAATTTACATTTCATTCCACTGGGAGTATAAGAGGATAACCCTTAATCAAAGCATTTCGAACTTTTTTAGGCGGAGCACAAGCCTTACGAGTTTTAAGAGTTTTAAGCTTGAAGGGAAGGATTCCTATTTTATATTTAGGAGATATTCTATGTAAAGATTGAATCATTTTCACTTCTAAAACTTTGCTCTGATGCTTATCCATAACATGGTTATAACCTCAAAGTTATTAAACTTACTTCCCTACTGGTTTAAGCACTTGCTCTTAAATGAGCAGTTCTTTTGAACTCTTTGAAGCCCGAATTATTATTTGTCCTTATTTCGTAGAATAATAGTTGATAAGATAAGGATAAGGAGGAGATGTGTTTGATGAGGTGGTTTCAGACTGAAACCACCGGGCAACAAAGGGTTAAAGAAGCCTAATTTGGAAAATCTTTCAATTATTTCTCGTTTCGTTTTTCTATGAGTCTTCCATTTTAAGCTTAGAATTTCATTTTTTTTCTAAATTTGGAGCTGATTTATGCCCATCAAAAAATAAAAATATAAAAAAAACATAATACGACCACCCTAATGTACATAGGTACTATAAGGCAAGTTGTGCAATCGTAAAAAAAAATCAGCCCGATATTTTGGTCAGGGATTACTACGAGAAACAGTGGGTTTCACAGTTATGTCTGTCTATCTGTTCGTGTTCAGCCTTAATGGCTAGATTTTCTTCAAACTTGGTTCCTCCATAGTAGGTTTGGTGATTTTCCCCACTCATGTTTTTTTTAACCAAAAATAGCGGTACCTGCGCCATATTTTTTTAAGCAATCTTACCAAATCTTAGTTTCCTCAAAAAGAACTCCACAACTTTTCTTTAAAAAAATGCAATAAATTCCTTTTAATAAAGGCTACCTTTGGATGAAAACCCATTTTCGGAAAAATGGTTATTAATGGTCGGAAAAAGCCTGAGTGAAATGCATTCTTGTGTTGAGTCATTTGAACTTTTAGGAAAATGAGATATCAGAGGACTCAGTGTCAAAAACTGAGCAAGCGAATCCAATATTTTGTTTCCTCAGTAATTTGACAGCAAAATTTCTGAGGAATCCTGTTCATGAGACTGAGATTGCTGAGGACTCTGAGATCTTATTTTCCTGAACTTGCCTATTATTTCTTTTAATATTGTTTCGCATCTGGAGCCGTTTTTGTAACTTGTTTCATGTTCAAAATATATGAAATAAACGAAAAAAGTGAAGTGGCTATGCACTGACATTTTACCCGAAGTGGTGTCTGCTCAACACTTACTTACTTATCCGGCTCCCATTCCATGAAGAGTCTCTGCCTGAGATATTGCGGTCTTCCATCGGTTGCGGTCCTTCGACGCAGTCGTCGAAACCAAGCGCTCTTGCGTCTGTGACCGCCTGGTCGCTGTAGCGGAGGTTCGGTCTTCCTGGGGCCTATTTCAGCGCTACTACAACACAGCTACATCAACTACATCAACTACATCGTACATTAAAATCCTTTAACTACATCATTTATTTTTGTCTGATTCAAACATACAACTGGAGTTATGAAATAAAAGATAAAAAAGTTTAATAAATTGCAAATGTAACTGGTGTAGTTGAAGGATGAAGCTGTAAAATGTAGTTGATGTAATTGATGTAGTAGCGCAGAAATAGGCCCCTGGTCGTCTTGAACCTGGGCCTGGGACTCGAAGATTTTATTGGCTGGAGCGTTGTTGTCCACACGCTCGATGTGGCTGAGCCAGTGTAGTCAACGTTTTTTGGCTCTTCGGACTACATCCACATCTTGGTACAGCTCGTACAATTCACGATTGAATCTTCTCCTCAAATCGCATATATAGGACCAAATATCCACCGAAGAATTTTTCACTTGAAAGTGCCCAGTATCAATTCCCCTTTTTTTCTTATCGTCTAGCACTTGGCGCACTTGTCTTTCGAGAAAGGAGTTTTGAGCCCATTTGTTTGGCCAAACGGAAGTAGCATCGGTTCGCTAGGGTAATTCTTCGTCGGATTTCCACCAAGATGTCGTTCGTGGAATTGATATTTGTTCCGAGGCAGGTGAACTCCTTGGCTACCTCGAAATTACTGCCACCAACAGTGACGTTTTGTCCTAGGCGATGGACAGATGAGGCTTTGTTTGTTGTTAAAATATACTTTGTTTTGTCCTCATACACTTCAAGACCAACGCGTTTCACCTGTTCATCAATAGCTGTGAATGCTTCAAGTACAGCTCTCTTGGAGCGGCCGGTGATATTGATGTCGTTTGCATAGCCAAGCAGTTAAGAAGACATGTTGACAATAGTGCCTTCCATGTAGTGGTTATTTTTTTGGGATCCCTAGCTTCGACATCGCCAATAGAAGCTCTTGGCGACTTATGTTATCACATGCGGCTTTGAAGTCGATGAATAGATAGATGGTGGATCCTTACTTGAAATTTGTTGGTCTTTTCCAATCATAGTGTTGCAGAAAGGTTTTAGACGCTCACATAGTACCTACTTTGGATAGGATCTTGTAGGCAACATTAAGCAGGTATATGCCTCTGCGTACTTCTTACAGGCATACTTTCCTCCTCCCATCCGGGGCTGAGGAGCTGATGGTGCATGCCCCCTACTTGGACATCTCCATACTTGAAGAGTTCCGCTGGTAGGCCAACCGACCCGCGGATTTGTTTTTCTTAAGCTTGGTGGATGGCTTTCATAACCTCTTCAGTACTGGGCGCTGGGACTGGATCTTCAATGACTGGTCTCATGCTTCTATTCTCCCCTGGTGTCTGCTCATTACCTATCTTTTGAGTCAAATGTTATTTTTCCAACATGCGATTGGCACATGGAGGCATTTCCAAACTTTTTTATGTTCAAAATATTAAAAACTCCCAAAAAAGTTGAGGTCCTACCCTTTGTCATCACAAAAAAAAAGTCTGATTGGCAGCTGGAAGCGTTTCCACAAATTGACCTTTCTTTTAAAACACTAACCGTTATTTTCCCAACACATGTTTGCGTTATCGCAACATATTTCATGTTCAAAATATTAATTATTACCAAAAATTGTAAATTCCACTGTTTTGCATAAAAAAAATTGGTCCTGAAAAGTGACAACTCTACCATTTTACTCGAAGGGCGTCCACTTAACAACTATTTTCTATGAAATCAACACCCGTTTGGCATCTGGAGGCATTTCTGCAATTTTTGTATGTTCAAGATATTAAAAACTACCAAAGAGTCAAGGCCGTATCCAGGGGGGTATCATGGGGTCTGATCGCCTCCCCCCTCCCCCCAAAATTTTTGAGAAAGGCATTTGTTAATCATAATTTTCCATTTTATCATGAAATTTGTACTCAAATTTCTGCGATAGTCATTAATTCATTTAATTTAGCTCATGAACTACATAATTTTTAATGAATATAGCAAGGTACCTACCTACCTTGATGATTTCTAAAGTCAGCTTAAAATGAGATTCGTGTTTTCTGATTCCCTCAATTTAGTCATTTTTTTTTAAATGTGGATCCTGACAATTTAAAGTTTAAAGGCTAGATGCATGATATAGAAGACAAAATGCCATACTCAACATGATTCACATATACGAGCTTCTTAAAATGTTGGTGACTTCATCGGTTTTAACATGCACACGGTAAAGAATTTTTTTGACAGTGAAACGTCTAAAGACTTACCTAAGAGATTCTACAAATGAAGATAAACTTTAAAGGCTGGAGTTAATGTCAGTTCATCTACATATTGCGACTAACACTGTGAAAGCTATCATATGGGAAGAATCTTTTTCGTATAGGAGTGAGTTTTGTGCAAAAAAATAAATGAATGACGTTTAAGCATAGTTTGCAGTTCCCATGCAAAAGAAAAATCAAATTTTTCAAAACAATTTTCCACCCATTCTGTGCTTAGTTTTGTATAATATTTTATGTACAAAATGTTTGCATTTGACTAAGCCACCCATTGAGTCATTAGTTAAACCCTTATTTATAAATAATAGGCCTAAAAATGGAAAACAATAAATTTTGAATGCAAAAACAGTTTGCATGCAAATAATGCTGTGAGTAAGTTCTATGACAGCAATGGTTCCTTTTTGCATGAAACTGTAAGTCAATCATGCAAAAAAGTTATTTTGTATTTGAGCTAAATAACTTTTGACATGTGAAAATATTTGCATAGGTTTTCGCAAATTTTACGGGAGGGTAAGTGTTACCGTTGTTTTTTAATATTTTTTTTCTGTTTTAAGTATTTTTTTTTTTTAATTTTTGCTCCTGGCTTAACATATTAGAATAGAGCCCCTCTCCCAATCAATTTGTGTCTTTCTCAGCCCAACCTATACGCTCTAGCTTTTTGTCATATTTTTTGCGAATTTCCCTGAGTAAATGAAATATCATTTTTCGTGACCTTCGCCAAAGTATGATTATTGGAGTGTAGCCTAAATCGATGGGGAATTTTCCCAAAACCTTTAAATAAATCAATGTATATATTTTTTAGTACTGTTTGCTAATTTTCGTGGGGAGGTACCACGCAAGAAAAATTCACCTTGTACTCAACCTCAATGGTGGTGTAAAAGAGTACTTTATATAGTAGAAACATAAAATTCATAACTCTACCGATTAAATTATCTCGAAAAGAGTTACTTTACATTTTTTGTGGAACATTTTTTAAGCTATAACCTAGTTTTTGACATTTGTCAGTAAAAGCTCGGGAGATATGGTTTAAAAGCCGTTTGGGGAGCTTTTGACCTTTGCGGCTCTCATATTGATGGGTATTTTTATAGTTTCGTTAGAATATCAAATGGGTGCTATGTGCCAAAATTCAACATCCCGCCTTTTTTTCCCGAAATTTTGTTGATTTTTCGGCTAATGTGACTTGGTTATCAACCCAACAGTTTTCGTGTTCTTATAGATAAGACCCTTTTGCTTAGGAGGATTTTTGGCGACTATGACTTGGCTATCTACCCAACAATTGCAGTGTTCTTAGATAAGGCCTTTCGCTTAGGAAAGAAGAATTATTATTTGATACAGTAGTTCCATTTTGACATCCACTAATCCTCATCTACATCCACCCAATCCCTGTTTCTGCACTCATACAAGCATTATTTTTTTTGTGGACAAGCTGGCATCTTGAAAAGGTAGCATAGATTTATGATGATCAGTATAAAATTTCTATCTATAAGTGTATGTACTTTTGGAAGTCCTGGTTGCTGGCAAGTTGAAAATCAATTTAAAGAAATTCCTATAAAATTTGTCTATAGACTTATCAATTAACTCTCCAAACCTGAGCAGCGAAACACATTGCAGCTTTGAGTATTTATAAAAACATACTTCTTAAGGTTCATTAACCAAGCTATCTGAAGTATTTGATTTCCCTGTAAAATGTAGCCTGAAATCAAAGAGAAGATAGCCATAAGTTCCTTGCATATAAGCTGCAAATAGCAAGCCACGAATTACGAAAGGTCCTGCATTTTGACATTTCTTTCACATGAGTGGTCACCGACTTATGCGAATTGTCATACATAATAAACCAGTAAAATGGGTGTTAAAAAAATTTGAGGTTAAATTCGAGCAATTTTTCTATTCACATATTTGTGGAATGTGTCCTGACTTGTGGATTGCGAATGCGAATAAGTATTTGACAGTTCGCAGAAAATATCTTGTTGGTCACGTAGAAAATATATGAATGCTAAGTCTTACGGCTTAAACTAATTCTAGACCGTGTATTCTTTTTTTTAAATTGTAGATAGGATCGTTTATTCAATTGTCAAAAAGTTAAAACAAGAATTTTTTGATATTTGCTCTTGTAATTGCCTTAAAAAATTGATTCGCAATCGCAGTTAGCAACTCATGTGCAAGGCACTTTAAAATCTTTAAGAAAAACTCTTAGTACATTTCATTCCAACAACACCGCCTCGTCTTGGTTTCGCTTTTGATGCCTTGGAGACTTTTCCGGCCTTGAAGCCAATCCTGGATAGTTGAATTTCTCCCCTTAAACGATTTCACATTAATTCTAGTACCTCTAGGAATAAACACCAGTATACCCTTGAGTCCGATAGTGGGCGTACTTTTAAGTACAAACAAATTTATTTAACCGCACTACGTAGCCGTATTCTTCCCTCTCATTTTGATATTTCTAACATCAAAACCATCCCTAATTTTCAAACACTGGCACCGTGTTAAATCAATTTTAGGGTAAGTAAAACCTCTTAAGTGAACACTCATTAATTTTAGCTCAACTGAATTTTACCATACTATGAGGTCTTAAAACTACCTCCTTAAAAAAAGAAATTTTAAAAACAGACAAAAATAACTCAAAAAAATTGTTGTTTTCCAAAAGCATAACCACTTCAAACACAAACGAAAAGGTGTATAAAATATTTCTTAAAATTCAAGCTTGACAATTTTTATGGGTAAAATTAGAATTTATATGATGAATATATGATTTTTTGAAAAAAAAAACTAAAAATTTTCCAACCATAAGTTAATTCCAAAGATTTTTCTAAAATGTTCTATAAACTGAAACATCTGTCATCATTTTCCAATAGCATCTCTTTCATTACTTTCTCTCAAAACTCACAAATTGGCTACAAAAAATTGATTTTATACACCTGTTTATGTATGAATATGCATATGTATACCCCCAGCCAAAATTAGTTCTTTTCACATAAACACATAAATTCCTGCACCTGTCATCGTAGACGAAAGAAAAAAAAATATTATAATTTCAATCCAAAATTAACCCAACTTACTCAGACAACCTACCAATACCATTTTATTTTATTGTTTTTGTTGTTTGTATAGTGTTTTACAAAAATCAACATAGTCATTAATGATGAATCACATCAATAAAAGAAAAACACACACACTCTCACACAATCAAGAAAACAAAAATTGTCTTTTCAAAGTCAGATCTCTTCAAAAAGAAATCACAAAATTCTCAAAATAAACCATATCACACACATCAAACAAAAGAACTAAATATGAATCACACAAAAAAAAAGACAAAATAGCTAGATATCCAATAAAACCATCTAAATTTACCTCTGAATCTTTTATTTGAAAAATGTTGTTCATATTAAAAATTGAAATTTATATATTTCTATCTCTCCCCCTTAAAAACCAAAAAAAAAAATAATACTAATAAAGTCCGACACAAGCAAAATCAACGTATTCAGCAACAAGAGACAAGTAAAAATACCCGTGAAAGTCGTCCACGTCAGCGTATTATTGTTGACCGTGATACGGTTTTAAAAATAAACCGCCGTGGATCACGTCATCGCAGTCGTGACCACAGCTGGCCACCACCGGCCCACGATCGATCACGGAGTGCCTCTGATGAGCATCATTTCGATGAAAAAATCTGCCATCAACATAGAATCGATAATATAGCTAGGAAATTTGACCACCCTGAGGAACAGGAAGGAAATATAACTCCTCAACATCAGCATCAGCATCACACATTAACTGACTCCATAAATTTCAGCATAAATGAACATCGTTCTCGTACTCCCGAATGGCGCCCAATGCCAAGCCATAGCAAAGTTGCTGAAATAACTTTCCAAGTGCATGTGGGTATTGTCGAACCAAAGAAACAGTTTTTCGAAGGAATAGCCACCACTGAGAGTAGAAATCGTGAAGCCACATACTCACAATGGGAGAAACATAGCCAGTCTCGTTACCAACCATCGAAACCAGCATCGCACTTCATAAGTCGACCTCAAACTGCATCATTGGATCGTTATAGTAGCAACAAACGCCAACAACAACAACTCCCACCCACAAAACCACGCAGTCATAGTAGTACATTACCCAGTAGTAGGTCATCACGCAACAAATCACCAGCATCAGGGAGGGAAATAAAATCAAAATCACCCACTGACATAGCCACAACAATTTGGCCATCGTCATTGTCGCTGTCGTCGTCAGTGTCGGCATCATCGTCGTCATCGTTGGAGAGAAAATCGGTTACCATTAAATTGTCACCATCATCCCAACTGACCAGTGGTGGCAATCAAATTAATTACGATCCTATTTCCATGAATAATAATAATCATCATCATCAGGATCACAGGAAATCTCCAGCAAAACAGCCTGCCAAACCAGCAGCTCCTCTTATAATTGACTGCAGTTCTCTTTCAAAAAAGAACTCCAATACTAATCCCGCCCAGAGGAATTCAGCTAAAGCACCAGCATCAGTAGCAACAGCGGCAAAATCATCATCACCGAGCACCACAGAGGCAAATTTAAATAATGACAAACAGTATCACAAACAGCAACAACAACAACAACAACAACATTTTCATCCATCAACGAAAAGTTATGATGGCAATTTACCCACAATAACCGATGCCACCACCAGTAAAATTGGCAGCAGCAGTGGCATCAAAAGCAGCAACAGCATCAGCAGTGGTGATGGTGGTGCAACAACCAATGCCAAATTAAATGCCACAACAACTGCCAAACCACAATTAAATGTGAATCTAAATTCAAAATCCGATGTCAAACCAAAATCCGATGTTGCAAAAGATACTACTTCTACTTGCGTCAGGTCAATTGATTTGATTGATGACACACACCAAGGCGCCACTGCACGACTCCTGAAAGAAGGTTCAACACATCGCAATTCCAGCGATGAAAAATTACATTGCAAACAAGAAAATATCGTCGCCACATTATTGTCAGGACCGCAGCAAGACTCTAACAAGACAGTAACAAGAAATGAAAACAAATTTCAAAAAGATACAATATCTTACAGCAGTAGCAATACCACCACCACCACTAGCAGCACTAGCAGCAGCAGCAGCAGGATTCACCCCATTAATGGTGACAAATACCGGAGGGCTGATAGTAAAGATACTGCTACTGGTGTTCCCATAGTGGATCTGGAAAGTAATGGCAACAAATCTCCATCAGAATGTAAGACAAAGCACGAACGTCGAAAGGGTATTTACTATACCGACGGGGAATATCTATTTGGTCCATTTGCTACCGATGGAGAAGGAGAAGAAGAAGAAGAAGCCAACAATGATGGTGAACTTCTGACACATGCAGAGCAACATCCGAAGAAGCAACAACAAAAGCAACCCAAAGTCACTGTGATACCAATCGAAGTAGAGAAAGCATCACCTTCGTCCTTGACGTCCGTAACGTCCTCAAATGGAATTGAAATATCCAACCTGGAGTCAAAGTGCGGAAAAATCCAAAAGTCAATCACCGAAGACCTGAGGCAAATCGATAGATACATGGAACAAGCAAAGATGGCACTGAATCGATTGCAAGCCGAACACAAAATAGAAATGCACCCAACTACTCCCGTAATTCGAAAAACACCTTCACCCACACTGCCATCAACATCGCCAGTTGCAATTCCGATAGTGATTCCATCACAAGTTATGATAGTTGAGACACCCCTGCAGGCAATGATAAGACGTGTCTTTCACAAACTACCTCATCGTCGCACTCCATCACCAATAGTTTTCAGCAACGATTGCATGATGTCGACTACGTCGATAACTCGAGTGGAAAATGTGCCAGTAGTTGAGCAGGCACTTCTCGATTTATCGAATTTGACAGCGGTTTTGGCGCGAGGTAATAGTGATGGTAATCGGCGGGTGTTGTCTCCGGTGATGTTATCGATTCCATCAAGACAACCAACGCCACCTAGTGTGATGGTGGTTGATGAAATAAGTGATGAAGCCGATGGAGAAGGGGAAACAGTAGTTGGCCGAAGTCAAAGCAGTTTATCGGAAGCTACAACGGCCACAGCAAATAGTCCATTTACCGTTGGTACAGATGAAGAGGAGGCGGCGGTGGTGGTGGCGTCTAATCAAGTACAACAGGAAAAGGGAATTATCCAGAGCAAAAACATCCTCACCGGGTATTTAATAACGAAAAAGGATCAAGAGGACCTGATGAATAAGGCCTTAGCTACCTCCTGCCCTTCTTCTCCGTCACCGTCACCGTCGTCAAAGCCACAAAGCAAAATTACAAATACGACAACAATAAGTCACAACAAATTGCCATCAATGGACGATAATCGAGGAGGATATGAAGTGGAAAATGTCACAGGACACTCGAGTTCCATTTCGAAAAAGGACAACCATTGTCGATGGCAGGAGCAATTAGCTAACAGCAGCAGTAGCACAAAGCCCAATCACATAACCAACGTACAACCGAACACCAATGAGATGAAACAAAATTCGATAAATAACAAGAAGGAATGTACTCCTTCAATCGGTGGTGATGCACCACCTCCGCCTCCTCCCCCACCGCCACCACCACCACCTTTACCCCAATTGACAAAGACTACGACTTCGGCACCTGTAAATAATTTGAAATATCGTGTGAACGGTCTTTACGGTCACGATGTGGGCCTGGTGACGCCAGTCGTGCCAACCAATAATGATGCTGTTTCTGTTGTTGTTCCTGATTCTGGTGCTGGTGCTGGTGCCGGCTCAACATCATCGTCCTCCGATCGAGTTGGTCGTGCTAGAAATCGTAAATCAGATGAGGGAGCCAACAAGGTGCGGAGCTTGTCCCAACCACCACCATTTGAGTATTTGATGGAATCGGTACCATCGTTGCAATCGATGACAACAAGTACAATCGATTTGGTTGGTGACTTTGCTGATGATGGTCATAACGACGCCGCCGACGACTATGACAATCATCGCAGGCATCATAATGTGTCACCGTGCTTATATTTTCCAGGACCCTTTCATGCCACTACAGGTATTATTATTATTTGTTGTGGAATGTGGAGATATATACATTGTCATCGATGTTGCTGTCCTTTGGTTTTTGTTGCCGTACCTATATCGTGTCGATGTCATTGTTGCTGTCGATGGCTCCGTCGTGCCGTACAAATATATTCTGTCGTCAAAATCTTCTTTGTTTGTCCGTCGAATTGTGCTTTTATTCCTTTATTTTATTTTTGATATTGCACTTTGATGCTACCTTAAGAATTAATGTCATCGTAGTCGTCATTTGTTGCATTTAATATTTTTTTCTATGTTTTTTGACAAAGTGTGGTTTTCTATTGTCATTTTGTTTCTAGTCCGATTTGGTTGGATTTATTTTTTGTTTTTATATTTTTTTAAAGGCATCTTTTTGATGGGAAGCTAGCTTTGGGATGGGAAGTCGTCAACATAGATAAACCAACTGAAATGATGACAGAAGTGAATTCAATCAATTAAGAATTTAAAAGAATTAAAAAAGAAATAAAAACTTATATTTTTGATATTGATTTTTTTCGCAAAAATCATTGATAACTTTTTATTTTGCTTCATGGATTCCAATTAAATTATGTTAGTTCACTTATATACAATACAACGGTTATTTTGATATACTATACATTGCCATACACAATGCAAAAACCTCACGCAACCTTGAAGAAGAAAAATTGCAAAAAAAATTAAAAATCTTTTTTTATTGGAAATTGACTGAAAAGAGCTGCAGAAAATGGCATATAATTTGGAAAATGCTTTTTTTGATCTTCATAAATGAGATATCAAATGAAAGATTATTAATAATAGGAATAGTTACGGTATTAGAAAATAAAACAAAATAAATGACAGTAAATGAGACTAAGAGCAGGAAAATTAAGGGAAGAGAAATAGAGGGAGATTCTACTACTATGCTTATTGTTTAGACAGAAAAGCCTTATAGAAGCTTCACTTACGTGCGTTGGTCGAACAATTGAACTGTCATGCGTTATGCGTCAATCTGACACATAGTCTTGAGAATATAAACCCATTACATTTATTATGGATAAAACTTCTATATATATTTTTTTTTTTTGGCAAAATTTTGAACTTCAACAGCATCATTAATAAAATCTTTGATGCCTCCTTTTTATTTGTAGACCTAAAGGAGAGAAGATAATAAAATATACATTTAGAATACAAAAGAGGAAAAGTTGTTTGATGTAAGGAAGGATGATGTGTTGTCTTGAACTGACTATGTATATGCAATGCATGTGGAAGCAATGATTGATAGATATAGCAAAGTATTTCGATTAAAAGTTTATATCTTCTTGGTTGGAAGGATTTTCTTTTCTTTTTTTTGTTCTAAAAATAGTCTACTTTGTTCTTTAAATGTGTTTAAAGTTAAGTGAAAGTCTATCAAAAATCAAGTTAACCTATTGATGTATATGAATTGAATATAAATATAATCAAAGCAAACATTTCTTTGGAAAATCTTACAAAGTTGAGTAAGAGGAAAAAGATTATTTATTGGTAGCTTTTTTGAAAATCATCAACCACATGAAATAGTTTTAATCGGAATAAATATATTTGTTCTTACCTAAGAATCTTTTGTTCTCTTATTTGATGATTCCATGGAAGTATTTAATTCATAGTTCTGCTTTCAATCAAATTTCTGGGAAGGCTTTAGCTCTCATCCAGCAATTCCAGATGTCTACAATCAAAATTCCAATGTTTGTATTCAATTACTCTGCTTTTGATTTCTTTATAAAATGGAAAAGCATTACACAGTAAGATAAAATTCATAAAAATCATTACATAAATGGTGATTTAAATAAAGTTAAATATAGAAAATGTTTATTTAAAGATTATTATGTACGTTTGAAATCAAAATTCTTTATAATTTTAAGAGTTGAAAGAAAATTATTATAGTTCTCAGGCCAAATTGGGTACACGGAAGTTGAACTGTTTACTCAAAAATGGCTCTTTATTCTTGGGGTCACAATTTAATATTAAAAACATGGCTTTGAACGACACACGCTTAGCGATTTTAATATTTCTTTAAGGTTTTGAAAAGCCCCAATTGAATCAAATCGAATTGAGGGAAGTTCAGTTTTACATCATTAACTGCCATAATAAAAATAAGAGTTCCTAAATGGCTTGCCTGAGGTATTCCATACTGCAAATGAATGGATTTGCAAACACAAGCTCAGAAAAGTATACTTTCGATGATGATGGGGAAACCAAATTAAAAATACCGAATCCAAGATTTGGACAAAATAGGAGATCCAAGCTTTTTGAACAAAATTGTGGATTATGTTATGAAACGCCATACTAAAATCAGTTGCAATTGCATCTTCTCCTTAACCTTGCTTCTAAATATTTAACGACCTTCGAAACGAACTCACTGAAGTTAATGCTTGTGGGTCAGAATGACGCGTTTATAGATATATTTATATTCATATTTATTTTTTAATTTAAAATAGCTGGGTTTTTGCATATTGGCCTCTTCAAATGATTTTTGCCAAAATAGCATTTTTAATCACCCTTAGAAGAAATTAGGAAGCTACCAAACATAAACTGAAATAATTTTGAATTTAGGGCTGCTGTCGTCGATTAACTATAGACAACTCTTAATTGCAACGAGTAATTGGAAGGGGACAAAATGCTAGCTTTTTTTACTATGAGGAAGATGACTACTTCCCTCTGTTAAGAAGAAAAAAATGGGATAAAATCAAAAATAGTTTTTTGTAATTTTCTCAAAAACTAGAAGACATTAAACCATCTAGCTTTCAGTAAGAACTTAATAACCAATGTAGGACTTGGTTTCTCAATTTGTATTTTTGTTTAAATTTTGAGTTTGAAAATTATTTTAAGAATATGTAACTCATGATTTACCACTGACGTGAGCTCATGAAATTTTGAATCTTTTCTAGTTCAGTTCCTTTAGCGTTTTTTTTTTTTTTTTTTGAAAAAAAGTTGCGCTCTAATACCGAAATCTGGCATTTTCTTAAATCTCGAAAAATGAAATTTCAAAAATTAAAAATGTTATTTTTCATAATCTCGTTATTACAAAATCTTGCATTAACATCTCGAACCCAAAAATTCAAACCAAAGTCACGCAACTTAAAATCTTCGATAAAAAAGTATTTGAGGCAATGCAATTAAATTTTGCGAGATTTTAGTTTGCGGTATTTTTTTATTGTGAGATTATGAAAAGTGGTATTTTGTAGTCGTCAATCCATTATGAAAAGCCTGATTTTGTAATTTCGAATGCGAGATTTTGATCTGCGAGACTTCGTACCCAATCCTCTTCGAAGAAATTCTAAACACTTCGCATTTTTGTTTTGCGACATTGAATATAAGCTCGTTCCATAGAAGATGATCTGTGATCCACATGTTCCCGAAACTGAAAGCTGTTCAGCTTCCTCGATACAAGTACTGCTTATGGATATAGTAGCAATGCGGGTGGATTCTTCTTTAGAAATAGCAGATTGGGTTGGGAACGAAATCTCGCTTTCGTTTACAATTAAAAAACCTTTACAATTAAAAAATCCAGCTTGTCACGATCTTGCAATAACAAAAATTCCGCAAACTAAAATCTCGAAAAACAAAACCTCGCAAAATTTTTGGTAATTTGCGGGATTTTCATAAAAAAAAATGTATTTTTTGCAATGCAAATAGCATTGCCTTCTCGCAAATTAAAATTTCGCCAACATTTGGTTTAAAAAAATGTAGTTGTTAATACAAACAATTGAATTCTTCTCGAGATATCCTTCCTTCTGCAAAATACGTAAATCTTTCAAACTTTTAGATCACACCGTCATTTAGCTATTGTTGTTGTTTATTTTTAAATTTTCAATTTTTCAAGATAACAAGAGATAATATAGAGATTGAATATCCAGCTGAAATGTGTAAATTGCATTAATCGTAACAGGCCTTGAACTAGAAAATATTTTTTAGTTCCATACAAAAATAAATTTATGAAGACTTCACTTCACATGTCAAAAATTGAATACTTTATGAAGCATTGCTAAACACATTTTGCTTGCTTTAAAATAAATATTATTTTATTTACCAAAAATAAGAAATCAATCTTTTCTTTGCCTAAAAAAAAATAGTTTATACTTTGTTTTAAATAAAGAAACTAGTTTTTAGTTACATTTTTTAATTATTAAAAATAATTTTTAGCAATAAAAGTTGAAAAAAGTTTTTTGTTTTCGAGTTTTTATTTTCCATTTAAAGGATTTTTATTTTTCAGTATGAAACCCAGAGCAAAACTTTGTTGAGCCAATAATACGCAGGAAAAAATTGATCAAAACCTTAAGAGCCATTTTTGAGAAAAATTAGCTTTTCTTAACACCATTCTTGCCAACAACATGCACACAATTGTTGAGAGTTGTTGTAAGCCACTAGGCTCTAGTTCTCCACGAGTTGTTGCGTCACCAAATGTATTTATTAAAAATTATCTTAACAGTTAAAAAAAATCAATGGTCCTTCTAGCCAAACCTTCAGACCCAAGAAGTAGTCGCTTCAGTGGTTTAAGAAAAAGGTTGAGGTACAGAAAGACAGATGGACACAATTGCGGATCTGAATTGAAAAGCGATTTTTTTTTTGAAGAACAGCGTCCTTTTTTAAGTTTGCTTTCTCATATCCAGTCTTTTTCGGCTTATGATGTTTTTTTTGTTTAATAAATGCAGACGCTTACCAGCGAATGCAGTTGACATAAAACAGTCCCCTCAAGCGGTAAATATGTTTTTATTCTTATTTATTCTTTTATGTAACAATTTGCTGTCCAAAATGTTGGAGGTAATCACATAGACAACAAAAAATGTCGGCATCCACTGCATGAATTCGAAGCACGTTAATCTTAAATCGATATTTAAACACTTACATTTCAAATTCTCTTACAAAACTCTGCAAATAATAAAAGAAGTCTTTTGGAAAATATTAAAAAGCGTGCGCTTTATTATGAAAAACAGAATTTTGAAAAGCAGAATTATGAAAAACAGAATTTTGAAAGCAGAATTTTGAAAAGCAGAATTTTGAAAGCAGAATTGTTGCACACGCAGACCCCAACCCGATTTTTATTTTGCGAGATTTTGTTATAAGACAAGTTTTCGGTGCAAATGATTCTAAAATAACTAAATATTTGGTCTTGAGCATAAATTTAATTCCCAATTTTTTTCAAAAGAGAACTAATGATGGCCGACAACGACAGAAGCCAATAGACTCTCTTTGGAAATGCTACCTAAATAAACTAGGCAGCAATGTCTTACAATCGATACATCTTAATCCTGGAGTAAAACGGCTTAAGTCCACTTTTTGAAAATACTGAACTTATGAAGACATCTTGTAGATTTTTATCAGTGCTATCTATCTCACATGGAAAGAATTGAAAAATGACCATTTGAAAAATTTGCAGTTGCAATTTACGAATCATGTTTTATTCGTAAATCAAGGCATTTTTATTCCAAATTAATACAAAAGCTGGTACTTTAACATTCGAAACGTAGAAATTTACAAAATAAGTTTCTTTGTGATTTGCAATTAAAATCCATGATTCAAGCTTGTAATTTTCATAGCAAAATACAATTTTTTGGCGTAATTTACTCTCCAAAGGAATAATTTCACAAACTTCATTTTGCTCAGTTTTGCCAATTGCAAACAAATAGTCGTAAATTACGATATCCCGAGCAAAGGTATAAATCGGAATTCATTTTTCGTAATTTGCAGCTTATTTTTCGTGATCTGATCCAAGAATTTTTTCCGTGCATGTTGTATAGCAAAATGGCACACTTTCTGAAAAACTATTTTTCAAAATGTTTGTTTTTTGCTACAAAAATTGAACAAAGCGATATTTAAAAATGAAAAATGTGTGCCTAGACTTAACAGTAGTGACTTAACAGTAAAATAATATTAAAAAATATATCCAATATTCTAAATACTTCTGGTCGAAATCCTGTGAACAAAAATTAAATTTCAGAAACGGTCCAATGTCGTGCTTGTCAAATTTATTTTATTTTCAAACTATATTTTGAAAATCTAGAGAAATATCTGAATAAAAAGTTCAGAAGACAATTTCAAATAAGGAATTCGAAATTTTGGTTCTACCTTTGAAAGTCCTTTTGACTCATATCAGCGTATCAGGCAAAAAAAAAAAATCAAGATGTTAAAATAAATATATTTTTGAATAGTTGAGTTCTTTATGCTTAGCAAAAAAGTTTCTTACTTTCAAAACTTTTTTTTTTGGAATTAAGCGTTATTTTAGTAATAAATTTACAATTTCATTTTTCTTGGAATAAACTCAAGAGGACTTTGGCCGTTTTTCCCCTGGAACCTTCATATACTTTGACTTTTGACAGATAAAGTATATTTGATCTAAATTTTACCCAATCGCTCTAAAGTCACCTTTTTCCTGCAGTAAGAAAAACCTCAAAAATTTCTCATTCTTAAAGGTTTTTTTTTTAATTCATCGATACTCCAATGAAATCTGATAGTTGATGGCTTGACAAATGAGGGATAAACTTTATTTTGACGGAAAAAGTGTAGGTAATTGACCTCAAATCACCCTTTTGCGGAGCAGTAAAAAACTGTGAAAATTTCAAATTTTGTCGAAATTTTTTTATCCAACCAAAGATTTTTCTAAAGTAGGCAGTTAGGTTTCTAATTGGGGCAGTGCCTCCACGGAAAGAATTTTTGAATCAGATCACGAAAAATGAGCTGCAAACTACGAAAAATTAATCCCGATTTATTTTCAATTTGCAAAACTGAGCAGAATGAAGATATTGATATTCAAAAATCGTAAATCAACACTCATTAAGTATCAATAATTCTATCGAGAGAAAACAGAAACTGCGAACAACAAATCGCAATTTGATCCAAATATTCCTCAATCGCACAATTTGTAAAATGCAAAAAAGATTTGTTATCACCGCTTTTATTTCGTGATATTGCTACTTGAAAGATCAATTTTGCTCTGTCCTTCACTTAGCAGGTATACACATTTAATTTAATTTATTTGAAATAAATACTTGACGCTTGATTCTACTCGGATTTGAACTCGTAAGTCGTAGCCCTCCAGTTGCAGATCGAGCGTGCAACCACTAGGCCAATTTGCATTATAGATCTATGGTGTCACAAATTAGATACACAAATTAGAGAGACTAGATACATGCCATGTTGTGGTGCTTTGTCTCTTCGAGAAGTAAATTACGCCAAAAAAGTTGTATTTTGCTATGAAAATTACAAGCTTGAACTAAAAAATAAAATAAATAAATTGGGTGGCGAACAGCTCATGGAGAACCAGGGCCTAGTGACTTACAACTCACAACTATTCCTGTGTGCGTGTTTGTTGGGCAGGAATGGAGGGGACCTACAGTTTTTTGCCGAGTCCGAACGGCTTAATGAGAAGCACTTTTTCATGACAAGTAATACTCTTGGAGGATTTGTCAGTTCCTCGCAAGAGGCAGTACCTCGGATAAAACATTTCTGCTTTTAGGTGGCACGGCTGGGAATCGAACCCACACCTTCGGCATGACAGTCCTACGCACTAACCATCACGACACGAGGTACTACTACAAGCTTGAACTATGGATTTTAATTTCAAATCACGAAAAAAACAAATTTTGTAAATTGCTGCGTTTTGAACGTTAAATTACCAGTTTTTGTATTAATTCGGGATGAAAATTCTTTGATCTACGAATAAAACATGATTCGTAAATTGCAACTGCAAATTTTTCAATTGGTGATTTTTCAATTCTTTCCGTGTCCCTCTGACTCTTCTCCCTTCCTGCGCCTATGGTCCCATTAAATTGTCAGCATACTCAAGTACAGTCAGAGTCATAACACTCTCTGGCGGCATCAAATCAACAGCAAAATTGTGCTGCAATTAAATAAGCTTTCTCTAGTGAGCTGACAGCAGGAGTATCATTGAAGAGAACCGTTGAAACTGAAGACGAAGTAGTATTATGTACGATTTTTATAACGAACACAAATGCTAAATATCTTTGACATATTGTAGTTTTTTTTAGCGTAGGTGTATTCATCGTTGTTTATCTGATCTTGTTTCTGGACCAAATTAAATCCCTTTGAATAGATAAGAAAGTTTTTCTCAACTTCTGAATTTGAATTTTTTCAAATACATTATTTGACTTTTCCAAATTCTAGGCCACATAACCTAAGTAATCCTCAAAATATAAACAACTGAAGATGTCTTCCGACAAAAGTTCCCATGGTTAATTTTGTTAAAATATGTGTATTTTTACAATAATATAAATAGGACTATAAAAACTATAGGTCCCTATCTGTTTATTTTCGATTTATTCAAGAGAAGGTTCATAAATTATTTAAATAAAAGACTTCAATTCTCAGCACAAACATTCTTTTCAATAAACCATAAGCTTAACAATCAAGATAATGTTTATCTTCAACAAGAGGACAACCTTTTTGATATTCAAAAAGAAATAATATGAGTGTAATACCTCAAAGCTAATGATTTATATACAATCTTAACCCATACCTTTTCATAGTTTAAGTTTAGACATTCCTTTAATCTAAGTTTGTAGCCAAATAACTCTATCCATCACTTGACATTCCTTCTTAGCATTCATCCAAAGAAACCCATTCCTTTGAATAAAGAAAAGAAAAAAAAAAAACTATACACAATAGGTTAAGTCTTTTCATACATTCTTCATCTTTTTCAAAAGAGGTTTTATTTAAGAAAAAAAAAAAAAAAAAAAAACAAAAAGAATTATTATTAAGGTCGCGCTATATAGCGAAAGTTCCCACAACTGTGCGCGAACATTGAACAATGAAAACTTTAACGAAAAATATCCGCAAACATAAAGCTTAAAGTAATGAACGTTAAGTAAGCCTTCCCCAGACACTGATCCAGCTCAAAAAAAAAAAAAAAATGCGACCAAGAAAACAAAAAAAAAAAGTAGTCCACTTTATTAAACTATCCTTCTCTCTGCTCTATGATGTACTTAACCGAGTTTCTATTCTTTTCGTCTCAACACAAAAATAGAAAAAGAAAACAGAAAACTTCCAGGACTAAATTCGTCCTGCTTCACCATGGCAACTAGGATTACAAAAGCCAGAAGCTATACGAAGAGGATGATGTCGAATAATATGGGTGAATGAATATCCCACAAAACCTAACCTCATATAATCAGACTCTCTCCCTCTTTATTCTGCCTCCGTTTCTAGTTTTGGTGAATTTGTTATTTATGATAGTTTGGGTTGCAAAGTTGCAAATGAAGAAGTCATATTTATGCAGGTGGAATTTTTTGTACAGGTGATGTACTATGATCAGCCATTATAGTGCTTACAGCGAATTTACCCTTCTAAAAAAATCTCTAAATCAAGGGTGAAACCCCAAAAACCGGTAACCATAATAAATATTCCCTTAAACTTGATATTCATAAATCGCAAGCATCCCACCTCGAAACCTGATTAATTTGATTTTCATTAAAGTTTAACTTATATCACGTAGACTATAAAAAAAGAACAAAAGGGACATTTTACCTGCCAGACTATAAGCTATAATAACTCTTCGTTCCATTGGCCTAACAAAAGGAGCATTCCATTTAAGGCATTTCGAATATGTATTTAAAGTGAGTATACTTTGTAGATTTTTAATTACCTTAAAATTTATTTTATTAAATTAAGGTCATGTACTTTTCGAAGACGAAATGTCTGGTTATCGTTCAAGGACATTAAACTTTGTCTATTTATACAAATAAGAGTGGCCATAGAATTATTAGTTGCTTGATGTCGTTTCTTTGGAAGAAACTTTAGGGGATTGTGTTCAAAAGTAATAAACTTAAATTCTCACTCAAAGGACATTTCTATACCAATACTATAGTACAGTGTTAAGGCTGAGTTATTTGTATGTGTATGTGTGTACAGTGTACCTATATGATGATAGAAATACTAGACATTTTGCTTCATTTGAATAAATTAATGAGGCATCTTATGAGATGAAACTTAAAGCATAATAGGTATCATAAAATTATATGTATTTGTGTATATATCTAAAGATATACAATATATACATGCTTAAGAAGGCGTCATCATGGTCTTAAAAGGATTCACGTTCAAATTGCTTTTTGTCGGGGTAAACCTACACACGTATACATATAATTATTATAATAATCAGCATAACAGCATAAATGAGCTATAAAACATTTTAACATTTTGAAAATGTCAAAATATTTAGTTTCAACAGAAAATACGATTAAATTTCATGTCCTTATATGTCCTTGTTTTGTTGTTTTTATTATTGTAGATAGTTTCCACCCTTTGGAAGAAAATGCGCGGGAATAATTAAAATGAAGTTAAATTTAATTTACTTTGGATTACTATAGGGAATTGGGTTTCACAGAAATGTTGTTTGATGAGAAATTAGGCGAGGGTAAGAAATTTATTGAGCTACTTAAATTTGTAACTATTCGTGAGTTGGAAAATTAAAACTCATTTCGAAATGCTGCTTTGGAAACGATATGTCTTGAAAATTAAAAAAAAAAACTAGTATTAAATTTCATCATGTTCATTTAAAATTCTTCATATAGATAGGGTAACATGACACGCTATTAATTTTTTTTATCGGGTGAATCGGGCTTGCAACATTTTTTTTTATACATAATACAGCTTCACAGCCTAGGAAATTTTTTTACATTTCAACAAATCTAAAAATTCAAAATTTTAGTGAAGAGATTCGTTTAGACCAGCGGTTCCCAAAGTGTGTTCCGCGGAACCCTGGGGTTATTTCATTTTGGTGATGAGTTGAATGTGTTCAAACTGGAAAAAATATGTCTTCAACTGCAATCCTCTTTGATGTATTGCATGATGAGAAATGGATTACGAAATTAGCTTATCTTGCAGCCATTTTCGAAAGGATCAACGAAACTGCTACAGCTCTGCAGGAAAAATTAATTACAATATTTTTTGCGAGAGACAAACTGGCAGATTTGAAATGAATGGCTCTTAGTCCAGTTAATTTGTGCTCAAAAAGGTGTAGTGCTCTTTAGCCATCATTCATATTCGGCTTGGTGAAGCCTTATAATATCCCACATAGATTTTGTAGGCGAGGCAGGGCACCCACTACAAAGGCTCCTTTATGAGCAAATTGTGAGGTTGTTTTGATTTTTTCCTTTATTTATGCTTTCGGGGGTGCTGAATCCAAATCTGAGGTCTGCCAACAAAATTTCGTGACGCAACATAAAAAAAAAACGCAAAAAATTATACAAAAATGCATTTCTTGGGAGTTTTTCACGAATGGCTTGAAAACTACCAACTATTCGAAAATTAAATCAAAGTACCATTAAAAGTATACACAATTTTCAAGATTTTTTTCTAAGATAATCCATTTGGACTCAAGCGCTAGTCGAAAATTGACGTATTTCTACTATTTTCGAAAATTGACTCGAAAGCGCTAAGAAATTACTTTGTGTGACAAAATTTGAACTTTTGTCTGTAACATGAACCAAGTTATACTTTTCTGATGGTCTTTGATGATTGTTCGAGTCTGGGCTTGGAATTTCTCTAGTACGTTACGTTTTTGAGATATTCGAATCTAAAGATTTAAAAAAAATGCAATTTTTATGCAAATTTGAAGTTATATTTTTTTCTCGAGGCAATTTTTTTTTTCGAAAAAATGTTTATGGTCATTCTGAAGTGTGAACATTTTACTTCAAAACTATAAAGGGTCCGCCAAATACTTTTTTTTTTGAAAATGGAGTGTAGCTTCGGTTGTGTGGCACGTAGCGCCGTCCTGTTGAAACCAAATGTTTCCAATATCCTTCTCTTCAATTTTTGTGAACAAAAATTCGTTCAACATGGCCCTATAACGATCGCCCTTGATTGTAACGGCCACTCGAAGAAAAATGGCCCAATTATGCCTCTGGACCCAAATCCGCACCACACAGTGACTCGTTTTGGGTGTATCGGCTTTTCAATGGCGTGTGGGTTTTCTGTGCCCCAAATGCGACAATTTTGCTTGTTTACATACCCCCCAAGATCAAAATGAGCTCCATCTGAAAAGATGATTTTTTTTTGTCAAAATCGGCATCTTCTCTAAGTCGATCGCAGGCCCACTTAGCGAAGCAGCCATTTGAATTAAATTATTTTCCATTATTAACCGGAAGGATTGTACTTTCAAATAAAAAAGAAATTTGAGAAAATATTCAGTAGTTTTTTTTTATAGCATTTTCAAAAAAAGTAATTTGGCGGACCCTTTATTTGAATCTTCCAAATACCTCCATTCGTCTTCGAGAAATCGTTGGTTTTCGTCTTACTACCTAATTCGAAAAATCCAGTCAATTTAATTGCTCACAAGGGAAGTGTGAAAACCATCAAGCCTATGACCCTGAGTATACAGGAATACGAATCCCTGATAGATCTGCAGAGCTCCTCTTCATCAAAATTTGTATTTGATTCTGTATCATTAAACGAATTTTGGATTGGTATTAAGAATGAATATCCTGAGCTTGCCGAGAAAGCTATACTAAATTTGCTACCTATTGTTACAACGTACCGCTGTGAAATAGGCTTTTCAGCGTATACTTACACAAAAACTAAATGCAGATAGAAGTTAATTTAAAAACAATTATGGATCAAACAATGAAACAGATTCATTCTTCAACTAAATAAAAAATTGTTTTTGAAATGTGTTGTTTTTCAGGTTTTGCTCTTGTCAGGATGGGGTTCCGAAATATATTTGGGCATTGCTTAGGGTTCCACAGCTTAAAAAGTTTGGGAACCGCTGGTTTAGACGTCTGAACTTTTCAGTTTAGTAGTGAATTGCAAAAAAAATGTAAGCATTAAAATTATTGCTTTAATCGAGGGACATTTCTTGTAGGTAGATATGATTTGTGTCTGGATACACCTTCTCATTATTAAATCCAGTTTTTCAAGAGGCTTTGAAATTTAGAAATTATGTATTTCATATTTTATATTTATTTAAAAAAAAATAAACATATTAAAAACATAATGTTTTTGAAAGTAATACTATAGTATAGTTAACATTGAAATATCTTGAAACTAATTAAACAAAATTAAATTAAATTAAATTAAATGAAATTAAGAGTAGGTACTTATAATGTTTTAAAAAGAAACATTTTGAATATGTGTACATAATCAAGAAAAGGCAAAATTAAAAAAAAAAAAAATTAATTGAATTTAAATTAACTTTTAAATTAAAATTAGCACTTCATATAATAATTTAGTGCAGCTATCGGAGTTGTTGATTCTCATCAGCTCAGCAGGTAATGAGTTCCACAGAACAATAGAGTATAAAAAAATTGGTGCCTGGAAACATTATACTTATGGGTTGGCACAATTATGACTCGGCTTGTTTCCGACTGTATTAAGTTTTGTAAAAAAAGAAAGATATTATAAATTTATTTTTTTATATATCAAATTCTTAAAACATTTTTAAGGCAAAATTTTGGTATGCAAATCTTTAGTACTTATTAATATGCATATGAAAATAAAATTTCATAAAAATTTGTGAACTCATTTTTGAGATATCAAATTTCCAAAAAAAAAAAAAAATTTTTTTTAAACTCAAAAAAATGAAAGGTACTATTAATAGTTGCTAAGTGTAAATTTGCATTACTTCCTGTAGTAGATCGTACTAATTTTACCATGCAGAAAAAGTTTTGACAAAATCGTAGGAACGGTTTTGAGAAAAAAAAATATGTTCTTTAACGGAAGGTACCACTATTTTTTCATAAAATTATTTTTGTGGAGAGTGTTTCAAAACTCTTAAGTATCGAGTTTCAAAAAAATCGATTAAGTCGTTTTCGAAATATTTGATTTTTAAAAATATTTCAAATATTTTTAAAATTTTTAAATATTTTTATATTTATTAGGCTGTAGCTCAACGGACGGATAGACCAGATAGACAAGACAGGCAGACAGAATTGTGAGATCAACTTTTTTCGTTGCAATAACAAATTTGATCAAAATCTCGAGTCCGATTTTTTTTCGAAAGCATAACTCGCCATGTTGCTAGTAGGTACCTATACTACATACATATGTATGTACATACATATATCGCAAGCAAAATATAATTAAAATCGGAGGAGGCGTTTTTTAAAGAAAAACGAGATTTTCCTTGATGGGTTTTCAACATTTGCATGCAAAGTTCATATGCCATTATTTTTGCATGAAATTAAAACTTTTTTAAATATTCTAAAAATATTAAAAACTGTCAAGATTAAAACAAATCGATTATGTTGTTTTCGAAACTCAAATTCAAAAAATATTAAAATAAAAATGACACATTTTTTTAAAAATCCAAAAATTTGGTTCAAAAATTCTTGGAAGCTTAAAAACATAAAAAATTATGCATGACTGAGTCGTAGTGACTTCCTCTGGGGATTTATAAAAGTTGTATATAGAGACATGGATATCTGTTATAAAAGAAAAATGTTGAAAAGGAAGAAATTCGGTTTTTCACATTTGCTAAGCAACTTCCAAGTTTGAATTAAAAAAGAGAATGCCATCTGCATTCTTGATCTAATGTGAAGGTAAGGAAAACATTTTTAAAATCATTGAAGTGGGTTCTAAAAAAATAGTTGGTATGCAAATCTGAAGTATATATTTATGTGAATATATGTAAGAACAAAATTAAAAAAATTACTATCGACCCGTTTTTGAGATATCGAATTTTCAAAAAAAAAAAATCATAAAATGCACGTACAGCATTTGAAATCGTATAAATTGTAGGTATTTGTGTAAGACTTTTGTGGCTAGAAGTTGATTGATTTGCAATTATTTATCACGGTTTTCTGTTTTGCTTCTTAGAACAGTTCATGTTATCTAAGTTGACGAAAAAAATTTCAACATTTTTGGATTTAACGGTCGAAAATTTGGTACCAAAAACCGAACACAAAAGTATAGGTAAGCAATTTAAAGACTACGGTGAAACATGAAGGTGAAAGCATTGTGGTTTGGGGAGTTATGGATGCAAAATGGTGCCTGCAATCTTGTTTTTATTGAAACAACAATATGAAAAAACACAGTGTAAAATCTTAGTTGCCTCATCAACCACCTGCCTCAGACCTCAACCCCATTAAGCATCTGTGGGGCTTTTTGGTAAATAAAGTTCAAAAACTATCAAAAATCCTCTCAAATCTGTAATTTTGGAGAAACGGAACACTATACCAACAGAAGTTACCTCAAAACTTGTGTTATTAATAAACAACTGTCTCAAATTTATAATTTGAGTCAAAAAATGACACTTTCATTACTAATCTGAAAGAAATTTGACCTTAAATCCAATGTACGTGCAATTATTTGATGTATTTTTTTCGTTTCTCTTAATTTTTTTTTATTTAAAAAGGCTTTGAAATATTGAATTTTGTCTTTTTTCTGATAAAACTTTCAATAAACCATAGGTACAAAAATTGCAAAATTTTTACCAAATCATGCCAATTTGCTTAAAAAACGCTTTTTTTTATTCAAGAAAATCAAATGTACGTACAACTTTTTAATTCACAGTATGTTGTTAATCCGTTCAGCCGATATTGAGAAAATTCAAAATAAAAAACCGTTGAATGAGAGCCACTGTTTATATTTGTTAAGTGTAAATTTTTAGATTTTGGTTTTATCAGTGGCGTAGCTAGGATATTTGCCGCCCGGGGCAAAACAATAATTTGCCGCCCCTTCGGTCTAACAATACTTAATAATAAAATCGGTCTTAGAGTTGCAGACAAAATTTTGATTAAAATATTTTTTTATAAATGCAAGAAATAACATTCTCTGAAAAATTGATACACGCCACTTTGCCGCAATATCTGCTGAATGATTTTTTTTTGTTTCTGACCTACTGGGATTTAACTTTAAGCCGACTGTATATAATATAGGCACATGAGACTTGAATTTTTTTTTAATGTTTGCTTTCGTTCAAAAATAGTAAAGTTCATAATTGTTCATTAGGTGTGTCTCACCAAATAAAATCTCTGAGAGCTCAGATATTTTTAAAGTGGGGCAAAAAATCTCACCTGAGCACTAAGATTTTTTCCAGATTACTGAGACGAAAATTTTTGGGTTAGTTTCTCAATGTTCTTTTTCAGCTAAAACTGTTCATTTGACAGCCAAATTGCAATTTCTCGGTGATGTGCAAATACGAAATCGATACAAAAATAGAGAATAGAGGTTGAGTGTTGATAAAAAGGAAAAATAAATTGATCTTAGTATTAATTTTCATTCATTTCATAAAGTTTTGGGCTTTAAAATTTAAATATTTAAAGCAGAGCTAAAATTTTGTTTCCATAATTTCAGTACGATTGAACAGAGTATCTTTGTTTCACCAAAACATTCCGCCTACGTCAACTTGATATTAAGCGCTCGGTGAGATTTTACTTGGTGAGACACGCCTATTGTTTCATCAGTACTCGACAGCGCTACTGAGAAATTGCATACTGTTCATATTTCTCAAGTCTAATGATCATGAACCATGAAAGGGTCAAAGCAACGGCTAAGTCACTACTGAGTGTCTGACTACAGAGTTGTTACTTCACTGAAATTGCAGTAGATTGTTGATCTAATACATTTTTTCTCAAAATATATCTGCTGAAAAATCTACATACTGCACTTCATTTTACGAACAAAAATTAATCTTCAAGCTTTCACAAAAAAAATCACATTTTTTTTAAATTCTTTGTGTTGCATGCAGCCATATGTATAGTTTAGAGCTTTTTTGTTTGCTGGTTTTATGTTTGAAAAAAACTATTGTTATGTTTTATTTATTTTTATTCATTTCTCAGTTTTATATAAATAATATTTTTATTTTTGAAACAATAAAAACAAATTATCTTCGAAAATATTCAATCAAAGTATTTTTGTTTTTTTTTTTTTTCAAATCTAACGTGACACATTTTTTGAGAAAGGTCAAACCCTCTGAACTAAATTGAGAGAATTAACAAACACATATATGTAAAGCTACAAAAAAGAATGGTCATTAGGAAAGCCATTTTGTTTAAAAATTTGAAAGAATTGTTAATTTTAAAAAATAAACTTTTGTGTTTATTACCAACTTCTATAATGAGCAACGGTCATGATTATGCCGCCCCTAGTGATTTGAACACAATGAAAAATTGTACGATCTTATACCTACCATTGTTATAGAATTTTTAATTTAAAAATAATATTTTTTTGTTTATTTCCAACTTCTGCAATAAACAACGATGATGATTTTGCGCCCCTATTGATTTGATTTTAATAAAAATTGATTTAATTATTTATTAAACAAAAATTAAACTTGTGTTTATTTCCAACTTCTCATGAAGATCGAGGAAGATTTTGCCGCCCCTACAAATTTGAATACTATTAAAATTGTGCGTTTTCTAATAAAAATTTAATAAAATTTTCAATAAAAAACTTCTGTAATTGGTTTACATCCCATAAATAATGAAGATGATTTTCCCATTTGCCGCCCCTAACTCCTGGCGCCCGGGTCATGGTAGGGTCCTTAAAAAAAATATATTTTCTAGACTAATTTTGGGTCGCTGAACACGAAAATAAAAATTATTTTTTTTTTCCAAAGAATCGTTTTCGAGATATGCGCAAAAATCATTTCCTCAGCTATTTTTTCAGATATTCCTATAAATCTCTCTAATGACTTATTTACATAAAATGTGTATTTTCTGAATGATGTGCTTTGTTTCCTTCCAACGATGTACTGCTTGTATAAGTCGGACTGAAATTTTATAAGTTACAGGCGTTCAAAGTTTCAAAAACGAGTACTTTTGAAAAATGTTTTAGTTTTTGGTTGCTCCATATGGATAGAAAAAAAATATTTAAAATATTTTTAAGGATACAAGTGAAAAACAATTTTTTTTTTCAAAGATTTGAGCTAAAGCTTTTCAAAATCGGACGATAAATGTAGAAATTATTAAATAATTAGTGAAAGAAGGCAATTTAATTTTTTTCCATAAGTCTTATAAATATATATTAGGGTGTCTGTTATTTCCCAAAACCATTTTTTTTAAATCAGAAACTCCTAAAATCAAAATTCTATGCCCAAATATAAAGCTTTTGACCAAAAAATGTTATCTAGGGTGATAAATCGTTACTTCTTAGGCCATTCTCTTTTCCATACAAAGGAGAATTGGACACACCAAACTCCAAGACCATAATAATGACGTGATGTATATCGTTGGAAAGGTATTTTTATGAACTACAATAGTTACTATAAGAGCTAATTTCAAATCTCAACGTGAAAAAAGTTATTTAAGTTTTTTTTTATAGTACATTTATGCACCAAGTTTCAAAAATGTTATCAACCCGTTTTTGAAATATTGAATTTAAAAAAAAAAACATTAATAATTTTTTAAAATCTACATTTTTTTAAGTTTGATAGGCAATATTATTAACTTTTTAAAGGAGCTTTTTCATAAAAATTTTGATTGAAATCGGCTAAGCTGAAAATAAGAAAATGAAAAATCAAAAAACCGATCGGTGGCAGGTACCGTTAACAACAGTTTTTTTTTACCAGAGAGAGACTTATAAAACCTTACGTTCAAAATTTGAAGAAAATCGCTTCAGTCGCTTTGGCTGCAGTTCGAAGCTCGAGGTACAGATAGACAGACCAATAAAACTGTGGGGCCCACTAGAAATGTTTTTTTTTACCTTTTCGCTTAGGTGGACTTTGTAAATTCTTTGGTAGAGATAAGAAGGCACTAGTCCTTGAGCTCATTTGCCGGAAGATACTCTATGAAACTGGATAATTGAAAAAAATCACCTTAAATTTTTTCTACCAAATTGTAAGCCAATATATTTGAACTTAGGTACTGAATCCTGCATAGTTGTTGATCTTCTCTTGACAAACAGTTGTAGCGTCCATATCTTTCGACCACACCCATCAATTCAAATATTATTTTTTATATTTTACATGATGTATATTTTTTATCAATAAACCAAAACTTTCTATTGCTCATAAGATCGACAAAATACTATTTTAAATATTAGACAATTGTCAGCCCCGGATCTATAATAATTGAAAGAAACCACATATTTTTCAGTGATTTTTTGTCACTGGGAGAATAAACCTACCCGTACCTATTCACCAACCTATTACTATAGATAAGAAAATTAACAATGCCTAAGCAAAGACGATACACAACCAAGGTTCGTAGAACGATAAAATATGATTCGTTCTGTCGTGAACAATTCA
This sequence comes from Dasysyrphus tricinctus, assembly GCA_963921185.1. Taxonomy (NCBI): domain Eukaryota; kingdom Metazoa; phylum Arthropoda; class Insecta; order Diptera; family Syrphidae; genus Dasysyrphus; species Dasysyrphus tricinctus. The sequence continues at coordinate 213,333,045 of OY992532.1, read as the reverse complement.
ATAGAATTTTATTTTTGATTCGATCACGAATCTTATTTTTTGGTTCCTAATAAAATTCGTTTTCATTCGAATCAAATCTGCAAGGATCTGTAAAATATAGTTCGTTTCCGAATTTATCATGGGAGAACTATTGAAGATCCATTCCCTGAACCGAAGAAAGGAAAATGTAAATTTACGACAGGACACACTTTCGAAAAGCCAAAGTTAAGCAAAATATAGTATCGAAGCAAGAAGTTCCGAAAAAAGTTTTTAAATCCTCGGGACTTCGTTGTTCCTTGAGCGAAGTCAATTAAATTGACAGAAGTGATAGCTGAATAAAATATTTTCAAAATAGGATGTTTCTAAAATATGTCAACGTTCTTTCTTGAGAGATTGCAATCAAATTAACTCAGGGGATAGCTGATACAGAATTGTAACAGAAAAAAATATTTCACAACCGGTTTTTTCAAAAAATGTTTACATATTATAACTTTGTTGTTCCTTGAACGATTTCAATGCAATTGACACACAAAATTTCAAACCTTAATAGTACGAGAGCTAAGCAACGTCAAAACACAAGTAATTTAAGATTTGCTGGTTCTTCGATACGCGTGAGAGCAGTCTCCGGCTGGTGAGAAATTTTGTGTTATCCGCCATTTTGAAAAAGGGTGTTTAATAAGGTAAATCCAATTTTCTCGGAGAGTAGCATTTTTTATTTGATTTTGTAAGTAAAAATATCTTTTCAATTTTTTGTTTCCAAAAAATATCGACATTATGAACAATTGTTGTCGAAAATTGTAAAAATGGTTTTCAGCGTTTATCTCACTTTTTATTCCTATGAACGAAAACATTTTTACTAAGAAGTTTTTTTAGAGCACCTGATTTCCTACATTTTTGTGGGTATTTAGATTTTGTGTGAATTAAAAAAGATCTAAAATACAGTGTAATAAAGTTGTCAGTATCCAGCAAATAATCCTTTAGGCAAGACTAGGATTTGTACGGCGTGGTGCGACGCTTGAAGAGGGAAACAGTTCAAATGTTTTATTATTGAAGAAGTAGGATCTATCTCCTACAGTTAAGGGAGGAGGGGAAGTTTTGTAAAAATGCACTTACATACAATGCAAAAAACTTTTGTTAAAACACCAAAAAATCTTCGAACAGTGTAATATAGCTCGTTTCTTTTTTTTAATTTTTAATTATAAATTATTTTAAATGGAGAAATAATTATAGAAAACTGCTAACGGTTGACGGAGAAATACAATTTAATATTCCATTGCCGCATCTCAATTCATCTCATTTCATTTCATTTCATTAAGCGTCGAAATTCTCAGTTTTTTCAGTCACATAGATTTGGCGTCCCTGTAAGCTGCCGCCCGGGGCACAGGCCCCGGTTTGCCCCCCCCATAGATCCGGGGCTGACAATTGTTAGAAAATATGGGAAAATGAAAACAGAACTGCTCGAACTCAGCTGTAAATCGGAAAATGCTGCTTTGAATTTTGAGGTACTTACTCTAAGAAAATTGAAAGCACTAAAAATGTTTATGTCCATAAAAATTTCCACATGTATACAATTTTAGCTGTTGAGGAGCTTAGATAAATATAAAAGTTTGTTTTAGAGAAAATTTTTAGCTTAATTTTTATTGTTAAACTGATTTTCAAAATTTGTATACATTTATAATCTTGACTATTCACTGGTCATTTTGATATGCTTTTGTACGTTTACCACGAACTTGAACCCGGCTGCTTACATACATAGATATTCTTCCACTCAAAATTGACCGCAAATTTAGTGGAATAATGGAAGTTGTTTGGATTGTTATGAATGAGATGAGATTTGTTGACTTGTGATAGTTTTCACCAATGAGAGTGACGATATGATAATTATGTATTAGTTGTCAGTGAAATTCACGAAGCTTCTGTGGGATCACACCTGCACTCAGCTTAAGGCTCTTGATAGCTTTAAAAACCAAAAATTAAATGATCGGAAACTTCTTATATCTATACATATTCTGTATAACATTTATATTTTTTAAATTCTATTTAACTCAATTTTTTACCAACAACAAAAAATACTGCTTAAATACAACATGAAATAAAATTTTATTACAAATCAGTGATTCCATCACAAATAATAAAGAACTGATGCTCGTTGATTCTATAAAATCGCGTCCTTGCCATTTAGTATTCATGTTGCTAATTTATATTTACCATCAGCTCTCTCTTCTCATTTTTTGTTATTTCATTTAAAAGTTTCAAATTGAAGAGACTCAAGACCCTCCTTAGTGCTTATAGTGTGGTGTAGGAGCTTAGCATATTCGCATTCACAGCAAGCAATACAACACCAAGAGTTCCTAAGTACACACTTTTGGCACATCATTTTGTGAATCATGCTTCATTCTTGAAATTATCACTCAAGCAAATAACTTTAAAAAAAAAAAACAACCATAAACTGTGAACAGTTGTTGTTCGAGTTTGTCTTGTGTCTTGATGGCATTTTCTTTTTTATTTTTATTTTTGTTTTTGTATTTTCTTTTTTTTTTGTACTAAAAGGGTGGGTTTCTTGTACTTTGTGTCGTGGAAGGATATATGCTCCTTTTAGCCATAACTTAAATACTCTATGAAAGCTCAAGTCATAAAAAAAATATCCATTCATTCCCAGTGGAATACTCTCTATTCTCGAAGCGAAAAATTGCCAAAAAATAAAGAATTCCAAGCTAGAAAAGTTGAGTGCTTATTCTCGGCTCTTTACGATGATGATGATGATGATCTTACTACCCCTTCCTTACTATACACACTTCGACTCGTTCGTGCTTCTTTCAAAAGCTGATGGCAATAAATTGACGCTTTAGGTCCACAAGATGATATATTTATACTATTTCTTTAGAAGGCTTGCTAGTGTGGGGTGTGAAAAGGGTGGGTGAAGGAGGGTAGTGTGCGGGTGGACGTAGGGATAAAATTAATAAACATTATATGCTAATAAAATTGTAACGTCTTTGCATTTTAATTATGAAACAAACTCATTTTTAATAAAATACAGAAGAAAGAGACAGACAAAAACAACAACAACAACAACAATGATGACAGAAAAAATCATCTTCGTCAAGAGGACGAAAAACAACGAAAAATTGTTCTGCTATATTATTTCTGAGATGTTAATTCATTTTGTGTTGTTTTTTTTTTTTTTGTTATTTTTGGTTGAATTTTTCATGGTGTCGACATTGGCTTCACCGATAGAGTTGATGGTGGCAGAGGATGGATGCAATGACAGCTTAGTGGTGTTTTGGTTTATGTCACTTTTTCCCTCATAAAATGTTAATGTCTACAAAAAGGACGAAGGTTTTATTTCGTAATGTTTCGTTATAATATTTCTTTCTTCTTAAGAAAAAAAAATCATAAGCCATAAAAAGAAGACACAATGTTAATATTATTGAATAAGATGGTATATGTTGATGTATTATGTTTTTTTTTGTCCTTCTGGTTGATATACGATTACCTAAACCCGGAACAGACTTTCAAGGTTGCGCATACAAAAACACAGAATATAAATGAATAAATATGAGATTGTCTTGTTTTTTTTTTGTATAAATTTGAGGATGGCACGTGTAAATGATTTATCGTGCATCTAATTAGGATGACAATGTGGGTGTTACCCATTTATATGCGAGTGATGTTTAATTTTGAAATATTTATCGAGTGCATTAGGTGTCTGAACTAATTAGAGTGTTATTGATGTTTATTTCGAAAAATGAATTTATTATTGCTTTTGTGATTATTTTATACTTTAAGATAAAATTAGAATTTTAAAGAATGTCCTCTTCTCAGGGTTACTTACATTGGATATGACTCCAACGAAGCTCTTTCTTATTCAACGAAGTTAATGTTGTGTGGCTTTCTAGCAACTATTTCATATTTGACTGAGCTAATTTAAGAAAAGAAAGGCTTCTAAATATTTACAATTTTACCTCAAGAAATAGGTATATTGTCCTGACATCTGACATATTAGTAACTTACCACTTCATCTAGATGTCTATACCTTCCACAGAGAAGCAATTTTGTATGGAATTGAAGCAACTTTAACGAAGCTTCATTATATTATACAGTTAAGTGCTACAGTCTATCAACTTAAATTGTCTTGTTAAGAATTTAAGAACTTGAAGGCTTTAAGATTTTTTTGAAATGTCTCAGTTTCTCTGATTAGTTATTATTTTCAGATGCTTCTATGAGATTTTTAGAAAAAATATTAGATATGTCTTTTGGATACCCTTAATTTTTAGGATAGAAAATCTTAAAAAGAAATCTGATTTCACCAATCACTTTCCAAGAAAAATACTTTCCTGCAATGTAAAAGTGCGAACTGGTTCACAAAAGAGTGTTAAACCTTGACAAATGTAAACAGCATAATAGCGGGATGCTACAAATTATTTCTGTCAAAATTGATGGGTTGATTTCATCAAATTTCCTTTGCTTAGTTAAAGATTTTTCTTCAATTTCCTTGCTGGAAACTATCCTGACCATCGTGCGTCAACGCTTGTTACATAAGGCCACTTGGTAATAAAATTGGCTTACCATTTTAGAAACAAATTTGGGTGTTTCCTAAAAATTCGTCAATTTTTTGCATCCGAAAGTCAGTTTTCTACTCCTCAGACTGAAAATGTGCCTATTTTGTGCAAATATATATAAACATGGTAGGTGTTGAGATGCATTTTCAATCCAAATTAGTGTACACAAAAGTTGTAACAGGGAACTTTAAAAATTATTTTTTTTTTACTTTTAAACTTCAACTCATCTCTAATTTTTTTTAGCAAAATTAATTCAATGTTAGTCTTTGCTAAATTAAGGTTTCTAAGTTCAAAATTTGCTCCCTATTCCGCATCAGCCCTTGTACTCATTTCGTATTTTCTTTGTTTTCGAAATTTCCTCCGAAACAGTTCCGTTTGTATTTTAAATCATTTGACCGATCATTTCACAAGAAATGTTTAAACGATAAATGATTTTTTTCATATAAAGGGTGTTTTTTTTAGACGTGTGGTTTTCAAGAAGAAATAAAGCCCATATAATTTAATGCTTTGGCCAAGAATTAAGCTTTACTATAAAGATAAGGGTTTGCCATTATGTATTAAAATTAATTTCGCGCAAGTGATGGCCGCAGCAGCTGGCTCGAATAAATTCCAGCCGGGAGGCCCATTTTTCGTCCACGAATTTTTGTCTTCTTCGATACTCTGCTCCACAGCAGCAATAGCGTCTTTGGTGCGCACTGTACGGCGGCGTCTCTGAGGATGCGCATTATCCACTAGAGAAAACGTGGTCCGAAACTTAATCACTGTTACTCGAATTACCGACTCTGCTGGGTGATTATGTCCACCGAATATTGGACGCAACGTTCAATGCGCGAACCGAACTATTATTTTGGTAATAAATTTGCATGATTTGCAAACGTTGTTCAGGAGTAAGTCTATTCATTATGAAATGGCAAACCAAACTGAGCATAAATCAAGTGATAGCTGTCAAAAAGACCAACTCCGAAAAAAGTATTGCCAGATTGAAAATCACACGTGTAAAAAAACACCCTTAATTATCGAGAAATTCTCATTAGAAAATGAAAAACTCTCCGTTTTTCACAGTTTTTGAGGTTATGTTGTAACAACAAGAGGGACATTTTTGTCAATAAAGCTTAAACCGATTTCTAAAAGCACTAATATCTTTCTTCATAATTTGGTTAAAATCCTTAGTTAGATGTTCATAAGTCATCACCGTTTTTTCACTATTTTTGAGGTTATGTAACCACAGTGATATAATTTTTGTTTGAACAAAATTTGTAAAGATTCCTGAAAAAAATATTTCTCTTCTTCTAAATTCAGTTAACATATACCTTTCTAATTTTATTTGTGTTCTCTGAAAAAATCCTTGTTGATCTCGGATTCCGTGATATATGATCCGAGGAGCATTATCTAAAAACCAATTTTGGTTAACACGATAACCCTCCAAAAGGTGCATTCATATTTTGTTTTCGATGCACTGTTTAATCATTTAAGCCCCAGTTATGGACTGCAAGACTTTGATTTTTTGAATTGCCTTCAATCACGTTTTTGAGGCTTATACGAGTACTTTTTATACTCACTCATACTCAAAATCTGCTGCGGGTCTACAAGTAATTGCTAACTATATAGTTGAGTTGTTGTTCTGTGTTATTTGACTTTTAAACTTCAAATCTTCTCCAATCTTTGTCGTAATAAATTCAATGTTAGCCTTTGCTAACCGTGATATCGAAAACCATAGTCTGGCAGGTTTTTTCTCGGCGGTGGATGTTAAAGAGAGCTAGGTCTCCTTTTTTACTGTCATGGTTATTTCTATTTTAATTTAAAAAATGTGTATGATTTTCTGTGATTTTTCTTAAGCACAAACACAAATACAAACTATTTTATGCGAACAAAACAAAAAATCAATAGAATAAAGTCTCTTGCTTAAGAAACTAAAACCATAGCTCCTATTGATTGTATCATCATGATAAAAGTCTTTAGACTTGGGAAAAATGACAGATCATAATTTCCTATTTTTGAAAAGTCAATTGATGTGTTAGTGACCCTTAGGGGCCAGTTATAGCGGTCAGGAAAACGCATCAGAAATTTTTTTTCAAATTAATTATTTACTTTGTTTTCAACGGATTTGAAACACAAATGCTACACGAATCAATGACAAAACACTCGAAGAATTTTTTTGTGAAAATAAAATTTTCAATTGAAATATTATTTTTTCTAAAAAAATGTTTTTAACAATTTTCCTGATACGAAAAATTAATTTGAATAAAGAAAATAACTGAAAAACATTTTTTAGGAAAAAAAAATTATTCAATTGAAAATTTCATTTGCTCAAAAAGTTCCTTGAATGTTTCGTCATTGATTGGTGTAGCATTTGTGTTTCAAATCCGTTGAAAACATTGTAAGTAATCCATTTAAAAAATTTTCCTGATTCGTTTTCCTGATCGCTATAACTGACCCCTTACACATACATAAGATTGGGAACCATAAGCTGGTGTTAACCACGCACTTCTCCCAAATGCTGGGAAAAAAACCTGCCCGACTTTGGTATTACTACTCTTATCGTGATATCGAATACCAAAGTCTGGCTGGTTTTTTCCCATGAAATGAAACTTGAAGCCGTCCGGTCCATCTAAATTAAACTTCTTTTCATCCGTGAAGACAACCATTCGCCAATCATTTTTAGTTTGCCTCTGGCCTATAGTCCAAGCCATATGATGTATCGCAAACTTTAAGTCGAAGCTCCTTACGCAGGATATTCAGTGTGTTTTTGTCAGCTTTAACCTCTTCAGATCAATATCACGCCAAACAGTCGATTTGCTGGCTTCGAATTTGATTTTTGATGTGGAATAGCTGGAATTGGAGGCAATTCGAATGATTTAACGTCTGTCAGATGGTGAGATCACAGTAAATGTCCTTCCTTTGTATTTTCCATAGCAAAGAGTATCTTTTAAATAATTAGAAACACAAATTGCAATACACTCAATAATTTTTTGCTATTTGGCGGTTTGAATAACCTTCCGGTAAACGTCTATTTTTGCCTTTCGGCTGTATTTAAAAAAATTTATCGACCCATTTTTAATCAAAATTTATCTATTTCACGTTAACCTTACTGAACTATAATTTTACACTAGTTATCTCAAGAAATATTGACGAATGCAAGAAATTTCACAACTGTCTTTATTCAAATGAAACAAATTTCGTTGCTTAGTTTACAGCAAAGTGTTTTTTTTTTTAGTGCATTCTCTTCAGAAGTTCCGAAGCCTTACTTCACTCAAGAATTTTAATAATGCATGCAATTGACGGGACTTTACAGTAGCTTTTATACAAACAAAAATTGCCTTTATTCAAGTAAACCGCAGTGTATGAGTTATGTATTTCTATATTATCCTAGAAACACAAAAATGTGAGGTTATTTCAAACTTCAAATCAACATAAAAATTTACCATTAAAAATACAAATCAAGAAAGAAGATTTTCCTAAAATTCAAAAATTCCCAAAATCTTAATTTACTGTATAAGAGAATTTGTAATGATTTATAAATTCATTGCATTCTATGTTTATTAATTAAGAACATATACAAATAATTCCACCTTCACAATTCTTCATAAAATTGCAATTCATCCCCGCATGCTCATCTCATAATAATCAGATGCTTTTCAACTTATTCTTTCAAAAAATAATAATTTTAATTGACTGCCCTCCTCTATACATACATCGTCTATGGCTCATTTATACATTTTCATAATCCATTCCTCTCTGACCACCCATAACTCAATCCGCACCAAATCAATCGAACAATAATGTTTTTAAGTGCAATTCACACACTTGAGCACATTTCGTAAGTCGTGTGGAAGATAAACAAATTCATTTTTATATCTATTTTTAAATCGAAGTAGTATCTCAACAACAAAAACAACATAAAAAGAAAAATATGATATATGTAAATGGGTTTTATTAATTTTTCACATCCCTGAATATCATTTCGGTGTATAACCTTGATTCAAATAAAAATGTGTGGCGAGAGATATTATAGGTATCACATGTATGCAACAAAACAAATTTTTATTTATTTTCATTTCATTTTCATTTTTACCTGAGCAAACTTCTATGGAATTTTAAGTGAAATTAAAATAACCCAGTTTCGAAATATGTGAAACTATTTTTAAGCATATTCATCGAGCGAAAATAATTTCAATACGTACTCGCGTTTTTCGGCGGACGTATGTATGAGAGATACAGTAAACAGGTGCAATATAAATTCGATTATTGCCGCACGCCTTAAGGGGCAGATATGTGAGAGTATCGCTCCTGTATCTCTACTCAATGCGGAATAAGTATTATGTGGGGATGGTTTTTATGTGATCATTCGATTAAAAATAGCATAGGAGTAGTTTTTTCATGTTTATTTTAAAAATATGACACTCTCAACTATAGGGTTGCCAATAAGGACTTGTTAACAAATATTTGACTAGAATAATTTCCTATTTGTTGCTTTAAAATGTCAGTATCTTGTAAACCTCAAAATCAAGTTTAAAAATTTGAATGTCTGAATACACTTTTGTATGTTTTATATACGAATTAGATAAGTTCTAAATTTATGACTTTTTAAATTTCCTTTTTGTATATACCGGCAACCCTGTTTTCAAGAACAGAAACCTATGGTCACAATGTCATTTGTGCTATTTTCTGAATTTCGATTTTAACACGTTTTTGTGTGCTATTTTATTATTTGATGGGTGTTGTGCACTATACTGAAACGGAATAATAAATTATTTTAATCCAAATTATTTGAAAATTTAAATGAAATCGAGTTTTTTCTATAAAAATAAACTTTTATTTTGTGTAAGGGATTTTATTTATCTCTTTCATTTCTTGCCTGGAGTTTTTTTTGGAGAGGCGGGACAATGACCTTAGGACTTTTTAAAAAATATTAGTAACAAATATTTTTAGTTTGAAAGAGATTGGCATTTTATTTCCCATCTGTTTATTTACATTGAAAATATTGATTGAAATAATTGCAAGAACTTGGGTGCGCTGCTACCAAGTTGTAAAAACTGAAGTTTTAGTTAAAGAATGAAAAGTTCGTATTTATTTTGATCATAATAGATTACTAGTTAGCTGTAAGGCACCTCTGACACTCATTGAAGACAGATACAACTCAAATCACATAAACAGACAAAAACTATATTTCATAAAATTTTGTGTTTTAAGAAGGAAAATGAAATTAGGTTTGTTCGCTTACTTCTCAAAACTGACCATTTCTTCCAATTTAAGTTCAAAGTTCATATAAAAAAAAAAAACTAAAAAACTAAACAGGACTTTGGGGGACTAAATTGGGCAGTTTTGGGAAGTTAACGAACGGAGGTATTAATGGAAGACTCAATGATATAGGGGAACCCGTTTTCCTAATTAATTTTAATTTTTGTTTGATTTTTAAGTAATTTCAAAGCTTGCATAATTTATCAAAATAATTAATTATTGTTTAATATTATAATTATTTTTATTATTATTAATATTGTTATTGTGAATTATTTTAAAAGAGCTAAACTTGAATAATACATATTTGCGTTCTCTGAAACAGTACTAACGATTTAAATGAAATTTTCAGAATTTGAGCGAAAAAAAAATAGTTTTCCTAAAATCCGCCCACTGCCAGCCCCAAATTTGGTACTGTATTTGGTTGTTCGGAAACGAGTTAAATGCTTGGGATGACATTTTCACAATTTATTCTAATAAAAGAAATGTTTTACTGGGATCCACCTACAGCCACGCCCACTTTTATTTCTTATTAGTTTTTCGGCAATAGCTCTAACAATTTGGATGAGGAAGTAAAAATTTATAAATAATTTTACTAAAATTTACACCCGGCCACGCCCATTTTGCTAATTTATTGATTTCTCAAATATTGATCTATTGATTTATGTATAAAATAACATTTTCAGGGTTTGTTGTTATGTGCAAAAAAAAGTTAAGAAGTGGTTTAAGTTAAAACTTCCTATTGCCACGCCTACTTTTAATGGTTTTAGGTTTTTCGGAAAGAGCTGTAACGATTTTGATGAAATTTTCAAAGTTTTTTCGTATGAACAAAACAAAAGTTTAAAAGGTTTTTATTAAAATGTGCCTATGCCTACTACCATGCCCACTTCTCTTTCTACTTAATATTTCAAAGAAGGCCAGGGGGATCACAGGGATTTGATCCCCCCTCCCCTCAAAAATTTCATGGGGAGGGGGGATCAAATCCCTGTGATCCCCCCTCTCCATGAAATTTTCGAGAATGGCATTTGAAAATCTATACTTTTCCAGTTTAGTATGAAATTTGTACTCAAATTTCTACAATAGTTATCAAAAATCAAAAAAAAAATTAAAGAAGAAAATTTAATTTTTTTTAAGTTTTGGGTCATGACAATTTAAAGTTTATTGGCTGGATGCGTAATATGATAGAATGAATGTCAGTTTTTGCGCAAAAAATTAAATGTTTGACGTTTAAGAATAGTTTAGAGTTCCCATGCAAAAGAAAAATCAATTTTAGGCGCAAAATGTTTGCCTTTGCCTAAGCCACCCATTGAGTCATTAATTGACCCCTTATTAATAAATTATTGGCCTAAAAATGGAAAACAATAAATTTTGGATGCAAAAACAATTTGCATGCAAATAATGCTGTGAGGTGAATATTTTTTTTATTTTTTGTAGTGTGAATATTTTTTATTCAGCACACTTTATCTAACGAGAAACAACTGCCCAAATGTTTTGTTGCTCTAGCCTAAATAACAGTTCCCGTATGCAAAAAAAAACTATGCAAATATTCTCGCATGTCAAAAATAATTGAGGTGAAATGCAAAATTAATTGTTTGCATGATTGGTCTACAGTTTCATGTAAGCGAATTGCTGTCATGGAATGTCATGCAAAACAATGGAACGGCAATTGTTTACCATACAAAAAAAAGTGTGTTGAATAAAATATTTTTTGTTGATCGTCGGTTTTCACTTCCAAAAAAAAAACATATTCACCTCAAGGAATTATTTGCATGCAAATAGTTACTGCACCCAAAAATAATTATTTTCTAATTTTAATTATTCAATTTGGAACGCAGAATAGGTGAAAAATCGTTTTGAAAATTTTGATTTTTTGTCGCATGGGAACTGTAAACTATGCTTCTATGACAGCAATAGTTGCTTTTTGCATGAAACTGTAAGCCAATGCAGAAAAGTAGTTTTGTATTTCACCTCAAAAATTTTTGACACACGAAAATATTTGCATAGATTTTCAAACGGGTACTGTAAACTAGGCTTTATAACGACGAATTTATTTTCGCGCAAAAAATGCCACTAGCATTTTTTTTCATGAAATCACCATTATAGTCCGGAACGCTCTTAAAGAACCAAACTATATTTTCCGATTTAAAGCCGATTTTATGCAGCTCCATTTACAATTTTCCTTTATTTTTCTTACATTTCGCACTACCAACATATGACATTGTTAAAAACAAAACATGGTAGACATAGACATTGTCTTGTCTATGTACACATTCATACATAAAAACTCTACTTTCCAATGAAATGAAGCAGAAAATTAATATAAAATAGAATTCTTGTTCTATATATTTTTTTAAATCTTTTGTCTAGACTTATAATTATTAACATTCTTTGTGTATAAATTGAGATTGATTGTTTTTATTTTTTTGCTTGACTTATTTATGACTTATACATGGAATATTCATTTTGTTTTTATTTTACTCCTAGAAAATAAACACTGGATTTCTTGTCAAAAATTCAATCAATCCTCTTTAAAAATCAAAGTAATGTAGCAACAAGAATTTAAAATTTGCAAATCTTACCCATTTCAAATTATTTCTAAAAACAAAATCATACTAAAACATTGTATTCTTTTTCAAAACAAAAATGAATATCTTACACATCATATGCACTGACAACTAAACAAATTCATAATTCATTTAAAATAAAATTCCAAAAAATTAATATTAAAAAAAAAAAAACATTTTTCTAAATTTCATGCGGAAGAAATTTCAATCTACAAGAAAGTCACACCGCCCACACTTAAAAACAATATTTTTTTTTACAAAAATAACTATAAAGTTGAGTCGCGTCGGATCGTCAAACTTAATTCCTCTGATTCTCCCCCTTTGCCCCCCCCCCCCCACTTCTTGATTTAGTTTACCTTTAAAATTCAATTTATTCTCAAAATGCCAATGATCTATATTATGTCGACAGCACACAAAAACGACGGCATCGCTGTCAATCTTTATAAGATCAAAAATAGCACTCATACGCCCGAGTGTATTATAATTTAGCTTATATATAGTGCAAGATGGAATCCTTTCGATCACACTTTTCGTTTTTTTTTGTTTTCCTCTCCCTTCACATACTTTTTGTTTGCCTATTTTGTAACAAATTAATCATTTTTAAACAATTTTCCAAGAAGAAGAAGAAGAAGAAGAAGGAAAAGTAACAAAAAAGAAAACCACAGAGGGTGAAGACACACAAAAAGATAAAAACAAAAAGAAACATTTTTAGTATGCGGTGTGTGGATGTTTGTGGAACATAACCTAAAGAATGATCACATCGTTTCTTTTGCTTGTGTTTAACACACATCATACGTATGTTTTAAGTTTCTCTCTCGTTTTCTTCTTGCGTGACTTTTTCTTTTTTATTTTTTTTTTTATTGGTTCTTATTTTGAATGATGTGTAATCAAGAGGAGAATATATACATTTTCTATTCCGTGTGCATGAGCGGATTAGTCATAATTCTTTAATATTTATATTTTATTGCCATTTCTATTAAATAAGTCAAAGTCTTTTCTGCAGGTGTGTAGGTGTCCAATAAAATGAAATGATTCGTTGTGATGAAGCATAATATAGATACATTGAACATACATAGGTAGATACGGATAAGAAGTTTTGAGTCTGTTTTTAATCAAAATATATGCAAACATAGTAGTACCTCGTGGCTTGATGGTTAGTGCGTAGGACTGTCATGCCGAAGGTGTGGGTTCGATTCCCAGCCGTGCCACCTAAAAAAACAGAAATGTTTTATTCGAGGTACTGCCTCTTGCGAGGAACTGACAAATCCTCCAAGAGTATACTTGTCATGAAAAAGTGCTTCTCATTTAGCCGTTCGGACTCGGCAAAAAACTGTAGGTCCCCTCCATTCCTGCCCAACAAACACGCACACAGGAATGGTTGTGAGTTGTAAGTCACTAGGCCCTGGTTCTCCTCGAGCTGTTGCGCCCTCCAATTTATTTTATTTTATTTTTTATATGCAAACATAATATTTCGTTTTTTATTCTCCTAAAATTAAAACAAAAATGTCTACCCGTTTTTGAAATATCGAATTTTCAAAAAAAAAAGATTGGAACTTATTACAATAATTCAAAAATTTCTTTCTTAAAAATTTTGTTATAAGATATTATTTCAACTTATTTGAAATATCTTAATAAAAAAAAAAACACATTGATTTTATCATAGAGAAAAAAATTTATCAAAATCCTTAAGGGTTTTTGAAATTTTTTTGAAAGTAGGTACCTACCGTTGTTTTTCATAGAAGTAAAATATTTTTTAAAAATATTTTTTAAGATATTTTATATAAAGTGTAAAAAAATCGACCATGTTTTTTCTTCAAACAAAAACTTTTATCCAAAGAGAGAAGAAGCTTCAACAAAATTGTATGGCAGATACCGTTATTTTTGGTTAAAAAAAAAAGTGTGTCAAGAGTCTGTCACTCAAAAATGCTATGTTCCAAGTTTGAGGCAAAATGATTTATGTAGATATTTTGTCTGTAGCTCAGAGCTCCAAAGATTTTTCTTAAAATAAAGCAATAAATTGACTGACGTAAGGGCTATCTCCTGTCAAGTTGAAACATTTGTTTGTATTCTCTGAACACAGAGTTACTGATTTTGATGATCTTTTCTTAATGCAGAAGCTTTGCAAAAGCTAAAATAGTATTCTTTTTTCTAAAACTATCAGAATAAAAATATACTGGGTCGCACGTAGTTGCTCTTATGTTCAAGACACTGCGGATTTAAGAAAATTGTATACAAAAACATGGAAATTATGAGAAAAAAAATGTAGAGAACCATGAAATACGACATTTAAATTGGCCAAAACAACTCTTTTGACAGTTTGAGGTAAAAAAAAAAGAATGCCATCTAAATTTTTGATTGAATATGATTGTATGGGAAACAAAATTTAAATCGTTGGAGCGATATAATATATATATATAATAATTTTTATGTATAAAATTCTTAAAACATTTTTAACAAAAAATTTTTGTATGCAAATCTGAAGTATATATTTATGTGAATATAAAAACAAAATTTGAAAAAAAATTGTCAACCCGTTTTTGAGATACCGAATTTTCAAAAAAAAAATTGAAACTTTTTTAAAAATCCAAAAAAAATTTTTTTTTGAAAACTTTGATATGCAATATTATTTAATTTTATCTGAAATTTTTATATAAAAAAAATAATCTAAATCCGTTGAGCCGATAACGAGAAAATTCAAAATAAAAAAAATACGTTCTATGACAGGTACTATTAATAGTTGCTAATTGTAAAATTTTATAATTTTTGGTAGTAGATCGTACTAATTTTAGTTTATAGAAAAAGTTTAATCAAAATCGTAGGAGTCGTTTTTGAGAAAAAAAATATTTTTCTTTGCGGTTTTTTAACTTTTGTATGGAAGGTACCGTTATTTTTTCATAAATGTAAAATTTTGTCTAAAAATATTTTAGAGAGTATCTACTAAAAAACTCATAATTATCGATTTTCAAAAAAATTGATCATGTTGTTTTCAAAAAAAAAATTGAAACATTTTTTAACAGTCCAAAAAATATTTTTTCAAAAATTTTGGTATACAAAACTATTTATATTTTTTGGAAGCTTTTGTATAAAAAAATTATTGAAATCGGTGGTACCGTTTCGAAGAAAATCAAACATTACAAAAATGGTTCTTTGGGAGGTACCATTAATAACCATTTTTGAAAATTGGTTTGCCATCCAAAAGAAGCTTTGACCAAAATAAATTTATTGAATTTTTTTTTAAGAAAAGTTGTCGAGCCGTTTTTGAGAAACAAGTGATCATGTAAAATTTCTAAAAAAATTGTATGGCAGGTACCGTTATTTTTGGTTCTAAAAAAAAATGAAAATACGTGTCGGCAGAATCACCAAAAACCACTATGTACCAAGTCTGAAGAAAATCGATCGAGCCGTTTAGGCTATAGTAGACGAACAGACAGACAGAAAAACAGACAGACAGACAGACAGAATTGTGCCACCCACTTTTTTGGTGTTCTCTATCATCGTAATAACATGTTTGATTGTTATCTCAATTTTGTTTGCACGAATCCAAAACTTGCTTTGTGTAGTACCTACATACATATGTATATCCCAAGTAAAAATCCGGTCGACCATTTACTAAAACATATTGACCCTGTATGGCCATTGCTTAACCTTCCAGAAGGTATGCATGGTAAACAAAAATTATTGGTATGACCTTAAAAAAAATTAATTTAAAAAAAATTGTGTCTGACCAAACTACCTAAGCTACCACTATGCACCCTTTGTAATGGTATAAATGTAATTTTTTTCTTTAAAGTATGCCAAGTTTACAGTTCCCGTGTGCAAAAAAAAATCTATGCAAATATTCTTGCACGTCAAAAGAATTGAGGTGAAATGTAAAATTAATTGTTTGCATGATTGGTTTACACTTTACAGTTTCATGCAAAATAAAAACCATTCATGTTATGCAAAACAATGGACTGGCAATTGTTTTGCATGCGAAAAAAAGTGTGGTGAATAAAACTCTGATTTTTTAGATGGTCGGTTCACACTTCCAAAAAAATATAAATATTCACCTCAAGGCATTATTTGCATTCAAATAGTTTTTTCATCCAAAAATAATTACTTTTCATTCTTTTGCCTTTAGTTTATTAATTAAGGGTAAATTAATGACTCGATGGATGGCTTAGGCCTAGGCAAACGTTTGAATATTATTCAATTCGGTGCACAGAATATGTGGAAAATCTTTTCGAAAATTTTGATTTTTTTTTCGCATGGGAACTGTAAACTTTGCAGTACCTACCAAAAATATGGTGCCAAAAAGTTGTTTTCTGACCCTTGGAAAATCTTAACAAATGTATTAAAGCTGTGCAATTACTTAAACTAATGGGTCTTATACTAAGGTCTAGTTGCTTGGAAGATGATATGCGTTTTTTTGTAAATATCCACAATTAAGGTTCAA
This sequence comes from Dasysyrphus tricinctus, assembly GCA_963921185.1. Classification (NCBI taxonomy): domain Eukaryota; kingdom Metazoa; phylum Arthropoda; class Insecta; order Diptera; family Syrphidae; genus Dasysyrphus; species Dasysyrphus tricinctus. The sequence goes on along the minus strand of OY992532.1, from coordinate 213,316,273 downwards.
CAAAAAAAAAGTGAGACCTTGCTTGACCTTGACCTTTAACCATTGATTAAAATTTTTTGTGGCGGTCTGATTTCTAAATTAAGTGATCATTTTTGACCAATTAGATGACACACTCTTTTTATTTTTTATTCTTAATTTTCATGGTAAGAGAGGAGACAGTATCTAATCTTTGCATTAAAATTGTCATTCCCTTTTTAGGTTGGCCTTTAACTTGGAACGCACTAGCGATTTTCTGTCGTGCGATTATTTAGTCACCAAAAAAAAAAAATAGAACACATGAGTTTAAATGCTGTAATTAATTTTTTTAGTTGCCTGTGACAGAAAATCGCAATCTAGTCTTATTCTCTTGGTTTTGGGCTCATTTGATTTTAATATAATCATTGAGAGTACAAGATTTCATCAGCAATTAGAAAGGCTCTGCTGTTTTGGTATTTCATTTTTTTTTTTAATTAGGAGACATAAGACCATATGCTTATAGCATTCGAATACAAATTATTAAGAGCAGTCAAAATTTTGAGCAAAAAAATACTTAATTGTATACAATTAAAAAAAAGATAAGTTTTTTTCTTTAGTTTTGAGTTCGAAAACAATTTTTTGCCAGAAATATTCATCAAAAAAGCTTATTTTGAAAATAAATCATAAGAATTGACTTCTGGCTTCCCAAAAAGATATAAAACAATACTTTGAGTGTTGTCGTTGTTTTTTCAATTTTTTTTTTCAATTTTATGTATCTTTTATAAAACTGACCCTTCTGAAATATGTATAACTCCACTCCCATAGGATTTTTTCTTGTCTACTTTCAACCTGCCCTACAGCGACTATTGGGGTTGAAAATAACTATCTGAGAAAAGTATGGAATTTTTTTACACATATACACATGCATATTTCGAAACACAAATTAAATATGCTTAAATTGTCCCTTTATACCAGTAAAAGTACAGGAAACATAATGTTTTAATGCTTAAAATTCTTCGCCCTTGATCAATCAAAACAACATTCCTACACATTTTTTTCAGTTTTTTTGTTTTAATTGTTCTATTTCCTTAAAGTCTTGAGGCTATAGCAAATTATTTTCAGAATGCCAAGCAATACAAACATTCCATTTGAATAAATGTGCAATTCAAGTTAATGTACAAAGGTATTTTCCCACCCCCCCAAAAAAAAAAAACCAAAAACAAATAAATAAATAGAAATACTTTGATCCCTTTTATATTTAAAAGATCCACAATCACACCTTGACATTGCTCAAATTGTTTTACCTGTGCAAATAATCATTCAATCTCAATGAATCAAAAAAACATATGCATGAGTGTCCCACAAATCTACACTATAGACTATACATATATTTTGATACTTTGTGTTTGCCTCTGAATCATACTTCTTTTTTTGTTTTTTTATTTAAAGCAAAAAACCTTCCGGCATAGCATCATATTTGTCATCATCATGATTTATGTGCAATTATGCATATACATCCTTGAAAATCCACTCACATTTTCCAAATATAGAACATTTGAGAGGGGGCGTTTACAATTCAAATGATAAGGCGCCAATTGAACCAAATCCAACTCCGTCTGTTTGATGAAGAAAATAAAAAAAAAAAAAACTAAAATTAGTGAGAGGAGAGCACCTGAAATCGAAATTGGCCCATTTTGCCGGTTAGGTATTTTCTATGCCTTTACTCGTAATCGGGTAACAGTAGTGGCAGTAGCTCAAGGAGCAGGAGTGAATTATTTTTTTGTTTTTTTTTTTTCTGTGTTAAAAATTTCATTTTTATTTTAAAAAAAGAAGAAAACCACCATCTCCAAGTGCGTTTTTGTTTGATCTGTTAATTTTGTGGCAAAGGTGTGTAAATTGAAAATCTTTTCAAAACTTTCCAAAAATGCGATCATAAGCTTATATATACTTCATTCGAGATTATTCGAATTTCAATTGAAAGTTTTTCTACCACAAGTGAAGTTCATAAGATTTCTACTTATAAAACTGTGCCGTGCCTTTATACAGGATACGCGTTATATTTGTGTTGATTATTCTATTTTCTCAAGTGATATTTTTATTTTGTTTCATTATTCAAAAGGATATTTCAACTGATTCATGTCTTGGCTGAATAAAAATGTTGTATGAGTGAGCAATGAGCATTATTTAATTAAAACTTAACCAAACATAAAATATGAAACTTAATTCTGAACTATAACTAATAAAAGAGGACTTGAAATGAACACTAAAAATATTATAAACATTTTTCACGTTTTTTTTTTCGAAAACAAAAATTCCTGCAATTTGTTCATAATAACAATTCTTGAATCATATTATCGTATATAACCAAAGATATATTTAGATTTTCCAAGAGTAAAACATTCAAGAATGTATGTTTGGGACGAACATATTTTTTTTATTATAGGGAAGCTCTCAATAATTAGTTCCACGTGATGATTTTGTTTAGATTTTTTTTTTTCTTAAATATAAATAGATATACATAGAAAATTAGTTTGCTTTTTTTAATATTTTCTACAAGAATTCTTTTAAAATAATGTTTACAAAGTTATGAAATTGTTTTGATTTGTTTATTATTTGCAAGCATATTAAGAGCTGGAAATTTAATGAAAAAAAAAATAAAATATTTATCATAATTTGAACTAACGAATTAAGTTTAATTAAAAAATTTATATTTTGTCATAAATTATTAAGTTTCATCATAAAACTACCAATAAACTTCATATCATCTTGTTTGTTGTGAAAGAAAATAATATTCAATTGATTATATTGGTAATACTTACTAGAAATAAAAATGGCAATAATGTAAAGCTCACTGAAATGAAATTTCATAAAAATTAATGTTAAATTGGAAACAGAGCTCTTATAAATTTTCGATTTTTTTTTGTAATTCCAAAAAACTCCACCTTCTCCTTGTACTTTCAGATGTTAAGGGTTTTTTCATTAAGGATGTGTTGGTGTGAGATACTTACGAGTTTCTATTTTATTTGAAATAGTCAAGTCCAATGTATGCCATTTTGTATGGAGTATGATATTGTTCCAAGGTTTGCCGCTGCTTCCTACAATGGCACGATGGATCGGTCGATTGCGGCTTATTGGCAGATATTGGTGGTTCTAAGTACACACACAAAATTAACTAAAAATAGGCAAGTGACTTGATAAAACCCAACTAGAAAAAGTCTGACAGGGTCAAATTGCACCATCTTGGTGGCCAATTTACGTTACCATCGCGAGATATAAATCTATACCCTTTAATCGTTCATCATCGTTAATCATTCAGAATGTCTTTTGTGACAACAGCTGTGACACACGTAGTGCTGTGTTGTTGGATCCACATGTCGTTCACATCCATATCATCTAATTGATCAACGGTCGATAAAGGTCTGGAATGGTGGAATTAGCTACACACTCACATGAGCAGCTGAATGGATTTTTGCAGATCCTGCATTTCTTTGATGTACCTACGGGTATTGGCTGACTGTTCAATGAACCCCTTTGGCTTAAATGTGGCCGTCTAACTTTGAATAAGTTAACTGGAAAAGACGACCACGTCATTCATCAAATTGGTGCGCATCGTTGCTACAAGAGAACAAACAAATTGATAATAAAATTTTATCATTCGCATGAATTGTTCAATTGCGTCACTTGCCATAGGAATTTGGCATCAATGACAGTTATAAACAACGAATTTAACAGACGCCACTTCAACAACATTTCCGCCACAGACTATTAACATCGACCCGTCCCTATTGAGAAACCCTTAATTTGTACCTTTATAAATAGAACTTAAGAAGTGGATTTAAGTAACAACATTGCATTGTTGGTCAATCCTATGAAATTCTTCATCAAATTTTTGTCATCAAAAGAAAATTGCTCGAAGTAGACGATTCCAAATAAACACACAAATTTAACCATACATTTATAACACAAAAATTAATATTTTATCTCTGTCGTCGGTGTTGGTATAGCATTACCAGATGTTCCGGTTCACCCGGGATGTCCGGATTTCGACTTTCCCGTCGGGAAAGCGTTTTTGCCAATTTGTTTCTGGATTCCGAAAAAAATGTAGTCTATAAGACATTTAATCGTGTATACAGCCTTAAGGAATTTTTTAAGAACTGGATAAGAGCGTTGAATACTTAAACCAAGAATCGTAGGCACATGTACCTTTTGTATGCATAAATATTGAGAAATATTAATTATTTTTTGGTTAAAAATTTTTTGCTTGAAAATATTTTTTGTTTTTTCATTTGAAAACGGAATTAGAGAATGGATTTAGGGACAAAAAAATGGAGAGGAAATACACGTCAAGCTGCGATAAAAATCTACTGGCAACTCTAGTGTCAAACAAAGAATTTGAAGATCATCGAATTTATTGTGAAAATGCAACTGAACAAATATTTTATGCAACGAAATTCTATTTTATGCTGAGCTTTTTCTGAAATGAAGCCATGGATAATACTCATCCCAATTCATCTTTATTGCATAGGTACTTTCATGTGTCTTCATAGAAAAGGCAAGGGGCCTTATAGTATTTTTGGTTTTGATACTACACCGATCTGTGACTCAAACCGGATGTACTTTGTCTGCAGAATTATTCGTTCGCATGTTTTATTGGACTAAGCACTGTCTGTCTGTTGTTTGTTGCTGTTTGATAATTCCATCGAGCCAATCTTAAACGTCTTGTTACTAACATGATTTTTCGTTAAAAACAACGGTCGAATTTCAGCTGCATTTAAAACTTAATATTTAATTTCCGAACGCAATCGATGATCTTTTGGCTTAAGTTGCTGCACCAGTTGGATCTTTAATCGATGTTACATGCCAGCTCCACTAGACATGAACGATGTCCAACATCCAAACCACAAACCAATCAACAAATTGATTTGTATGGATATGTCACTGCACGGACATGGATTTTTGAGACTCCATTGGTTTTTTTCAAAACATGTTCATAGTCCAACCATGGCTCATGCCCAGTGCAGCCGCCATGTAATCTGTTGCTACATACATAAATCAACGTTTATTGAATTGACAGTTCTGAGGTTCTCTAAGCTTTTTCAATCACAGTTAGCCAGTTTATATTTCTTGAGCGCTCAGTAATTTTTCCCCGTTCTTTGACAGAGCCGGAGAGTAAAATATAAACAAGATTCCTCAAATAGAAATCAAAACAACTACCTTTTTCTTTTCTTCTTATGTAATTTACTGCGACAGAATATAATTGAGCAAGCGAATTCAAAAAATTTCAGTCTCAGTTTTTAAGGGGAAAAGTGAGGAATTTTTGTGAGGAATCGTGTTTATATTTCAGAGTCCTCTGAGCCCTCTGAGATCTCAGAAATATAAACTGGCTAAGTGACTTGAATTTTCTTCCTTTCTTGAGAACACTACAGATGTGAAACGACATAAATGACATAATTTAAATAAGTCAAAAACAAACGCAAAATAGTTGGTTAAAAATTGAAAATTTACTGTTGCAGATTATTTAGAAAAGTCCTCACTCTTATTTTGTACCAAATTAATAATTGCTCGGAACTAATGCAAGGAGATCAAGAACAAAATCTCTTTAATTGAGAGCTTTGACTGCAGGAACAAATCTTACAAGTTTATCTGTCGAAGTAAACATCTCAGGAGGCACAAGAAACTTAAAAGACAGTTTTTTTTAAACATTGCCAGCCTTGCAAACGTGCAGAAGGAAAACATTTTGAAGAAAATATAAAACAAAAAAACAAAACAAAAAAAAAACCAGGGCCCAGATCACGTAACACGATTCGATTGAACGATCGTCGTTTCGATTGTTTCTGTCTCTATTCACATCTATAGGAAAATATAGAGAGATAAATAGTCGAAACGACGATCGTTCAATCGAATTGTGTTACGTGATCTGGGCCCAGAACACCAAAAACTAAAAAAAAAAACATACACAAAATAGAATTTATTTATTTTAGAACCAGGTCTGATTGAGCTCAAAAAATTATAACCAGGGATAGTGTTTTTCTAACTCTGCCTTTTTTATAATTTATGCAAAAGCGTTTCGTGTCTTCCAGATTCCAAAAATATGTGTTTAATTTTGGTGGTTTTTGCCTATTTTACCCATTAGTGCCTTTTTTGCCTATTTACCATTTTGTCTTCTTTTTTATGAAAGTTCATTGTTTTTTACAATAATCTTAAAATAAGAAAAATATATTTTGCTTTGCTCCAAACATTGACCAAAACGACAACTGTTACTATTTTTCACCAATTTGTACTCTATTCATGTTCTACACTTCAAAAAATTGGATTGTTTTGGGCAAAAGTGAGTACTAGAGAAAATTTAAAATTTCATCATTAAACAGACAAATTTTTGCCCAAAGTCTCTTGAACCAAGCTATTATTTTTATCAAGTTGAAATAACTATCGGGCAAATGTTCTCAATTTTTAAGAATATCAATGAAAATTTAGTAAAAGTGAAGGGCCGAACGCAAATGAAATGAAGTGTTGAAGAAGTTCACTGTTGTTTTAAAGGCAAATGCGGGACTTTTGAGCAGAAAATGTTGTAATGAATGGCGACGTTAATTCCAAACTTCCCAATAACGTTGCAGAGAATGTATAGATTGTTTCTGCTCAAGGTGAGAAGCCCTTCAGGTCCTTCAAGGGCTCTCATCCAAGATTCAATCGTAGAAAGCTGTTACGTGAGAACTTTAAAAAGTTAATGGTATAGTTTAATGATACTTTAATTGACCGTTTGGTAATTTTAATGTTCTCTTTATTTAATAAATGCCTTTTTTTGCCTTTTTTTTAAAAGGAAGAACCAAGATTGACGAACTTTCCTCAGGATTCTCTTTCAAAGATTGAAGTAAAAAATTAATTTTGATCAAACAATGACATTATCTTATAATTTTATGAAAAAAGGGCTTATAGAACCTTTTTCATGCACAGTAAAGGTCTTATTATTGGTCATTGTTTAAATGTTAAAACTTAAAAATAAAAATGAATCATGAACGGGATTAGCAAGAAACAGGATCAAAATAGAGGTTTGTCCAAATTTCAGAAAAAAACAGCTGTCAATTGAAAACCGTTATGATTCACTAAGAACAAGTAACAAAATTCAGAGAGGTCATAACCAGGCCTATCATCATATCCAACATGGACTATTCTTAATGGAACACTCTGTACTTACGAAATATTGATAGCATTTTAAAAAAAAGTGGGTATACGAAATTTGGCATGAGCTTTTGATTGAAAAAATGTATTTGTTTCAATGCAATTAAATTTTTCGAGATATCCTACCTTCTGCAAAATATGTAAATCCATTCCCTACTTTTAGAATATTAAATTAAAAATATTGAATTTAAAAGAAAATAAGTTTTTTATAAATCCAAAAATTATTTTTTTCAAAAATTGTTTACATTTCAAAAGAGCTTTTTCAACAAAAAAAAAATTGATTGAAATCGGTCGAGCCGTTAATAAAAATTGAAAATAAAAAAAAAACATTAACCGTAAACAGTTTTTGGTAATTTTTTTTTTCATAAAAATCGTAATAGCCGTTTTTGAGATGAATAGGCTTTTCCTTAACTGTTGTATGGGAAGTATTATTTTTGGAGCTAGACAAAAATTTCAATTTGCCTTCTGACAAATCACCATATAAAGAACCTTAGTTTAAAATTTTTAAAAATCGCTTCAGTGGTTTAGGCTGTAGATCAGTAAAGACTGACAAATAGACAGAATCATCATCACAATGTCATGTTTGATTGTTATCTCGATTTTTTTTTTTTTTTGCACGAATCCAAACATGCCCTTTAGTACCTATATCTATGCGTATCACAAGTAAAAATGATGAAACTTTTCTAATCTAAAAAAGGCCTAAAAACAAAAAAGGTATTTTCAGGGCTACTGCATTTTGGGAGGAAGCGATAAATCCTCCAAAAGTATCTCACATCATGAAAAAGCGTACTATTCAAATATTATCAATTTTCGTAAGAAGCAACGAGAGTATTCATTAAAAATTAACAGTTTGTTTATTAATGTAATTGTTATTTTTGATTTATTATACAAACAAACAAAAACTCTTCTAAGCCATATCTTCATAATGAAAACGTTTTTTTGTTGAAATTAATAAAATAAATCATCAATTATATACAAAACTCTTTTTTTTTCGAAGTCACAACTTCATTAAACGACAGCCAAACATTATTTGTTGTACCTATACCCATATACTCCTTTGTGTATGTGTGTATAACAACCCACACAAAATATTATTTACAATGAAAATTCAATAAATCATAGAAACAAAATCTTTTTTACTTCGAAAGTTTGTTGGGCCACCAAGAATAATTTCACAATCAAAAGTGTGTGTTGGGTTGTTTCTCTTAAATTTTAATTAAACGATTATTTTGATTCATTATTCAAATGAATATAAACATTAATTAAAAAGACAACAGAGCCGGTATTTTTTTTTCTTGTTTAAATCCTTGTTTTACCTTTTTAATTTTTTTTCTTTTTTTACGAAAAACTTTTAAATTTATTGCCCTGCAGTAGAAAAACTAATTTCTGTTGCGATGCAGAGCTCGTTCAACTCAAACCAAACCATGTTGCAAAAATAAAAACCTAAAAATAAAACAAAATGCATCTTTCAACTATGTATATGGGATAAAAGGTGCTTTAGGGGATAGTTGTGCATTCGTAAAAATAAAAGTTGAAATCAAGAAAAAGATTAAAAATTATTATAATGCTATGTTTCCACCTAAGGTTTATCTCAGATTAGATTTAATAAATCTTTTTGGTGTTTCCACCGCACAAAAAGATTTAAAAAAGATTAAATTTGACAGCACCTTCAAAAATACAAATGGCGTTCCAATTTTTCCTATGTAGTGCGAATGAGACAGAATGTTTGATTCGTGTGAAACAATGAAGAACTGAACGCGAGTCTCGAATGAATCGTTCAGCACCATGTAAAAATAGGTTAGTTCGATTTGTAAAACAATTTGTCCTAGGATGATTTAACAAGATTAATTTTTAATCTTCAAGATTTACGAAATAAATTTGTATGGTAAATCTACGAGATTTAAAGGAGATTTAAGGTTAATCTCATTAAATCTCAGATTAGCGCTAGGTGGAAATGTAGCATAACGATGATAGAGATTCCCACACTTCTAAGAAGGCAAATAATTTTTCAAACTATTCTGGGTAAAAAAAAACTGATCAAAGAGATGACGAAAAAGACTCAATAGTGATCATTGATCTATCACCCGATTGAACAGTAAAAATACTCGTAGATAGGGAAACACAAATAGCGGTCGTAGTACCTATGTTTACCCTAAAAGGCAGTAAAGATTTCCACGAATCTAGATGGACAGCGAAATTTACTGGTCAGATGATCTCAGAAAGAGTTATCGAAAGTTTCTTCATAAATTTGTTCATCATTTGCTTGGAGGAAAGTTTTAATGACTCGTTCCCTACTGGAGGCAATAAATGAAGAGCAAGTTCTTACGACCCAATTGTATGCATTTTAAATTTGTTTGTTGTTGCAACTATGTATTTTTCAAAAGTCTACTTGTTCGTAATATATTTTCTTTCTTTTTTTTTGTTATTTGGATTTACGTGTCAAATTAATTGGGAAAAATGCATATTAATATATTTATTCATTTTGTTTTAAATTTTTACTTTTTTTTTAATTCTAGGTTATAAACGTGTTGCCTGGCCACCCGTGTCTGAAGGGAGAACAGTAAGAGAATTCACTCCGCAACCTTTGACACAACAACCATCACATCAGCAACAACAACCACCACTTCAGCAGTCAAACTATCAAAGGCCTGGAGCATCCCCAGTTCCAGCAGTAAACCAGGTAAATACAATTATTATTTTTCATTTTGTCTGTTTTACTTTTACTATTTTTATTTTTTATTTTTTTTTGTATCATACGAGTATATCCAAGTTTTGTTTTTAAATGTTTTTACTGTTACCTTTATATACTTTTTTATATGTGGGTAGAAGAGAAAAAAATAACCTATGCAGTAGCATACAACAGGGATATAGATTAAGATGCTAAGTACTCCCGATGGAGCTTTTCATTATGGTACAACGTCTGTTTTTTTTTTTTTACTTTTTGTTGTGCACATTGTTGGATTTGGTGGACCTACTAAAAAACTATCATAATTTAAAAGTCTGAGTTTATTTTTTTTTGTAGTGTGCACTATAATTTGACATCTCTAAAATATATGGAATTTATTTTTTTAAACACACACAGGATGTGTTGGAAGAAAGGTGATATACCAATATTCGGAATACCTTAGTTATGAATATTAGCAATAAGGACTTATCTTTTTGGGAATGGTAATATGTATCACTAAATCTGTGGCTTCTTTGGAATGTATTTTAAAATGTGTCTTTGCTTGTAGCTGTTCTCAGTTTCGGCAAGTCTGATATCTCCTTGTTTCTCCACCTGCACCCTTTTGAGCATCTTCCGAGCCATTTATGTTGTTCGAGAAATGTCCTTATTCATCCATCGACTTCTAAGCTCAGAGGTGCAGATTTATGCTTCTTTGATTACCTGAATGCGGTATTAAATCTCTGAGTTAACAGAGGAGCTTTAGTAGAAAAAACCTCTACCTCTCAAAGTAATAATAATAATCATATATGGTGAAGTTTTGCCCAAAAGTTTAATTTTGGGTGTCCTTTTTTTGATATCAGAATATACTTGTATTTTAGATTTTGGAACCTAAAATGTGGCGGTACTCTTTTGAAAAGGTAAATTTTTTAAAATTGTTGTTTGGCCCAAAGCGAATGGATTGAAGTTGAAAAATAAAATTTGACTTTTTGCAACCTACACTCGACAGCAATTTAATTCTGGTGTTTCGACTTTTTGGATAAAGGTCATATGTAAAAAGTCAACATTTTTTTGTTTGCATTTCTGCATCCGATTTCTAGGTCATCCGAATTAAGTGCTGCATTGATATTGCAGAACTTAATTAGCCCCTAAGTAGGACATAATTTCTGCATCATTAAATTTTTGAATTTCGCTAGTGGCCGTGCTATCTTGAAGCCTATTTAACACTGCCACAAGTTCCACACAAGGTCCACAAGCTTGTTTTATCATGAAGGGGTGGGAGTAAAAATCAAGTTGTATCTTTTTGAAAAGAACTTGGGTCATTTTTAAGCGATTTAAGTTTCTTGGCTAAACTGTTAAAGTACATTTCAAGGTCACTCGAACTAACTGCTGCATTGATATTGCAGCACTTAATTGGCACTTAAGTAGGATGTTATTTCTGTATCATTAGATTTTCGAAATCATATGTGACAGTGCTATCTCGACGTAAGCACCGCCACAGGTTCCAAAAGTCTCACAAGAATCCACAAGCCTGTTTGGGAATGAAAGAGTGGGAGTAAACAGTTGAAATGCACCTTTTTGAAAAGCATTAGAAAAGAACTTTAATTTGAGCAATTTGTTTAAATGTCAGTTAACTTTTAGGCTTTTCAGGTTTTTGGAATGCATTTCAAGTTTAAGATTTATTTAGTGGCGGTGCTATCTTGACGTCAAGTAAGCACCTCCACAGGTTTCAGGGGGAAGGGAATTAAGTGCTCATCTAAGATTGCAGCACTTAATTTGAACCTAACTAGCACCTAACTATCGCATCATTAGATTTTTGAATTTCTGTTGAATTTCTGTTGTGGCGATGCTTGACGGACCTGTTACTGATGCTGTCATACCATTGAAATCAATAATTGATAGTGAGTCGATTTGAAATTCTTACGTTTTTTTCTAAATCTATCGTAGCTAGTCGGAATATTTTGCCGATGGTGCACTATTCTGGTATAGGGCAACATCAATATGGATCTATCAGATTGACGAATGGTTTCATGAGCTGTGCAAAAAAAGCCTAAAATAATTAAAAAAATAGCCCATTTGCGTTGGGCGCCATTTTAAAACTCATTTTAAATAAGAAACAATCGTTAAAATTTATCAGGAATTAGTTCAGTAGTTTTTAAGCTCAAATAAAAAAAAATAAAAATTCCGACTGAGTTGCATGTACTTGCTTTTGTGTTCAAAAACTTCGAGTTTTAAAAATAAATTATATTTTTACGATGATCACTGATTCACTGACTGACTCTGTAACGCTGGCAAATATTTTGGGTATGAAAAATGTTGCGGAAACGCTGCCAAACGCATGTTGGTAAAATAACGGTCGACGTTTCAAAAGATAGATATTAAGTAGACGCACCGTGTCGGGTAAAATCTGAGTGTCACCGATTTTCGGGAAAATACTTTTTTTGTGTGGAAGGTTAGAACTTCCACTATTTTGGTAATTTGTAATGTTTTGAATGAAAAAAATTCCGGAAATACCAAATGCGTGTTGGAAAATAGATGTTGATTTCTTAGAAGATAGTTGTTGAGTACATGCACCTTCGAGTAAAATGTCAGTGTTGCCACTTTTCGGGAACAATGTTTTATGCAAAATTGTGGAATTTACACTTTTTGGTAATTATTAATATTTTGAATTTTGAACATAAAAAAGTTGCAAAAACACCTCAAGTTACGAAATATGGGTTGGGAACCGTTCTAATTTATTTAAAATATTGAACAAAACATATCAAAGTCATAGGAGTCGCTCTCGAAAAGCAATGAGATTTTATTTTTAAAGTTTTTTAACATTTGTGTGGATGGTACCTACTGTTATTTTTGTATAAAGTAAAATATTTGTTTAAAATATTCTTAAAAATAGTAGAAACCCGTTAAGTACAGGATTTCAAAAAATCGTTTTCAAATTATTAAGTTTCATAAAAAAAAAAAAAATTCTCAAAAATGTTGGTACACAATATTGTTTAAACTTTTTGAAAGCTTCTATATAAAAAAAAGTTAAACCGGTCAAACAATTTTCAAGAAAATCGAAAATAAAATAAATTTATTTTCTGGCAGGTATCATTAATAACCATTTTTTGAAAAATTATTTCCCAGTGGCTTTTTCTAAAAGTAATTATTGAATCTTTTTATATTGTGGAGCCGTTTCCGAGAAAAATATGATTTTGTAAAATTTCCATAAAAATTGTATGGCAGATACCGTTATTTTTGGTTCTAAAAAAGAAATAAGAAAATGTGTGAGAGGAATCACCAAAGTCCACTTGGTACCAAGTTTGAAGAAAATCGATCCAGCCAAATTGTGACCCCCACTTTTTTTCGTCTTCCTTATATTATCGTAAGAACAAGTCTTACTGAAATCTCGAGTTCAATTTTTTTACGAATGAATAACTAGACAAATGTATGTAGGTATATATTACAAGTAAGAAACAATATAATAAAACAGTATTCTTATTTTTTCTTATTTAGTCCAAAAACATCCACCACACATGCAAATTTTTGTATAGCCAAAGTCTTAGAAACAAAAATTTACATCAACTTTATCTCATGAGCTTTTGAAGTAGAAAAAGAGTGAGCTATTTAATAAAAATCAATTTGCTTATCATTAAACAAAAATTGCGCCCAACGCAAATACGCTCACTTCTCAAAAAGTATAATTGATGTTGCTTTATGACCCCTCTATAGACTATTGAGCTTGAAAAAAAGCCAGACTGGTCTTATTTATGATACCTGTGCATTTTTCAATTCAAGTTTCAAGTAAGCTTTCCTACCATCATATTTTGCCAGATCAAGTTTATATATTTACTTCAATATTCAAAATTTGAAGGGCCTTTTTCAAGCATATCAAAAATAATTATACATATTAGGTAATCTTCTAACCCCGAGGCCATAGGAGCAAGTACTGGCAAGAAAGTCGCACTACAAACACATTTGTTCACTAACACATTCAAACCCAAGTTACTTACTCATCAACTGGCATGGAATTTTTGAAGCCAGTAGTGAAGCAAGTCGAGAAGCAAGTTGGGAGACAAGTGCAATGCAAATGGAAAGCAAGTGCAAGCAAGTGGAATGCAAACCAGAGTTGGGTAGTAATCATAACAAAAGAAATCAATTACGATTACATGTAATTTGTAATTGAAAAAGTTCAATTACTGATTACACGTAATTGTAATTGAAAATTTCAATTACAAATTACATGTAATTGAAAAAAACAACTACTTGATTTAATTACATGTAATTGGAAAAAAGTAATTGAACAAAAAAAATAATTGAAAAAACCTGTAATGATTACTTTTTTTGTAATCATTACACACAAATGTAATTGATTACAAAAAATATCAATTACATATAATAATATGTGAAGAAAACCTTTTAGACCAGGAAAAATAGCTCAAATCGTATGGGGAACCTTGAAAAATTAATTCATGGAATATTAAAATTGGAATCGACGCAAAATTGCAACCTCTATAACATTTCCAAAGTCCCCCTAAATTCCCGCATTGGCATTTTGTGTAGATGCGTTTGAAGAGGTGCAGACGAATAGAATTTGGAGATATAACAAGCTAAAATATTTGTGTCGGTACAACTTAATCGTATGATACATACTATAAGGGTAGCTTTTAACGCTAAATCTAATGAAACCTAATTCAAAATGATGCAACCACCCAAACAAAAGTTATAGTCCTTTTTATGCAATGATGACTTTTTTCAGGTACAACAGGTCAAATTTCAACGAAAACCCTTTCAAAATAAAGGTATGTTAATGAAATTTGGAATAAATGTTTCACTTATCATACGAACTAAGAATCAAGAGAGTCCCTAAAAATATTCATGGTGAAAGGGTGTTTTTTTTTAAGGGGAAAGGGGCAAGTGCAGGATCTTTACCATAACACCCACGATAAAACTCTTACATTCATGAAATTTGCAAAAAATATTAAAGGAGATAGCCAAAAATTAATGGACAAAAAACCCAGAATCGACAAGAACGAAATGTTAGCCAATGGGTACTTTATAATAAGCAATTGACATCACTAAAAGGGCAACCCCGAAATCCATCTAGTATAGGAGCTATGAGCCACCAAATACGACTAGGTATATGAAAATCCCCTTCATGTTTTTTTTTGTATAAAAGATAGCTGATAAAATGGTATAAAAGAAGCTGTGTGTGAGATATCAACGATTTTTCTGATTCAGACAATGGTCGATTTTAGCCATTTAAATAAATAAAATAAAATGGTAGTTTAAGAAAAAAAAAATGGTAGTTAAGATGCAAAAAAATAGAGGTCAAGTTAAAAAATCCAAAAACTCACAAAGCTTTTAGATCACAATAAAAAGAAACAAAAACGAAAATTTCAATAAATAACACTAAAAACAATAAAAAAAAATAACCTACTAAGTCTAAAATTATTTGTTCCTACTTCACATACAAGTATCTAGATATAGCTTGAAATTGTAGATTTTTGCTATATAGTTATAATAGTTTTTGCTTACTCCATTTCATTGTTTTGTTTTTTTTTATATTCAACAATAAATACCAAACTTTCTTAAAACCATTATCTCCCACAATCTATTCATAAAATACTGTTTTGAACAGATTTTGCATCAAAGTAAATTCGAACTTTTAATCTCTTAATATTAATTATCCCTGAGGGTTTTTCGATTACATATTTTTTATGTACTTATTCAGCCTTCAAAAACTGCATATGAATTTTTTCTGTCGACTCTGGGTTTTTTTTGGCCATCTCCTTTGTCATGGCAACCAAGAATCAAAGGACTTTGGAAATGTTATAGAGGTTGCAATTCTGCGTCGATTCCAATTTTAATATTCCATGAATTAATTTTTCAAGGTTCCCCATACGATTTGAGCTATTTTTCCTAGTCTAAAAGGTTTTCTTCACATATTATTAAATGTAATTGATATTTTTTGTAATCAATTACATTTGTGTGTAATGATTACAAAAAAAGTAATCACTACAGGTTTTTTCAATTACTTTTTCGTCTTCAATTACTTTTTCCCAATTACATGTAATTAATTGAAAAATTTCAATTACAAATTACATGTAGGTAATTGTAATTGAAAAATTCCAATTACATGTAATTGTAATTGGAAAAAGTCAATTACCGATTATATGTAATTGTAATTTACCCTGTAATCAATTACAAAATGTAATAATTACTACCCAACTCTGATGCAAACTACGAATTTGACCAGCAGGATATGTCAACTTGCCAACTTGCTTGCCAGTACTTGCCCGTGTGGCCTCAGAGTGAGAGAAAAACATTTGTTAAGGTTTGTTTTACTTCATAATTTATGAGCTTCATATCTGTGTAGTTTGGGAGAAATATTATAAATATATGTATGTAACTCCTTAAAATAATTTAATAGAGCCTAAAGGTGTAAACTGATTTTCTTCAAATTTCTAAAATAATTTTTAAAGAACATGTCCATAAATATTCTGATTTTAAAAAAGACTGTCAATGCAAATTATTTTATGGAATTATTATGTTTCTACTAAACACAAACATAACAGATATTTCTATTATTAATACTTTTATTATTTGATCAATATTTCACTTAATAATTTATTTATTTATTTGTTAACATCCTCGTTCTTATTAAACTTTCATACAACGATAATGATGAGATACAAAAAAAAATACAGTATCTTCTCTGACATACTGTGTATGCTCCAGAGAGATACATTGGCATTTTTTTACCACATAGAGATAGAGGTACACATACTCAAAGTAGCGTAACGAAAAAAAAAAAAGTGTGGAATTTTGTTAAAAAGCATACCTTTTCACTTTTACGCGCAACAACAAATCACACACATCACCGTATTAAATTACACAAACGAAAAAAAAATAAAATAATAGCGGAAATTATTTTATACACATGAAATATTTTTCCAGTAAAGGATGCGAAGCTTATCCTTTTAAACATTTTTTTATCTTAATTTTGTTTCCATTCAACCAACAAATTAAAAAAAAAAAAAAAAAAGCGAAAAAGAAAGAAAGAAAGAAAAAGACTATGTATTTGTTTTATCCTCAGAAAAAAAACAAGCTTTAATTGTCTTCACCTGATTCTTGCTACATACCAGATATTAAAGTGAAAAGTGTTGCCATGAATAATTAAAATTTTTTTTTAATTTCAAATTTTCTTCAAACTGAAAATATATAATATACAAAATACTGGGCGTTGGTTTATTTGGCATTTTATTTCCGTTGAACCAAAAATTTAATTTTGGTGATTTTTGTTGCCAGCATTGTTCTGAAAACTATTAGATCGGCACAGAATATTGCGTCATTTGGCAAAATGACAGAAATGGTCCAAATTTTGTTCTCCAGAATTCATTTGGAAAAACTCTGTGATCACCCTAAACAAATTGAAATTTAAAAAAGGAACTATCAAACCAAAACAAGAAGACAATTCATTAAGGATCCGAATTATAAAATAAAATGCAGGTTGTGCCACAGTCACACCTTGGGTTTCCCGAAATCATTTTAAGTCAAAAATCTTAAAAAAAGACCAAAAATTTTCTAGTTTTCTATTCGTTTTTGGAATTAAATGAGTTTCTTGGTTTTGGGCTCTTCAAACTACTTAACTTTACTTGACTTAAAGAAAAAAACCGTCATTAAAAAAATTTAAAACCAAAAACAGTACAAAATTACGTAGGTTAAGGACAAAAATCTGTTTTTAATTAAACAACTTGATATAAAATAAAAATTAGGAAATAAATTCGTTGGCTTTTAAAAAAAGGTATATCGTAATAAATATGCTGGTTATTCTGCTGTTTTTTTTTTCTATTTGGGTCCTTTTTATAGAAAATTTCTTTCTTTACGATTTTGTTGAGCTTGAACTCCAACTAAGTGCCTTTACTTTTAATGCATCTTATAATCTTTAAATAAATTTTTTGGTCAGCTGAAATTTCTACCTGCTTAAACTTCAACTTTTTTTTAAGGAACTACTCTAATCACAAAAACTGACAAAATAAAACAGATAACTAGGTCGCACGAACACCTCTTTTGTCCACGTGGCTTAGAATTTTAAAACAATTTTACATAACTAAAAATAAACTTGCTGAGTATATAGCCATTATTTTTTGTTGTAAGAATTTTTTTAATTTTATGTTAAAAAACCGCTAGGTGCTGAATATCAAAAAATCAAAGAAGTCTTTTCCAAAATATTGAGTTTCAATTGAATTGAAATTTGGGAATTAATGTTTGCACTGACTACATAACTCCCCATTTAAACTTCACCAGACCCTTCACTAGCTCTTTTCCTAATTGAAAGGAGTGGGAAAACAACCTACACTTCAGTAATTAATCTACGATAATTGCCTTCACTAATGGTTATAAGATGAACACTGGAGTTGGTGCAGGAATTTTCTCGGAAATTCTGGGAGTAGCGAGCTCTTTCAGACTCGCAGACTTTTGCAGCGTCTTCCAAGCTGCGGTCTTGGTAGTGACCAAAACAGCTACGCAAATATCAATGATACCACGAGGTGATATCACCCTCTTTATTGATAGCCAAGCAGCAATAAAAGCAATTTCTGCTACCAAGATACACTTGAAGCTTGTAACTTGCTGTCGCGAAGAGCTAAGGGTTCTTGGGATACAGTTTAACATCAGGGAAACGAAAGAGCTGATGAGCTGGCAAGAACGGGATCGTTGCTTGATTCAAGTCTGGTAACAAAATCTTAGAAAAACCTAATGACAAACGGAACCTGCTCGAAACTTGTGGCATAAAAAGTAAGTTATGGCCAAATTTCAATAAGTGGAAGACAGACAAAATAATGCAAATGAACAAGAAACATCTTCGTTCTCTTGGCAGCATAATCACCGGACTTAACACTGGGATACCACAAACAAAAAATTAGGCCCAGTATCGATGACCTTTGCAGAGGGTGCAGCGAAGAAGAAGCACATGAGGATATTTCACACTTCTTTTGTCACTGTCCAGCCTTCTGTCATTTTAGAAAGAAACAACTAGGGAGTTATTTCAATGATGACTAAGATGAACTTTCTAGAACTTCGGCTATTAGCCTTCTGAACTTTCTCAACGCCTCTAAATGGCTTGACTGCTAAGAGAACACAAAGGTTTTAACATTAAGTGGGATACAACTTCCTAGGGTATTCCAACAGATCTACATAAATCTAAATATGACGGTAACAAAATCAACTGTCAGCTCTTCTACCTAATCAAATCTTATTGAATTGAATAAATAAAGAAATAAATTTGGTGGCGTGACAGCTCGTGGGGAACCAGGGCCTAGTGACTTACTACTCTCAACAATTACTCTGTGCGTATTGTTGGCAGGAATGGAGGGGACCGACGGAAGATTTGTCAATTCCTCGCAAGAGACAGTACCCCGGAAAAAAATCGAACCTAGACCTTCGGCATGACAATATAAAGCCGCGTCCACATTATGTTCAGTTGTATAGATCAACATCGTTGATCAATAGTGTTGGGTAATTGTAGACGTGTTGATCGATAATGCCAATCAACATTTGTTGACCCAAATGCATCCCGATTCAAATGGATAGCAATCCACAAAGTTGTTCAACAATTTCCATTTTATTAAAAACATTTGTATGGTTTTAATTTCATGAACATAATTTATTTTTGTTTTGTGCGTTATTAATCAATTTTTATGATGAAAATTGCAGTATTTGTTTGTTGTGAATAAGAATTTAATGTTAATAATATTGTTTTAACTTTATTGTTCAAAAAAAAAAAAAAAAAAATGTAGGTACCTCCAGGACTCGAACCCTGAACCCTTCGGTTGGATCTTGACCCACCCATCAGAAAATTCCAATCCACACAAATTGTTTCTACGAAAGTTTTTGACGTATACACTTATGTTGATTGACAATGTTAACCAACAATGTTGATCCGCATAATGTGGACCCTTCTTAACGAACTAACCGTTATGCCACGAGGAACTAATTTAATTGACTACATATTTATTTGTGTAAATAATGTGATCAAAATTACTTACACTTTTCTTGAAAAAAAATGAATTACAAATTATGGCATTATGTCATTTTTTTGCAACTGCATAATTGCATTGTTTTATAAAAATTCTTTAAATATTTTTTGAGTAATATAAGATTTTGTTTTTATGGCAATGCCACCTCTGATGGTTGCCACCGACTGCTAGAGAGCTTCACAATGTGCATCTTCTTTACCCAGTGTTCGTTTTTCATTTTGAAGAAAGGAATTATATTTGATATTCTCCGCATGTATTTTTCTGTATAAATATAAACTTGATGATGTTATTATTTTCATTGCAATCATTATTTTTAATTTTTTGAAATTTCTATATACAGAGAGATGTGCAAAGTTTTTCTTTCTTTTTTTTTGACTAAACAAAAAACAAATTATTTTGGGTTCATTGATCCAGAGCGAGAAATGCTTTCAATTTTCAAGGATACTGATTCATAAAATCAGGATTCAATGCAATAATAAAATAATAAATTAGAATTTTCTGTTTTTGCATGCGTCGTTTTAATGAACATTTTAATTTAAAGGTAAGCAATATTATATATACTTTGCAATACATAACGTGTTCAAAGAAATTTGAAGAATTTCCATTTCTTTGCTAAATTGAGTATGATTCACCAGTGACATCCATGATGGTTAGTGGTTTTCTTAGTGATGTGGTATTCAACATTCAGTGACTTTCAAAGTGAATTTGATTTTCAACACTCACAACTCTTATTAATTTTGAGACTTTTTCTAATTTGTACCTAGTTTTGAGTACATATTTTTTGGTTGTTTTATTTTTTAAAAACTGCTTTTTTTAATCAATACTGGATCTCAATAAATAATCCTTGCAAAGATTCCAAAAACGAATAGAAGACTCAAATTTTGCATTTACATAAATCCAATACTTGACCTGTAAGGCAAGTGATTTGAATTAAAATCAAAAGTAAATTGAAGTTTCTATTTCTTACATTTTCGTCGTCTTTGCAAGGATTTATTGAGATCAATTTGTCATAAGATTTTATATAGCCAACGTGAAGAATGCATTGAGCCATCATTTCTATTCGCATAGCATTCCAGCTAAATTAATTGCTTTCTTTTTTTTCTGTATTTTCTTGTTTTCATTTTTCGTTTTCTTACAAAGAGAAACAGACTTTATACGAGGCTTCATAAATAGTGAATTTTTAAATGGAAGAATAAACATAGCGTGAAGTCATTTTAATTTATAATTGGCGCCATGGGAGAGAATATTGCTTCTTCTTTTTTTGCTTTTGTGTTTTTTTATAAAATGAATGCAAGAAAAAGTATAGAGAGCGAAGATATATACATAAATATTATTTATCGTCGCTTGAGAATGTTTTTCGCATTAAAATTAAAATGTTAAAAGGAAACATTTAATATTAAAAACGAAAATGTTCTTTTTTTTTGGTTTATTGTCTGGTTAACCACCACAACAAACATCAATATAAAACGATAAGACATTATGAAAGGAGTTAATAAATTTAATAATTTAATTAAAAATGTGAATACCTTTTTTTAAAAAATGTCTTTGATCTAGAAGTGATATTGTTGTTGATTTATTAAAAATATAGTCGAAACGGAAATTTTCCATAAGGAACCTTATATATAATTTTATCAAAAATACAGAAAAAAGCTTTTTAAATGAAGCCAACAAAAATGTAAAATTAAATTAAAATTAATAAACAAACTTCTTTTAAAATATACAGAGCTAGCAAAATGTTTTGATAAGTTCTGTAAGAAGAATGCAATTATTTTAGTAATGAATCTGTTCTACAGTCATTTTTTCACGTTGAAAAAATGGAACAAGTCTATGATATTCAGTTCGGAAACTTCGTTAAGGTTTTCAAAAAAGGCCTTTCCAAATGACTTTTCGTTCAGCTTAGAGATAGTCATTCATTTATTCTGTAAATTTGCTTGCTTCCCTTACTATCAATTAGTATTTCGGCATCAATAAACTAACTTAATTTGATAGCTGAAAAGACTTTAAGATATTTAGAAACGCATAAAAGTTTCTTGAGCCAACACTTCAATAATTTTTTGAGCCATCAGTATCGTTATCATCCTTTCTGGATGAGAAATTTCTTAAATTTATTACTGGGGCTCATTTTTAGGAGTGGAGTTTAATGAAAAATCGCAGATACGTAAATCGATAATGTTTTCACTAGAGAAGAGTGAAAGTTTTTGGCAGTTGAATCGGGGTAGATCTTAGTTTAGGTAATAAAAAGTATCAGCTCAGTTTTACTTTTTTTTTAACTCTAAGTCCACAACTTGTTACCCAAGCTATGTATATCCGTGATTTCACTTATCACAAGAGTGGGCTTTTCTGACACCAATAGTAGCTGCCGTCATCATACATCTCTCCAACTTTTATTCATGACAAAAAGCTATAGAAGAGGTAACAGAATACCACCTTGAGATGTTCCTCTACTGACGACTTTTGTTGAGTCTGTATGATCTTACGCAGTCTTATTATATTTAATTTTGTAATCAATGTTCGGAGAACGAACGACCTTAAATAATTCAAAAACTAATTTTATTTTCAGCAATCATTGCTTTTGGTTCGTTTAAAATAAAATCCGTTCAAATCAAATCTGCTGAGTATTGTAAAATATGGCTCGTTCCCAAATTTTTCACCCGGGAACTATTGAAGATCCATTCACGAACCGTTCAGAAAAAATAGAAAATTGTAATTTTTCTTTATTTATTCTGCCACATTAAATAACATTAAATAAACGTACGGCAGCTGAAGCGAAACGAAAACTCCCACACAGAACTTGACACAACGAAAAATTTCGTTCGATAGTGAAATATTAATATGCATTTTCCTTTGAAGGTGGCGAAGTACTTGCAAGTACTTTGCTGGCTTTTTTCAATGGAACATATCAAACTGCTTTCCCATGTAAAATGTATCTACTCGCATATGAGAGCATGTGCAGTTGTTAGTACTAGATTAGGGTTTTCATCTACTCATAAGTACTTTGCCACCTCCAAAGGAAAACGGCCAATGAAACGGAACACTGTAGTAGATTACTAGATCCAAGTCTCCACTTATTTCTCGTAAAAGCGTAGTACGCTGCTGATGCGAAACGAAATTTTTAGTTGGTCTCCAACAAGACAACAAAATGCTTACGAAAACGAAGCGAAAAAATATTCATTAACAGTTGCACAAATTCAAAAAATTAAAACAAATGCAAATGGAAAAAAAATCACAAGCATCCATGCTGTAATGAAAGAAATAACAAAAATAAACGCAACAAAAACACAAATGTCATTTTTTCGCACACAATAAATGGTCTGGGTAATTAACTGTGTGCGAAAAAAGAGTGTAGACTTCTCTAAATAATCTGCTACAATTATTAATTTCGCTCATCGAATAGCGTACTGCAGAACGAAAAGTAGAACTAAATTTTTAGTTCATGATTTCGTTGTGTCTTTTTGTATGGGATTTTTCGTACGCTGCTGAGGTGAAACGAAAACTTTCTTGGGTCTCCAAATCGAGAACACCGAATTGTCCTTAAAGCATAGTTTACAGTTCCGATGCGAAAAAAAAAATCAAAATTTTCAAAACGATTTTCCACCTATTCTGCGCACCAAGTTGAATAATATTCAAGGCGAAAAACGTTTGCTTTGACCTAAACCACCCATTGAGTCATTAATTTACCCTTAATTGACAAACTATAGGCCTAAAAATGGAAAATAATTATTTTTGGATGCGAAAACCATTTGCATGCAAATAATGCCTTGAGGTGAATATATTTTTTTTTTCGGAAGTATAAACCGACCATCAACAAAAAAAATATTTTATTCACCACACTTTTTTTCGCATGCAAATCAATTGCCGGTCCATTGTTTTGCATGACATTCCATGACAGCATAGTTTTTTTTTGCATGAAACTGTAAACCAATCATGCAACCAATTAATTTTACATTTCACCTCAATTATTTTTGACATGCGAGAATATATTTGCATAGATTTTTTTTTGCGCACGGGAACTGTAAACTAGGCTTAAACCACATTTTTCCCGAGCGATACAAAAATTTCATAATTTTTGATTTCTTAGAAGTTTTTTAGTCAAACTGTAGTTTGCCTCTTATCTGTCAAATCATCATCTGCCAATTTCTATAGATGGATAGCAGTTTTTTTTATAGAAATTGACAGTTGATGACTTGAAAGATGAGTGGTAAACTACATTTGGACGGAAAAGTGTATTTCAATAAAAATTATTTAAAAAATCAAATCACAACCTTAGTGAATGAATAATTGAGAATTTCTCATTTGCTCGTTCGAAATTCTACTCTCAAAGTTCGTAGAGAAGAATAATTAAGCATCATTTATAGCTGCCAAAAATTGTCAGAAATCCCTAAATCATCATGAATAGCTTTGATAAAAATTAATTTAAAAAACTCCAGTTAGTCTAGTGTTAGGTTATGTCCTTCACATTTCCCTGAGATCAAATAAACATAATTTTGTATTATGTAAGATAGTTACAATTTCCTATGAAAAGGCCATTTTCTTCACGTTTTTACACAAAAAAGTGGTACCTGTATTCTCTTTTTAATGTTTCATTCTTGATATACATCATTACATTTTACTGACTGCCTAGGTCATATTATAACCTTTTTTTAATTTGAAAAACAATGCTTTCATTTATTTAAATTTCAATTTGCATTCAATTTATAAATTTTATCATCAGCACCATGTTATTAAAAAAAAGGAATCATACATATATGTATGTATAAGGATTTATGTTGTATGTAATGTTAATGCTGTTGCATTTATAAGGAACTCATATATTATAATTAAAGTTATATACATTTATGTATATGTAGGTTGAATGGAATACGATAGCAGGCAGCAGAAAGCATACATACGTTGAAGTTCATTACGACATTAAAATAAATGACATGACAAAAAGTTCACTTTCTCTCATCATATCCTTGGTTGAAATAATAATTTAAATTGAATAAACACACACAAGATGTTATTCTCTTATCGGTACAAATTATATCTACCATCTGGTGCAATCAATTAGGCACAATCTAAAATCATTAATTTCCACACTTATTATGATTGTCAATTATCAATTCGATAATTGATAAACATTCAAATATGTCATTTCAAATGTCAATTGTTAAAAAAATGACCAACTATTCATTGAAAATTAAAAATATTCTTGCAACTCCCAACGTACTATGTACATCATTTCCAATGATCAAAACATTTATCAATCGGGTTGTAAAATATTAAAATACAATATTTATCAATTATCAACCGATTATTTTCAATCGTACTAAGAGTGATCTTATTTGTTAATGTCTTAATTATAGTAAATGGGTGAATTGATGAAATTTTCAGATAAAAATGATTTCACTCCAAAGATTTTGATTACAAAATATTTTTTTTTTCTTTGAATTTACCAAATTAAATTTATTAATTAAATTATTATCTCGAGATCAATTTTCTATTTATTGCACCTGATATGTGTCTACCAACAAAATGATATTGAAAATAAAAATAGATAAAATTCAAATTTAATAAATGAACCTAAGCGAGTAAACCTTAGTGTTGGGTTAAATTTAAATTTTTCATCCAAAGGTGCTGGCGTATAGCAATAAAACATAAAAAAATATAGACATATAGACATGGATGTATAAATAAAAATATAAAAACCTTAACCATGATGCACATAACATCACGTGGTCTTTGGTAAATTTATTCCAGAGTCCCAAGTTGACGACTCCATACCATGAATGACACCGACACACCAGCACAAGGGATTTATGCATGAAAAGCTGCAATTTTATTGGAAAAATTAAAATTATTCACATTTCACATTATAATTGTTGCATTTTTGATATTTTAATTTTGATGCAACGTTTTGGTAGCACATCACCACGGCATCGGCACCATGCCGGTCCGGTTCGCATCATGTTAGGGCTTTTCGAATTGGTGATTGGGGCTCAGGAAGGACCTGCCAACTTTTTCAGCAATCAGTAGTGGTTTATTGACTTTTGAAAAAAAAGAATAACCATGCAAGATGTGATGGGGTGGGTGGTGAACAGGAACGGTGCAGCTCACGGGCTGGGTGTAGGAGTTAAAATAATATAATGGTAATTCAACAATACCACGAATGAATGTTCATAAATATATACACATTTATATAATGTTTAAAAAAAAACATAAAAATAAAAACTCAAAACGGAATACGCATGCAGAACATTGCTTGCAGTTGATATAGTTGGACAATTTCCTGAAATAACGTTAACCAATCTCGTTAAGTTAATTTAAAAGTATATCTAGAGCAAAAGCTCTTTAAGGTTTGTTGTATAGGACGTGTGTGACTCATGCATATGTGGATGTCACGTGGGTGACTACAGTCGTTTTTACTGGAAATGGAATTGGACAGAACACGGTTGAAATAATGTTGTTTGTTTTTTTTTTAGTTTTTACATCAGGACCTATTTATTTTTTATTTGTGTATTTATTTACATTTTTTTGTGACTACATATATGGCTCGTGGTTTTTTTTATTTGTAATTGACTGTGAAGAGTATATTTTTTGTTTTACTACAACTCAAATGCAGATGCGACATCTGAATTAAATCCTACAGAATTACTATGAGTCAATAATATTTTATTAACTTTGTTAAGACAAGTTTATTTGAAAAAATACTTTAAAATATTTTGATGAAAGTTGATATGATTTTTATTTTATTTTTTTCAACATAAAATATAAATTAGTCGACTATTTCTTATCCAACTCAAGTGGTTCGGTTGTGTACTTTGTCTAGTTTAGGTACAAAATTCTAAATGCCGAATGAAAAAATCCCAAAAGTTATTCAGAATTTTTATTTATTCGAATTCTTTTTAAGAGCTTTTTAGAATTGTCGAATTTTTCCACAGTTTTTTTTTTCTTAAATCTTTAACTAAAATTTAGTTGTGTTTTCCAAACCAGTTGAAGTTCCTTCTAAACCATATCAGGCTTGTATTTTTTTCAGCTTAGGAACCGAATTCTTAATTCCAAATTACAAAACCCCAAAAAAAATTACAAATTTGTATTTATGCGATTTCTTTAAAAAACATTTTTAAAATTTTTGCATTTTTAAAAGTTTTTTTTTCTTAAATTTTTTGAATAAAAAGAAGAAGTTTTGTACATTTTGAACAGATCCTTTAAAACAGGAAGTTAAAAGTATACTTCGTGAGAAATTTAAAAGTAGACTTTATGAGAAAGATTCATGATTGAAAAATGAATGCTCAAAAGCTTTCCGCTTATATTAGTACCAATACTGCTTTCGCTAATTCAGATATTGGATATACATTGCTAAAGAAAAAAATCTTTTAAAAGTCTGAGTACAAACAAACAAAAATAATGCTGTCCGATTTAATAATTAAAAAACGATGGATGCAAGAAATTTTCCAAGAGCGTCAAGGAAGCTTTCGTTAAAAACAATTTCTATAAATTATATAAAATTCTCATCTGTCTAAAAATAATAAATATACATCTAAGGGCCAGTTTTTCAGTGCAAGATCATCCTAGTCTCGGGATTTAACCGGAGTTAACTCCAAAAACGTGTTTTTCAGTCAATTGAAATCGAAAGTTAACTCTGAGTTAACTCGTCTAATTTGGTGAGTTAACTCAGGCACCAAATTGAGGGTCTTTTTAGTCGTTGCGCCATCTCGATTTCGATACTGAAAGTTATTTCCAGTGCAATTCGTTGTGGCGCCATCTCTATTCCTATGCGTAAAAGGCGTAGAAGGGTAATATCCATAGTGTCGCACATCGTTGGCCTCAGAATTTTGACAGCTGAAAGATGAAGTTAATCCTCAACTGAAAAACTACTCCTGAGTTAACTCAGGGTTAATTTATTTTCAGGATTAGCTAATTCTGATTTAACTCAGAGTAAAGCCTGTACTGAAAAACTGGCCCTAAGAATCTTATTTCAAAGCTAAGAATCATCAACCTGTTACATGGTAAAATCTGTACTTAGTTAGTGAATTGACAAATTTATTAGAACTCATTGCATAAATTTGAATATTCTTTGGACATACCGCTTAAAGAATCTGTTGGTTGTCAGTGTTAAGTACATAGGTATATTAGGGGTGTCGGAATTTTTTTTTATTTTTTATATTCAAAATGGGTATGGTGGATCATGTAAAGGGCTTAGAAAGATGGAATTTTTGTTCTGGGACATTTTCCAAAATCGAATTTTGAGAACCCGCGGCCGTTTTCAGGTAAAAAACAGGACATTTCGAAAAAATGGTCAGGAAAACCAATTCAATTTTCGTCGATATGTTGTCAAAATTACTTATAGTATTTTATTTTGGCTTCCTTTTCTCATTTGTATTGACCGAACATCAATTTAAAAATGCTGTATAGTGCTAAGAAAGCAAGTTTCAACCAATTAGAGCATTCCATTTAGAAGAAATAATCGAAAACATCTAGAAAATTGATCTATTCTTCGGGGGGATTTATTGTAAAAAGTTATGTCTTGATATTTTGACAAGCAGATTTTAACGCTATCTTCTTAGCAAAAGGTTACAAAAGCAAAATAAAATCATTATAGGTTACTGGGACTTCATATATTATTGGTTTTTCGGGCAGCTTACTCGAATTGAGGTTTTTTAACCTTAAAACGGCCGCGGGGTCTCAAAATTCCATTTTGAAAAATGTCCCAGAACAAAAATTATTTCTTTCAAATCCCTTTACAAGATCCACAATACCCATTTTGAATACAAAAAATAAAAAAAAATTCCGACACTCCTAAGGTATATGATGTAGTGAGTACAGCTTGTATGCATTCAATACATATGAATATGAATATTCTATGAACCTATTACATACAAATGTAGTCAGTACATAAACATAAACTGACTAGTGACTACATAGTTATATGTACGTACTACATATCTATGTAATGGGTCTCTATGTATATGTTTTCAATAAATATTAATGTAATGAGAACATATTTTCATTAACTAACTATATACATGTAGTATTTCTATAATGAGTCCATAATAACTGTCTTTTAAACTGCCTATTTTGTCCCTTGTATTCTAAAAGTGTACAAAATTTTTTTGGAAAATAGTGATTATTTCGTGGACTGGAATTCGTTTTTTCTTCCAGCCACTTATAGAACTGGTATCCACTCCACCATTTCATGACATTAAATACTGGAACAACGAGTCAATGAGTTTAAATATTTATGTAGTCCTTACATATTTCACTGTACCTGGTCCATAGTCTGTATTCATTACATGAAATCTATTTATTCCTATAGACTATCTAGTTAGTCTGTTTTCGCAAAAAATTTATCACAAATGTTGATTCAGTCGTTACCTACATAACCTCAAAAATAGAAAACAAATAATATACTTTCTAACGGGATTATATCGAAAACCGAAGCTGACGGAAAACTGATAACTGATTTTATGGCTCGGCACCAAAAATGGCCTTTACTTTCTCGGGTACTGCTCCGTTAAAGAATGATTTTAAAATAATTAGGTGACCTACTTACTTACTTACGGTCTGGGCCTCATCCAACAAGCTTCTAACTAGCTGTCTCCAGTTTTGCTCGCCAATTTATTTGAAGCCCTCTTCCACATGCGTACGCCACCTGTTACGCTGTCCTCCACTACTGCACTGTCTCACGTGGTTGGACTCAAAGACTCTTTGGGCCGGAGCATTGATGTCTATTCTCTCTAGGTGACTCAGCCATCTCAGGCGTTGGTTTCTCTTTTGTGGCTAGGTCTGAATCACTCTACAGCCCGTACAGTTCATTGTTGTATCTCCATTCCCTATCTATGTATCCTCTCAGAACACCCTTAAGCTTTCTCATCATGTTAATAGTATCCATGCCTCTGCATCATACATCAGGACCAGGATGTAATGATAAGCCACAGTACACATATTAAAGGTAATATCATTAGAGTTTTGATTTTTGTTTCTTCTGCGGATATATCAAAATTTGTGTCAAATGTCAGTATTTGTTGTTGTTTTTACGTGTATTTAAGTCATCACGCTCCCAGCCATTTTTATTTCTGACAATTTCAATTTTTATTTGTTGTTGTTTTTACGTGTGTTTTCTTCCTCAGGCTCACAGCCATTTTTTATTTTCGAATGACAACCTGCGCAGTATAATACCTTAGATTTGTGTACTGTGATGATAAGCGTCTTATTCAGAGACACTTTAGTTTCTCGAGAGCAGGCCTTCTCAATGAACTTTCTTAGCCCAAAGAAACAGCGATTGGCAAGAGTAATTCTTCGTTTGATCTCAGCACTGGTATCGTTCGCTGAGTTGATAGCGGAGCCGAGGTAGACAAAACCTCTGACCACCTCAAAATTATAGTTGTCTATAGTGACGCTCTGTCCAGGACGTCGGTGTTGGGTGCTTATTCTAGTTGATAGTATACACTTGGTCTTACCATCATTTACCGTTAAGCCCATCTTCTTGACTTCCCACCTCAATACTCACGAAAGCACCACTATATCCTCGGCGTAAGTGAGTGTTAGGACGAACTTTAGAAAGATTGAGCCTCAAGTGTTGACGTGAGAGTTTTGCACTATTCTTTCATGAATTAGATGACATTTCTATCGAAACTCACTTTTTTCTGTCAAAATATAGTTCGTCCCCCACCTGTCAAGATATCAACTGTAAAATTCTATTGCAGGATGGCAACGATGTCGATGGATTCAGAAGCCTCTAGGAAATCCGAAATTTTTGGAGTTTTTTTTACTGTTCTTTTGCCATTTGGGTTTAAATATAGTATATCCGTCATAATATAACGCGTCCTCTATCTGTCAACCCATCAATTGTCAAAAATCTTTAAAAAATCTGAAATCTTCAAAGTTATTTTACTGCTCCATAGAAAAGGTAATTTCAGACCACACTACTAACGTTAAAATATAGTTTGTTAAGCCATTGTATATCCACTCTATAGTATTCTCATGAAACACGATTTTGTAGGTTGACATTTTGTCGATAGGTTCGCTGTGATCGCCTTACCGAGATCCCTTAACAAAAATTAGGATTACATTTGGACGCATAGATGGCCACGAGCTTTTTTTCTTCATGAGAATACTATAGAATTTATATACAATGGTTAAGCCATGAATCTGTCAAACTTTAAATCCAAAAAAATGACTTTTGGCAAAATGTGACAAATAATAGTTTTCTACTGTGTACATAATATGTATTTATATTTCTAGTGAGTTCTTCTAACAATATCCATGAAGGTTTTGTAATCATTTCTATGACATCATACTGAGTTAACGATGATTTATATTTTTATCAAATTACAACTTCAAACAAAATTTATATTCCATCATCATTTTCAATCAACCATTGAACCAAATAATGACTTTTATATTGTTTCAACTTATCTCAACCAATATCATTTTCCAAATAATGCAACCATCAGTATTTATTTAATCTCTACCTTTAATCTAAGTCCGCTGTGCCAATATTAAAAAAAAAATATATACATAAATGTATGTAGCTTAAATCAGCTGTCATATATGTATGTGCCATCAGGCAACTCATAACTTTCTATTAATAAACCATAAAGATATACCACACAACCTCAAGCCCGATTCTGATGGCAATGATTAGATTATGTTACATATAGTATATAGAAGCGATGAATGTTGATGTGATGATGACGATGATGGTTATGTCGATTATATTTTTCTTCATGATACGTAGATACGTAGGTATAACAACAAAAATTCATAAAAAGAAATTATTACTTGAGAGAGCATAAAAACAAACACGAACGTGGTACTGACAAAAAAAAACGAACCTATAAAATAAAATAAAAATAAAATAAAATCAACCTCATACTAAATTAAGGGAGCAAAAATCGCACAAAATTAAAATCGCGTGCTACTTTGCTACATGTCGAAAAGTAAATAAAAGCAAGCGTTACAAATTCCACTTACACGTTCCACAGTGTAACCTTATAAACAATAAGCGTCAAAAATAAATGCACACATAATTTTTTTTTGTGTAACCGAGCCTTAAGTTTGACGTAAAAGCTTCTCTATTCCTTAGGGAAAATAGATACAAGCTGTTATTATTTATGGAAAAATATGAATCAGCTGTTATCTTTGTGATTTTTATTTTTAATGTAAGGCTACTAAAACTTCCTTTTAAAAGATCTCATAAAATCAAGACTTCTGAAGAAAAATATATGTGATTTAAATCCAATTGGATAAACTATATTCAAAACGATTTTGAGTCCTTCCAAAATTATACAAGAAAAAGACAGTAAATTGTTAAATATACCTAATTATTTGACGCTTACTGTAAATAGGACCGGAAAAACCTTCATGATAACAAAAGAAATTTGGTTCTCTATAATTTTCCATTAAAGTTATACAGAGAACAAAAAAATATAGATGCCCTGGCATAATGAAGGGGAGGTTGGGTGTTTAAAACACCCTATCAAAACAGAAAGCCACTGTGTAAGAGGAACAGCAAACCTACTATATGGATGGAACTTTATTAAAATGCATTAAGGATCCGTTTTTTTTTTTATTTTTGTTCATTATTCAATGTTCACCCTATGGTGCTGCTACTGCTATTGCTGGCTGGTGCACGCCTTACGCTCCATGACAGTCAGCACCTAGAGGGTTTAGAGGCCTTCATCTTCTCACAGTGCTGCTAGAGCAGCAGGCAACAAGCGATAAAAATCGCAGACAATGATAGCCATAATCATAATGAACATAATAACTATAATAATTTTCAAAGGCATATCATAAACTGTTTTATCCTGTGGCAATTTTGTGTTCTTATTACACACATCACACATACCCTTGGTTGGAAGTTCTAAGATACCATGCAAAGGGAGGTGATGGTTTATTTCTAGGCAATTTGAGGGCGCTCTTTGCATTGAATATGAGAACATGAATTTGTTTGGTGGTGAAGTGTACGAGTATGTTGATTGCATTACCTCTCATGAAAAATATGAATTTTTGTTTAAATTTCTGCTCATAAAAATTTTGATATAGGGAAAAAAGAAATAAAGTTTATTCAGCAATGACTTATGTATGTAATTAAAAAAATGAATCCTTTGAATTCCTCCCCCTCTACTGGCAGGGCGTCTCCTTTCAAGGAGTTAATTGGTTTTTCTATAGGTAGGTACCTTGCATTTAAATTATTTAACATGTAATTTTGAGCAATATTTCTACAAAAAAAAAACTGAGAACGAAGTAAGGGAAATGACTTTGTCGATTCTCATCCGAAGTGGTGCTTTTTTAATGCAGACAAAAAAATTGTTCACATTTGGTTAGAAAAGCATCAATGTCTTCTTTCAAGGCGTTTTAGTAAAGTCGTGATAAGTTATTTATCAAAGGGTCATTAGTCCACAAGGCTGTGAGTCTATGATGGTCAAAATATCCCTATGAATCATTTTTAGACCTTTAAATAAATGTCAAGAAAATATGAAAACAGTTAATTGCTGATGACAAAAGGTTTTTGTTGAGGGCTTCAGGAAGAGTCCGATATTTTTGAACCAGTTCGTGATACTAAATCATTGGAGACTGCATATGTGCATCATCGTCTATTCCACCACGAGGACAATTTTTATCAAGTTGGACATCCATTTTCAGCATGCATACATGGATAATAGAATATAATATTAAGGCCGTGTGCCAATTGCGTTCAAATCCTGGTTAAATTTGATCCCATGGCTAAATTTTGGCATTACTGAGGTGAATATAGACTTCAAAATTTAACCTGCTCAGTGGCTCGTTAAAATTTTAGTCGGTGGCTAATTTTTGACATGTCTATGGGCGCGTTCGGCTGCGTATCTTAAGTGATCCGGATTTGTTTGTGTTGTTGTAAACCCTTGTAAAAAAACAGCTGATTTCAGCTGATGCTAAAACAACTCAAGGTATCTGAACATTTTTTGGATTATGGATAGCCTATCGTTTAGCCTGCCGAAGTGAGGGAGATGAATGTAGATACATATTTTATTTTGCTATCATGAAGTCATGAATCCTATCGGGAAAGATGAAAAATGGAAAAAAAAACTAAAATTAAATGAAAGGATTAAGAAATATTGACAAAGACCTTATAATAAATTTAAGTATGCACTCAAGAAGAAGTTTGAATAACTTGAGATAAATCCTTGATAATGTAAAAGAATCAATAAAATTTATTGAAAATACTTTTTCAGATGATTCATTCATTTTGCAAACTGAATTGTTTGCGAACTAACATTACTGAAAAAAATGCAACAACAAAACTAATGGGAAGTGAATGTTTAAAAAATCCCATTTGATCCAATTGACACAGCAAAAACCTTAAATTTTACTCACCCCTATAAAAAGGGATTTCATTTAAATGGGATCAAATTTAACCAGAATTTTAACGCAATTGGCACACGGCCTAAGGATGGAAATTCATTAAAATACCCACGGAAATAGATTAGGCCCCGAGATTGTGCCTTCTGGTACTCTTGTGCCCCTTAAAGCATCAAAAGTCAATCCTTATGGGTGTCTCCTTTTAAATTTGTATAGTGACTTACTTTAGTTAAGGGGGCGCTACAATCCGGGGTGAACCAGGGCCTTTTCTTCCAGCCAACTCGGTCTCTAGATAGCTGTTACGCCAAGCTGGTTGAGGCCCGCTTCCACTTGCGTGCGTCAACTGTTACGCTGTCCTCTTCTACTGCGCGTCTTCCCATGGGGCCGACACAGCCACCTCAGATGTTGGCTTTTCACTTTTGTGACTATGTTCATAGGTGTCACTGTACAGCCCGTACAGTTCGTTGTTGTATCTTCTCCTCCAGAATTTTCCTCTCAAAATAGCTCAAGGCGTTCTCATACACCGTTTCATGTTTCTACACCATATATCCGGACCGGAATGATAAGTGTATTATAGAGGGACACCTTAGTTGCTCGAGTGAGGATTTTGTTCATCAATTGCTTTCTTAGCCAAAAGAAGCAGCGATTGGCAAGAGTAATTCTTCAATTGATCTCATCGCTGGTATCACTGAGTTGATATCAGAGCCTAGTGCTTAGGTACACAAAGTCTTTGACCACTTTGAAATTATAGCTGTCTATGGTGACGTTCTATCCGAGACGTCACACAGTAGTCCGTTTGTTGAATGTTGGCGACCAGAATCATTTCCAACAGAAATTCTTGATTCAAATTAATGGAATTTGGTACACCAGATAATTTGAAAATACTGAATTCAGTGGTTGATATACTACCTATTTTTGTCTACTACAAACATGGTCCCAAATTTAAAATTTGCGCCGGAACGTATACTTTTATATAAAAATTACTCCAATACTGATTTACATAAAATTTCAAGATCATTGCTCAAAATGATGAGAAATTTTTTGAGTTTTTTAGTAGTTGACCTAAAATTTAATTGATTTCAGCCGTCAAAATTGTGGAATTTTTTAGATTACGTCTAAGAATAATTTCCAATAAATCAAACAATTTTAAAAACTAGCACTTAAACTAGTTCTTATACCTTGGGAACAATTCCCTACATTTTGGATTATCTTCTTTAAATTTTGTACAAATCAGTATTGGAGTCATTTTCTCTTTTGACTCAGTTCCTGACTTCAACAATACTTTTTATTAATTTTGAAATTTGTGATCATGTTATGACCTAAATTGTGTATCCCCTGTATGAAGTAGAAAAAAAAGGGATTACCACTGAATTAAGTATCCCCAAATCATCAAGTTATCAAATTTCATTAATTTGTATTAAGAATGGGCGTGGGAAATGATTTTTGTCGCTGAAATTCAACAAACGGACCACTGTATGCCGGTGTTAGGTTGCCTTTCTTGTTGACAGCATATATTAAGACTTGCATTTATTCAGCGTTAAACTCATCTTCTTGGCTCCCATCTCAATAATCACAATAGCCCCACTGACATCAAGCCATGTTTGTCCGATAATGTCAATATCATCGGCGTAAGCAAGTATTTGGATGAACTTTGGAAAGGTTCTGAATCTAATGCAGACGTTAAAGGTTAACACCATTCTTTCAAGAACGATATTAAAGAAGTTGACAGCGCGTGTTGCCTTGCCTTTTACCTTTTTTGACATCAAAAGAATTGATGAGGCCTTTGCGGCCCTTGATGGAGCAGCGAGAATTCTCCACTGTCATCCTGCACAAACGGACGAGGGAGGGATGCCAAAACTAGACATTCCTGGGTTTTTCTAAAATCAGAATTTGTAGTGATACAAAAATCTGCTTAACCTAGCTCTCAATACATTGACCCTTGAACTAAAGGATACATATCAGTATTTAGTAAAAATTTAAAAGGTCAGTCGAACAACCTCAACAATGCTTTTTGAACAATTTTGTGTAATTATTTTCTCCACATTTTTAAATTCATTCAAACCTTAAAATTAAAATATTCTTGCACTGTTTCATTAAATTTAATATTAAAACAAAAACAAAGCCAACAAAAATTGAATACATTACTCTTATTCCACTCTATATGAGCTTGAAGATACAGATCAGGCTATTTATCTTTGCAAAAATTGAATAATAATAAATTTATTCGTAATTCAAAGTAAAGTAACACTCGGCTTCAATAAGGCCACCACAGAAAACAAAATATAAATAAAACGAATCCTGTGAATATTTTCATAAGTCGATGTCGGTTGGCTCTCCAGTGATGTTTATTTAAAAATACAAAATACAAACACATACAAACTTCTATATATATAAAGTGGTAGAATATAAATATGTTTTAATAAAATAATAAACGATTAATTGCATTTTTGCTCAGTCTACTATGCATTTTTGCATTTCCGATACAACATTTTCGTTGGCAATTATTTTTTTTATATTTTTTCAGTGTGGTAAGCGGAAATATTCACAAATACAAAATTAAATTGTTTATATATAAAATATATTTTTTGCATTTATCTTACACACTTGTAAGTAAGGTTAACTTAAAAATAAAATAAAATAAATTTTATACCCGCATATTGCAACTTTTTACAAATTTAACATCCTTTTTTTTAACTGGGTCAGAAGCACAATTATTGCAAAGTACTTTTGCTTGAAATATATTATGGTTATTTGAACCAACAAAATTTTTAAAGAAAATTTTAGTATGGAACTTGCCAATAATATTAATTGTTTTCTAATTTTATGTTATAAAGAATTGAGAAGTCATTTTATTGGATGCTCTTAACAATTTAGCATTTAAAAGATAAGAACCAGACGTTTTTATATTTTCCTATTTTTGAGAATTTGAAAAATTAAAAAAAAAATTGAATTGAAAATTGATGATTCAACCATCTCAAAACATTGGAATATATGAAAGCATCTCGTTTTCGAAAAAAAAGTTTTGCTTTAATAAAATTTGATAAGAGCATCGAATTTTGAACGATAAATCAGTAATTAATAGGAATTTCATAACACTTGGGACAACAAAATTACATAAAATATTTTTGTTATCTCCGCAATAGATCAACCTATGTACAATGTACATGCCCCAGCTTTTGTAGCATCTTTTGTCAATCACCCCTTCTCATCATCATCGTGTCCTGTAACCCCAGCTGGGGCATAGGGCGTCAACAAAACGTCTCCATCCTTCACGGTCTGCTGCAAGGTACTTTAGCTGTGGCCCCGTCTTTCTCTGGGATTCTGCTTCCGCTAAGACAGTTGATTTCCATGTTGTTCTTGGTCTTCCAACCCGCCACCGTGCACCCTGAGGATTCCATTCAAAGGACTGCTTTGCAATTTCATCCTTTGGTTTCCTCAGTGTGTGACCAATCCAACGCCATTTACGCTTTCTTATGGTGACGTCCAGCCGCTCTTGACTTGTCCTGCGCCACAATTCCTCATTTGATATTATTTGTGGCTAGCGAATCTTTAGGATGTGGGGAAGACAGCGATTCACAAAAGCCTGCAATTTCTTCGAGATGGTAGACGTGACTTCACCCCTTCTAAGATAGTCAAATTTGTATAAAACACAGAGAATAGTACATTTTGAACTGATATTTTCAGATACATACTTCTCTTGAGGACAGTTTTTCAGTTCAGAGCAAAGTTTGAGTTAAATAAGAGTTAGTTTATCCTGAATATAAATTAAACCCAACATAACTAAGGAACAGTTTTTCAGTTGAGGATTCACTTCATCTTTCTGTTGTCAAAAATCTGTGTCATTGATGTGGAAAACTATGTATATCATCTTTCTACGCGTTTCACGCATCAGAATAGAGAAGGCACCACAACGAAATTGTACTGACAATAACTTTCACTAACGAAGTCGAGATGGCTCCACAACAGAAAAGGCCAATTTGTGTGAGTTAACTTTGGATTTCAATTGACTGAAAAACACGTTCCTGAAGCTAACTCAGGTTTAACCCCGAGACTAATATGATCACGCCCTGCAAAATGGGCCTTACAGCACTTTAACTCTTTCGAGAATACATATTTCAAAATAAGTTACTTAATTTGAAAAGCCAATTTAAATTGTTATTTGAGCTAAAATAAAAGCTTGAAGTGCAGTAATATTTATGAAGAATTATTATTGCAAGAGACACATTTATTAGAACTTTTAAGATTATCAATATCCTTCAGGGGTTTGTATTATTGAATAGTGTATGTTTGCTTAGGGCATAAGCATGCTTAGAATCAAAAATACCCCTGCGTTCCTGAGAAAATGGTCGCGCTGGCCAATTTTCAATATGTTTGGTATAACTTATTAATCAACCCGAACTTGATAATTTAACACCTTAAAATTTTTGTTCAAGATCAAATTTCCTATTGAAATGGATGGTTTAAAAAATTTTATAAAAAATTACAGATATTTATTACAAAAAAAAATAAAAAAAATTGAAGAATCTTAGATTTCTTAATTTTTAATATATTGGGCAAAACTTTTTTTGAAAAAAGATAGACTCAAGACTTACTGAAACGAAATGAGCTAGAGGCCATGCGCCATAACATGAGCAAAAAGTAATTTTCTATATTCAAACATTAGCATTTCTTACCATATTTGTAGTTTTGGCCCGAAAGCCTCTTTTTTGGTGCTATACATGACGAATTCTACATTCGTAAGAATATTATGACATAACGATTATAGAGAATATTTTAAAAGTAGGAAAGTAACCCCAATTTCGTTTTCCGGCTGTTTTTAAGTGCTTCCAGACACAAGGTTGGTCTCACAATTCTGTCTGTTTGTTTATCCGTTGAGCTACAGCCTAAACGGCAAGATTAAGTTTTTTTTTAATTATTTTTTAAATTGCGCTTTTTGGTCACTTTTTTTTTAATTTGCTTATCAATTTTTTCTCAAAAACGGCTTCGAAACCTTTCTTTAAAAAAAAAAATAAATTATTTGGAAATCATTTTTCAAAATTTGGTTATTAACGGTAGACCCCCGAAGAACTATTTTTTTATTTGAAACTCGATACTTAAGAGTTAATTAACACTTTTTTTAATATTGAGGAAAAGAATTTAACTTGTTTGCAAAAATAACGGTACCTTCTATACGAAAGTTAAAAAACCGATAAGGAAAATATTTTTTTCTCAAAAACGGCTCTTACGAATTTGATTAAACTTTTTCCGTATGCTTAAATTAGTGCAATCTATACTACCAAAAATTAGAAAAATTTACACTTAGCAACTATTAATAGTACCGGTCATAGAGCGTTTTTTTTTTATTTTGAACTTTCCAATGATCGGCTGAACGGATGTAGATTAATTTTTATAAAAACTCAAGACTCAAATTGTTTTTTTTTTTTTTTTTAATTCGGTGTTTCAAAAACGGGCTGATAATTTTTGTTTGTAATTTTATTTTTATATGTATATAATTATTTCAAAAATATTTCAAAAAAACCACTCCAAAAATTTAAATTTGTTTTTCATGCTAAATTTATTTAATCAAGAATTCTGTTGGCGTTCTTCTCTCACCTCAAACAATTATCAAAAGAGTAGTTTGAACTAAAGTTTTCTTAAACCCTCAGCTTCTTGAACGTAAGAGTAAGTCCGTGCGACCGAGTCGTGCATTTTATTTTAAAGTCTGTTTGCATGAATTTATTTTTGTTCAAGAATTCAGACTTTCTACGAATATGAAAACCTTAGGACTTCTTTTTACAAACCATACATTAAAAAAAATAAATTGGGTGGCGCAACAGCTCGTGGAGAATCAGGGCCTTACAACTCTCAACCATTCCTGTGTGTGTGTTTTTGGCAGGAATGGAGGGGACCTTAAGTTTTTTGCCGAGTCCGAACACTCTTCCATCACAAGTATACTCTTGGAGGATTTGTCAGTTCCTCGCAAGAGGCAGTACCTCGGATAAAACATTTTTGTTTGTAGGTGGCACGGCTGGGAATCGAACCCGCACCTTCGGTATGACAGTCCTACGCACTAAGCATCAAGCCACGAGGTACTACCATACATTACTATGGTGAAAAGCCCAAAAAAGGCGGTTTAAACATTCCGTCTTTGGATTTGTGATCTATACCTCAAACTACACATCTTAAAGGAATGGATAGATTTGTAAAGGGCTGATCATTATTATATAAATTCCTAGGGAATGCATTCCAATGTCTGAAATTTCAAATTCGAATTTAGGTTTTGGTTTTTTTAATCTATTCTTTCGGTAGTCTAATTTTCTCTTAGGTTTGTGACACCACTCCCTCAACTTGACTGGTAGATCAAAGTTTAAAAACAACTGGCATATGTAAATATCACAAACTTTTGTTTGTCAATGGCTTTGCCTTGCAGTAGGTGATTCTGTAGTGCTAAGAAGAAAAGACGTATCTCTTTTGACATTTCTTAGCCCACAAAACTTACTTTTTCTGAAGAAATTTTGTGTGTAAATTTAACTGTACATAATTTGAATTAAAAGGTGCTCTTAAGTACTGTGTAACCATGCTTTAGATACCTAGTCTTATAATATTTTTTTCTTGGGAAAATTTATTCTAAATTCTCACCAATTTTATCTCATTTTATTATGGAGGAATATATTTCTTTAAAAAACATCTTTACATGGTTTAAAATGGGAAACTTTTCTGAATTAAATAAATTGTATGAATTGGAATTGATTATTTAAAATAAAAATAGAAAATAATTTGCACACAGCTAATGCCTCCTTCATCTAAAACCCTTCTGTAAAAAACAAATTTATTTACAAACTGTTTTTTTTTCTTTTAAGTACTATAAGTCATTTAATGCTAAGCTTTAAGTCCTTATACTGATTCACAAATCATCCTATTCGATAATATACCCTCACCCGTTGTGTATATTTTTATAAACATTATTGTACAGAATATTAATTTCATACTAGATGAGACATCATACATCACTTCATTTAACTATCTGCTTTCAATTCAAACAAAATCTTTTTCATTAAACTTTTCAAATTTTAAATATTTAACATTTTATAAATCCAAAATACACCATCACCTGACAAAATATTATAATCCTGCCTATTGTTGGTGTCATCTCAACTGTCAATTTGTCAACGAAATCAAAAAAAAAAATTAAACAAAAAAAAAAATCACAGAAAATCGCACAAAAAAAAGTCGAATCATCATTTTCCCCATATTTCACAGGGTGGTCATTATCAACAATCCTCACCACCATCATCACTGCAACATAATCCCCAGGAGCCATACTATTTGCAGCAGAGACCCTCCCAAGCACCAGTTACTGCTAACGGTGGTTCTACTGTGTCTTTTAGAGGTGGAGTAGCTACGCCAAAGCCTATTCCCCAGCAACAATACCAACAACAACAATACCTACCTCAATCCCAACCCCATCCCCAACACCAACAACAACAACAGCACCATTACCAAGCACCCTCTAACCCAGAACCACAACCATACCGACCCCCAGCTGATTTCAATCAGCAACAAGGAGGCCATCATCAACAACATCTTGACGAACCAAATCGTGGTCGTTGGGGTCACGTTGCATCACCAGTAGCCTTGCGTACTGGATACGTTCAGAACTATCAGCCTACAGTGGCCAGACAGCTCTCCCAACCACCCTCATCGTTTGAATCTGAACCACACCACGGATCCCAACAGCAGCAGGTACCATCATCGTGCAAATTGTTTTGCACAAAAGTGTTTCTGGAGATTTTCTAGCGCAATATAGACAGTTGAAGAGAACGCTAATGCTTGGCACATATAGAAGGGAGAATGGCAAGAAGCCTTTCCCCTTGGTATTGCTTTTAATTCGTAGACGCTCTTGATATCCAGCTTCTTGTAAAATCCTCCCTTTTTGGAGTAGACCTGCTCTATTGACAATAATTAAAAAAACTAAAACAAGCTACGCAACGCTCGTTTGATTCTCTAACATTCTCAAAAAAAAAACTAACCCCTGTACAGAATTATATTCAAAGTCAATCTTTGTTTATTTTTACTAATCGTTAAATACTGTTTATATCTTTGTTTTGTTTCGTCAATATCCATCCACAACCACCACCACCACCACCACCAACCAACCAACCAACACCCTCAACAAATAAAACACTACCAACCTTTATTATATGCACTGCCACCATCCATTTTGTCATCCTTAAACAACTCATTCGAACACATCTATATATACACATATGCACATACACATATTATGTAGAACCATTATGGGGCATCATCTGTACCACAAGTGAATCAGAGTTACGATCGCCAACCATCCTGCGGACCTCCTCATCAACAGCAGAATAATTTTGCTCCTGCTCCTTATGCTCCTGCTACTGCTGTTCCACAGCAGTACTATCAGGCGCATCAGCCACCCCAACCGCAGCAATATACTCAGACTTCTCAACCAATTGACAACCATTATAATTACTATTCACAGCCCGACCCACAACAGTACCAACAACACCAACAATTGCAACACCAGCAGCAGTACCGCGGTGAGAGTCCTGGCATCATAACATTGCGCAAAGAAGCCCCGGTCACCCAGCAACCAGCACCAGTTTATACATCACAACCAGCCGCCGCCAGTTACAGAGGTAAGTTTTTTTTTTTGCTTAAATGACTTTATTAATCAGTTTATTATTAATAATATTTTAAGAGAGAAAATAAAAAATATGTGTATTGAAAAATTAATATAAGAAAATAATACGTATACGCCCAAGTGACCTTTTTTGAGTTTCTTTTTATTTCATTTGTATACAATGATTCTTTAAAATGTATTTGTTTGCATTAACCAAGTTGCTTTGTATTCTTATTCAATATTAAGTGGGGACAATGATGTACACGGATGTCCGATCAGGAGGGGGGGGGGAGAAACTCGTTCAAAAACTAGTATTAGTATAGAAATTTGGCTTTGAGATGCATTCAAAAGATGACAAATTATATAAAATGTAAGAAATATATCTTTATTAAGGGGGGCAAGCATCCCCCTTTGCGTACGTCCTTGAGTTGGGAAACTTCTTGTTGACAAAATACCATATTAAAATAACTGTTTATTCGGAAATCGAATTTTAAGAAATCAAGAAATAAATAAATTAGGCAACAGAAGTGTGCAGTGAAATTATTTCTAAGAAGCAAACGCCTATTGATCTTAGGTAAAAAAGGAACAAACCTGCAATAATATCTAAGAGATTTACTTCCTTTATGTTGTGGGGTGAAATTTTATTCATGAGTGCCAATCAAACTCAAGTGTTAAATACGTTAAAAGTAAAAATTGAAGACTGATGATGTGTCATTCAAATTTAAATATTTTGTATATTGAGGAGGTTACCGAAAAATGTTCAAATTCATTAGTAATTGCGGCCATTTACGTTCAAATGTTTCCAAAAACGGTCGACATTGGGTGGAATGAGGCTCATTCACAATAGAACCATGTCTGCTTAACTGAAATCTCAATGAACCTTGTGACAGTCTTTTCGACCATCTCAAAGTGGATGACCTTTTTTCACTTTCCAGTGACAGTTTTAAGGACTCAATAAATTCGTAGAAAACTTCAACGAACCTCCCCGGGTAGATTTCCAATAGAACCTGTCAATTTTACGTTGAAAATCTCTATTGCTATCGTTATATGGCCTCATGGCTCTTGCATCTTTGCACCTTTGCTAAAAAAAAACCGTTGAATAGAGAAATTCTATGAGGTTT
The DNA here is from genome assembly GCA_963921185.1 of Dasysyrphus tricinctus. Taxonomy (NCBI): domain Eukaryota; kingdom Metazoa; phylum Arthropoda; class Insecta; order Diptera; family Syrphidae; genus Dasysyrphus; species Dasysyrphus tricinctus. Next base: position 213,272,386 of record OY992532.1, on the reverse strand, counting down.
TGTTGGCTAGTGCAAATCGCTAAAACCAGACATTTAGTGGCTGCTACAGAATGTCTGCCACTTTTTGTGCTGTGTGGGGTTGGTACAGCGCACAAAGGAATTTAATGTACTTTTAACCCAATTTGACAATTTACGGTGATAAGGGTCAATAAATCACTAATTATGGCTGTCTCAAAAAATATGGGCTGGAGACCTTAAAAAAGAAATAGTCCATGCATCTGTCATTCTTTTTAGTTACTAAGTTACTTAACGGGCCCCCGACCCGTGAAGAGTTTCTTCCAGAAACATGGCGGCATTTCATCCTCTGTGATTCTAAGACCACTTCTTCCAGCCATCAACCGGTCTAGCAGCCTCGAGCCTTGAGGCAGAGATTGGAAAACTCCTTAAAAAGCTTAAACTTAAGAAAATCTTATGTTTTGTAATGTCACGTGGAACCCACCTGGGTTAGTCATTTTTCTTGGGATTCCAATTTTGACCGTCGGTCGTCACAAAGACCTCCTGACAATGAACAAGATAAAAAAAAGATTGAAAATATGCACTTTTACCCAACGTACTTCGCACTCTTTCCCTCAGCTGAATTTTATTACATTACTTTTTACCAACGTACTTCGCACTCTTTCCCTCAGCTGAATTTTATTACATTACCCTAGGCTGAAACTAGTCCACTTTAATTTAGAAAGTTTTTTTTCTGAGGCCGAAAATACCTGCTGAAAAACTCTATGAGGTTTTGTTGGTTAGCGCAATTAGCCAAAACCCGACATTTAGCGGCTGCTCTAGAATGTCTGCCACTTTTTATGCTGTGGGGGGTTGGTACAGCGCACATAGAACTTAATGTTCTTTTAACCCAATTTGACAAGAGTCAATAAATCAATAATTATGGCTACCTCAAGGAATATGGGCTGGAAACCTTTTCTCTGTAAAGTTAATGCCGTTATTATTAAGAAATTAAATAATCTTAGGTTTACTTACGTTGTTGCTGCTTTAATTTATTTTTCTTTCTTGTATTGTTTGCTGTCTAATCCCAAAATTGCCTTAACATCAATCATCCATTAAATGTTTGCACTATTTTTTATTTATTTTTAAATTAATACTTAAATTGCTCCTAATAGCACCACGATTAACATAAATTAATTAAAAAACAAATATCTTTCAGGAGGCTCAAACATGCGTGGAGATCTGAAGTGGCCACCACCAGAATACAAGGAACAGGCTGTAGTTGAGAATGAAGAGCGTCGTAGAATAGCCCAAGGCCCAATCTGTCGGCCAAGACGCATCAATAAGGTCCATAATCATATTATAGTTTCCATTTAATCTATTACAAAATATTTTAAATTAAACATTTTGTTTCTAACATTTTTAGGACTACACTCAGTTCTTCGCTAAGAATGCCCTCAGCCATCATTATCCAAGCTACAAGACTCCACCTGGCACTCAGCACATTTACGGCAGCTATTAAAACGGACAACGACTATGGACGACATAAATAATTATTATTTATCTTACTAACAACAAAAACGAAAAATAAAACTAACCCCAAAATGCAAATTAAAAAAATACAAAAAAAAATACCAATACAACCAGATATGTATGTATACTAACCAACTTACATTTTCAACATGAACATCCAAAATTAGTCTTTTTTTTTAGTAAACTTATTTGTTATAGATAATGGCTTTGATGAATTTTATGCGAAATTATGTTGTAAAAGAAATGGGCCAGTTTTTTTTTTTAAGAAAAAAAATAAAAGGTTAAATAAAATATTTCTTTACAAGGATCTTGATATTTCCGCTTCTCATCACGGTAATTCTAAAAATAGTAAGAACATCTATACTAAAAAAAAGCAAGCGCAACTATCGATGTCCTTTGGAGAAATATACACCCTAAGTTTCTGAATTCAACAAATACAGCACAGGACTCATCTGAAGTCATTTACAAAATTAAAAGTTAAAATTTGTTATAAATATTATTATATCTTGATGAGCTTAAAGTATATTATAAACTAAAAGTAATATACTTTTTCATAAAACAAAAAAACATTATAAATATATAAATTTATTTATTATTATTCTAACCAGTTATAAAAAAAAGTATATATATTTTTTGAGTGTATTTTACTAATTATTATAGTTTGTTATATAATTTTTTGTTGTTGCAGAATGAAAAAAAAAATATTTAAAAAATCAAAAAAAATATAGCTAAAAACGAATTTCTTATATGATATAACGAGCTTTAAAATATAAAAATCGAATTAACCAATTGTAGTTAAAGCATAAAGAAAAAAAATAATGTAGACAAAAATATAATAATTTTAAATAATTGATATAGTCCTTTCTAAAAAAATTAAATAAAATGTATAAAAACACCTTAATTAGCACCAATATACAACTATAAAAGATCAAAATAAGTTGAACAACTCTTTGGTATTAAAGTAAAAAAAAGGATAAATCAAATCAAAAAATTGTTATACCATCGATTTCGAATGAATTATTTTTTTATTATTAAAAATCGAAGAAAACGAAAGAAATAAACTTTTCATTATATTTTTATTTAAACAAGCACATATTTTTGAGGTTTTTCATTTATATTACAAAAATAAATAAAACACGAAAAGCGAATGTCCGTTTTAACTTTAAATAATAATATTTGGGGGGCTTACTCTCCTGTTTTAGATTTTGTTGAAAATTATAGGTGTATACCCTCAAAACTCTGGAATCGATTTAATGTAAATTAAATGAAAAGTAAAATAGAAGAAAAAAAAAAATAATAATTCAAAAAAAAATAATAAAACGATATTTAACAGCTTTGTGCCATTTTGAGTTGAATTCAAAATAAAATCAAACATCACAAAAAATCTAATTAACAAATTAATTTTCTTTAACAATAGTGTCAATATTATTAATTACCTATTGTTAAATTAAGTGACTTATAACATCGAAGTCAATTTGTATTTGTAACATCTTTATAAATGAATTTCTGTTGTTCTTTGTTGTAATAAATGTGAAGTTGTAAGCTGATTATATTTTGTTGTTTTATTTTGGGAGGATGTTTTTTTTATAAAACAACGCACACTCAAAGAGCTATGACTACCTACTTTTAAAATATAATAAGGGGACAGACGTGTAAAAAAAAAATATTATCGACTTTGCTGCTTTCTGTAACTTGCTTTTGAGATTTCTGAAATGGGGTTTTGAGAATATTTATATAGAAGATGTTGAAATACATACATATATGTATGATAGGACTTGACAAAATCCTTGGGTTCTTGAACAGTAGAACGCTTAAAATGTAAGCTCTAGCACCGCATTTTATACTTAAGACTACAAAATGCAGCGCTTCTTAGGTAATTGAAAAAAGGAACAATTTTTGGAGCCAGATAAGAAGACTACTTTTATTTGTAAGAACCACTGGATTAGGTTTTAAGGGTAAGCTATTGAATATAACAAGCAGTCCAAGAATTTACTTGAAACTTTTTTAGAGAAAGAATGCAACTCCGTCTTAACTAGAACACATTTACATTTTATCAAGGTATAGCGATGAAATATTAGTTCAGTAACTTTAGTTGTTTCCTATATGCAGGGTGACCGGTAAACATTGGATAATCCAACCCACACCGGGGCTATCTCAAAGGGTACTCAAAATATCTAGTTTTTCGTTAAGTGTATTTTTTTTTTCACTTACTTTACGTTTTAATAGCACGACTACAAATGGATGAATTACATTTTTCTTTTGCAGCAATTTTCTACACTATATTGGTACCAAAACATAGAATCAGTCATAAGTAGAAAATTTTAATAGCTCTTGGAAAAACTGAAATTTCGCTTTTTGCCTATTATGAGTTTCACCCGAAAAATGAAAATTCCTCTTTTTTGTGAGTACTCATTTGGGGCGAATTGCATCGTAATTAAGACCTTAAAGTATCCCTTATTTTTTAAAGACGAACCAAAGATAAACAGGTGGTACTGGTGCCCTTTGCGCCTGTTTTTTGTTTATTTTAAGGCAAGACAAGTTTGGGTGAAACTCATAATAGCTTTTAAAATTCCGGGGGAACAAAAATTTTTCGGGTGAATTATTTTCCGGGCGATACTCATAGCCCAGTCAAATTAGTCAAAAAAAGGGCATCAAATCGCATTTTTCGATGGACAAAATTTTTTGTATGGAATCTGTTTGGCTACGTCTCCTGATCATAAAAACGAATTTTTGGGATTTTTGAGGTTAGGGAAGACCCGCCATCTTGAAAAAGAGATTGGTTTTGTTTTTATGCAATAACTCGCTTGCATTTTATTTTACAACAAAACGTCCTGCTACAATCCTGTTGAAGATAAAATTACCTATAAAATAAGCTATCAACGACCTCTGTAGGTGGTTTCATTTTTGAGATATAACGGACCAATGTTCCCCTGGGTTGTGTTTTGGGGGTGGGATGACTTTTCTTGAGTTTTCTAGGTAACCGTTGATTTTTTTGGATGATGCTCTTAGAATCATTTTCAGTTCTTGTATCGACCTATAAAATGAGCCGTCGATCGATATCATCGGCCACGAACTGTGCGAGTTATCCAATTCACAGGATCACACTTTATGAGTAAGGAGAAAAACATGAATATATTTTTTTTCCCAAAATGTTTATCTGGTGAATCGTTCAAAAAAACTATTACTTAAAATGTTGTCCGTAGTAATGATAACAATAAATTTAACATACATGGTACGTGGAGTTGCATCCGCACTACACAGAAGGTTGTAAAGCAGCGGGAAACTTAAGACATCTACATTTCTTGTTGTTGAAAACTGAGTTATCTTTTTTCAATCCAAATGTGAAAGGTATTGCATGCGGTTTCCTAGGTACTACGAAGAAAAACTTAATTGAATTTCAAATTTATTGATTGGTATTTATTAACAGAATAATTTGAAAAATGATACAAAAAAGAGGTAAAGTGCGTATTTTACATTAAGTTTTATCTGTGATAGTATTTGAAGGGGAGACAAATAATATTAAGGGGAATATTTTGAGATTTTTGAAGGTCCTGGTAGCATTTCATCATCGCATACATCAGCTTCAAAAATCGTTTCGTTTGGTGTCATTTCATCGTTATGAATCTGCAAGAGCAGGGTACTTTCATCTTCGCAATAATCTTCAGCAATTGTAATACATTTGGGGATGTTGCTGCAAGTTTTACCGCTGCAGTGTGCACAGACGCGGAACATTTTGAACCCGCTTTGCGACATCCACAAGCCGCTCCACATTTTGATGCGCAGGAACAAGAAATAACCTTCATTATTTCGGGAGGAGCTGGTTCCTTGGTGGTCATCACAGGAACATACATTTTTGTATTTTTTTCCAACCCCACTTTTCCGAATCCTGGTCGTTTCCTAGCCACGTTTGTACCTGGTGATACGTCCGAAAAAAATTTCCACTTCTGCAGCAAGGTTGCCAGCATTTTTTTTCCATTGTGGTAACGAATTTCATTTTCCCAGCGAAGTACGTTGCTGACGTTGTGTCACATCCCGATACAGCGTGTGCAAATAAAATGTTGTCTGATACAATTGTGTCACATTTTATACTTTTTGTGGAAAACCATTTCTCTGGTGCATGTGATTTTTTGGGTTACCGAAGAAAAACATTCGCATGATGTTTTCCATGTTCAGTCAACAAAACAAGAATATCAATGTCCTCGGAAACGATTGTAACAGTTTCATGCAGAGAAGACTGCTTAATGGCTGTTGTGACAATAAGCAAATCAGCATCACCTTTCTCCTGAAAAACTGTATAACCTGTGTCTTGCAGTTTATGTCTTAGGAGTTGGATGAACTTATTTTTGTTTTGTTCGTTGGCAAGGAATTGTTCTTGGGCTGTTGTTGGGACCGTGTCAGCATTAAAATTCAGCTCAACAGATTTTTTTTTTGCTATTCTGCAGAATCTTTCCCATGTCTTGGTACCTGCAATTGCAGGATCATCGGAATATCAATCATCAATCATCAGCATTGAAACCATAGTGGTTTTTAACGTACTTTATATATTTTTGACAAATGTCACCGAAAGTAGGTTTTGTATTGAAATCCCAAACAACTTTATGTAGAAGGAATCCTCCGTCTATCACAAAGTACATATCGTTTAGATGGCAAATTTCGTTTTCGAGCAGCGCCGGTGGAAATGCAATGGATCGAGAAAAGATAACTCAGATTTCAACAACAAGAAATGTAGGTGTCTTAAGTTTCCCGCTGCTTTACAACCTTCTGTGTAGTGCGGATGCAACTCCACGTACCATGTATGTTAAATTTATTGTTATCATTACTACGGACAACATTTTAAGTAATAGTTTTTTTGTACGATTCACCAGATAAACATTTTGGGAAAAAAATATATTCATGTTTTTCTCCTTACTCATAAAGTGTGATCCTGTGAATTGGATAACTCGCACAGTTCGTGGCCGATGATATCGATCGACGGCTCATTTTATAGGTCGATACAAGAACTGAAAATGATTCTAAGAGCATCATCCAAAAAAATCAACGGTTACCTAGAAAACTCAAGAAAAGTCATCCCACCCCCAAAACACAACCCATAGGGGAACATTGGTCCGTTATATCTCAAAAATGAAACCACCTACAGAGGTCGTTGATAGCTTATTTTATAGGTAATTTTATCTTCAACAGGATTGTAGTAGGACGTTTTGTTGTAAAATAAAATGCAAGCGAGTTATTGCATAAAAACAAAACCAATCTCTTTTTCAAGATGGCGGGTCTTCCCTAACCTCAAAAATCCCAAAAACTCGTTTTTATGATCAGGAGACGTAGCCAAACAGATTCCATACAAAAAATTTTGTCCATCGAAAAATGCGATTTGATTTCCTAATTTGACTGGGCTATCATAATAAGGCTGAATTTGTTTTTGATTGCAAAAATTGAAAGCAAAAATAACTGAAAACTTTAGGCATCTCTGGTATAAAAATCGTATGAAAACCCCAGTGCCAGTGGCAAACATTTAAAAAAAAAGTGGGCAACAAGTGAAGATCTCATTGGGTTAAATTTCATTTTGCTTTCTTTTATGAAATTAAACAATACCCAAAGTAATTAATTAAAATAGTCAAAGTGGAAACAATGCCCAAAATGGAAAAACAACTGCAAATATAAGGAAATATCACCCAAATGTGTTCGCGGTGATTACAAAAAATTTTTTCATCAAATAGGCCGCGCTATGGAGGAGAGGGAATCGTGCGATGTAGCGTGGTGGTGCGTGGTGCTTTGCTACGACCCACGGTGTGACGACCCACGAGGTGGCGCGCTGACCGGCGAAACACCACCCACGATCCAACCGCGGCCCAACTGGCACCGCCAAGAGCTTGTGTGATTCGCCCCCCTCTCTCCGGACATAATTATTTTAAAGAGCTAACCTATATACGTACATTAGGGGAGTCCTTATTTTAAAAAGTTTTGTGCTTCCTTTTTTTTTCATTGAAATCTTAAAACACTACCTTATTTTTTTTTTTATCACGTGAACACATGCCGCATTGAGCTTAAAGTTGTTGCTCCTGTCAGAGTTAGGGCCTATTTAAATCCTTTTCTAGCTCCAAAAATAACGGTACTTGCAATACAACCGTTATGAAAAAGCTTATTTATATCAAAAACGGGTCAAACGATTTCAATAAAAAACTCTAAAAATATTTTTCTTAATTTCCAAGCAACTCATTGCGGCACGTGTTAATACAATCAGATTACCCTCAATTTTTTTGTACACGTTTTTAATGTAGAACATAAAAAATGATACTCAGTAAAAACAAACAATTTTGTTTCCTCCTACAAATAAGGAATACCCTAATGTACATTACAGACAGACAAATAATTAAACAAGTATTATCTTTCACAAGCATTTCTAAAAATTTTGTGTATTCAAATGAAATCCAGGTTGAGATTAACACCGAAAATTAAGGAAATTATGCCCAACAAAAAACAATTTTCGTGTAAGAAATTTGGGCGATATTTCCATTTTATTATTTGGGTTCATAGTCGGTTTGGGCCATACATATTTCCAATTTCAACTTTGCTTTTGGGTGATAAAAAAATTTTTGGGCGATGTATCGAAATCAATTTAGGAGCTATTTCCTAACGCCCGATTACCATACAAAATTATAACGGCAAGTACAAATCATAAAATGTTGCTTTTAAAATCAGTGCTCCTGTCGAGAAACTTTCCATGCAATACGTGATTTGTATCTAAGCCACAACCGTCCAAGACGACAAGGCCCATTCTCGGTCAATTGAATAAAAGGAACAAGCTTTGTTGCCAGGTTTTAGACAGTTCCAATCCACACGAAATATACCAACACGAAATGTACCCCGAGAAAGGAACTGTTTGGTAGAGATTTGTATTTAGAAGAATCATGGGTCTGACATCTTCTAAAGCAAAGCTGCGAGCTATAGATTGATGATGAGCAACTTCTCGTCGTATAAACTGTTTGACATGTATAAAGACAACATGTGGTTCCAGCAAAACGGCGCCAAGTTAGTTCCACTATGGACATGAAGTGGCTACCGAGATCATGTGATTTAATGCCTTTAGACCTCTGTTCCATTGAAGCTTTGATATATTTTATAAAATTAAAATAACAAACGCCTTCCGGCAAATTTCGCTAATTTTTGCGATGTGATCAAAAACTGAACCTCCCGATCGTGAATAAATGCTACCCAGCAGTCAAGATGGATATTTAAATGCCATATGAATTTCAATAAAAAAAAATACACCACAAAACACGTTAATAAATAAATTTAGTGGCGTAACAGGGCAAGTATACTCTTGGAGTATTTGTCAATTCCTCGCAAGAGGAAAACATTTCTGCCACAAAACATGTTAAGGCCATCGAAATAACAGCCCTTTCTGCTTTAATGGCATCGTCTTCATTTCTATTGTGCTGAATATGGGTTTACTTTTGTATCCTTTATATCTACTTCAAAACAAAATATTCTTATTTTCATATTTTAATTGAATTTTTATTAAGTCAAATTGTATAACAACAAAAAATATTTATTTTGTTTACAAAAATTTTACAATGAAATTCTTTATTTTCTTTAATATGTATTTCAAATTAAAAAAAAAAAAAAAATAAAAGCTCTGGGCAATCACAATAGCTTCAAAGATATTTTATAAAAAATATCTCTTAAACAGATATTTTTTGTTTTGCTCACAATTCATGATATTTTATATTCGTTAAGTTTTGTTGCCTTATTTGTGGTTAAGGAAATTTTGACACAAAATTATGTTTTTAATTATTTTATTTTTATTTATTTATTTTATGTATGTTTTTATATATTTTATTTACTTTCGTTTTTTTGTTCATAAATACAGAAATTTATTCTACATAAATAATATGTAATATTTGTTTTGTTTTGTTAAAATATTTAATTCTAATCGTTTTATATGAGTTATTGTATTGAATTTAATTATATCCACATCTTAAATTAAACAACCCTATTGCTTTTTGTTTATATTGATGATGATTGGAATCTTTTTATTGTTGGGTATTTGTAACTTTGTATTTTTATTTAATATCTGTGCAAAATGGGAATTTGAAAAATTAATGAGGAAACCTCTTTCGCTGTTTTTCTAACAACTATGGTAAATTGGTATAATATGGAAGTAATCTGTTCTAAGTAATTATGGTTTTTATTAATTTTTTTAATATGTTGTAATTTAGACGTAAAAAATCAAATTGATTGCTTTTAAAAATCAAATACTGTTCGTTAGAAAGTTCGTCTACGTTTTTAGAAGTATTAATGTTTTCTTTTTTCAATTACGAAAACAAATTAAAAAAATATATATACGAGTATAGCATTGTATATGTATGAACTCGAGGAAAATCTGCAGCGAAGTTTGTATAAACTGGATGTTGTTCATTTTTGTATTCGAGAATAAAATTTTGAGATACAAATTGTTTGGATTTTGAAAATAAATGATAAGCTACTCACTTAAAATACGTTGTTTCTGGCACATTTTTTTTTTGTATAAAACAAAATACAAAATCAAAGCATAAAATTTCAAACATTTATTAATAATATTGGCATTTAATTCAACAATTAAATTAAATTTTTATTTTGTTCGTTTAAAAGGTTAAGGAAAAATATTCAGAAAAACAATGATTTATTGAAAATGGCAAATTCAAACCTAGATTAGTAGCAAAAATATAAGATTTTATCAGTGAGTCCAAGTAAAGTGAAAAATCAAATAGTGATTTTATGTAATTCGAAAGCAGTTATAACTATAATTATGATGTTAGATTTATATTTTTGTTCTTCTTAAACCGCCAGCGGTTCATGATAAAAGCGAATTTCTTTGAAACTACTCTAAGCGTTAGTATTCGAAAATACACGTTATTTTTTTGTTTAATCTTTAAATGATATTCTACTAGTGAACCTTATATTGTGTATTTCTTTTATTTATTTTTTGTTTTTGATATTTTTAAAAATATATGTTTGTATGTAATTGTGTTCTACTTTCAGTTAATTAAATGAGAGATATTATTTTTAAGTTAATTTTTTATATATATGTAAAGTCTATTGAAACTAGGCTTTAAACTAGTGTCGGGAAGATTGCGAGGCATGTTGAGAATCATCCTGTATATCAACATCCATTTCTTTGCTGCTCGTTGATGCATTTCTGTTTGATTGTTTATCAGAGTTATCATCATCATCGTCATCGTCTTCTTCTTCTATGAGCTTGCGAGCTAGTCGAACTGCTTCATATTCATTGTAGTGAGCTTTACGACGTCTTTCGAAAGCAATTCTTCGATCTGAAATAAGGAAACAAATATGCAATAAATTAGGAGTTCGATTAAGAATGGATATAGTAAATTGTTTTAAGTAGGAATTAGTTTATGGTATGCATAATTGCTTTATTTGGAAACAGTTTTCTTAAGTATGAATGACTTAATTCTTAATTAACACAGCTTTAACTTTGTCGTGGAGACTTACATTCAATTATTCAGCTAACCAGCTGCAGTTTCAAACAAGACCAGAAACAAATGAAAAATTGGATAAGTTTTCAAAAAATACCAATTAATCTGGGATATATGCGGTCAAAAGTGGTAAATTCAGAATATTGAAATGATCGAAAAAGTCATATATCCGGTATGGTCAAGGTGTCCCGAACAAAACCTTTCTAATGACAGTTTTCAATTACGCATTTGTTGAATACAAAACCTAAGCTCGCATAACTGTCTGTAAAAAACCCTATCATTATCAAATAGATATAGGATCATCCAACAATATGTTGTTATAATTTTTAATTAATGCAGTAGAGGTGTGTCGCATGTGACGACGTTATTTCTTATAATAAACGTTATCTGCATTTAAATGGATTTTTTGCTATGCTGAACTTATTAATTTTGTAATATATTAGATTACCGTTTGTTTTGTTTCAAGAAAAGTTCAATTAAATTAAAACGCAGTATATATTTTTATTGTTTATATATTTTTAGGTCTCAATTGACTCATCTTCACTGTCTATAACAATGAAATATATATGCAATAAAAATAATTCAACCAAATGCGTTTTAATTTGATTGAACTTTCCTCGAAGCAAAACAAAAAGGTAATAACGTTATCTTCGTTCAATTTCATGTAAAAAGTAAGTTCACATGGCTTCATTCACAGAAATGTACACAAAAGAGTCATTTCCGAAAAATACGGCCCAATGACACGCGCCATCGTCAGTTCAACAAACCACACCAAACTGACATGATTGTTATGGCATTGTATATAAATTCTTTAGTATTCTCATGAAGAAAAAAAGCTCGTGGCCATCTATGCGTCCAAATGTAATACTAATTTTTGTTAAGGGATCTCGGTAAGGCGATCACAGCGAACCTATCGACCAAATGTCTACCTACAAAATCGTGTTTCATGATAATACTATAGATTGGATATACAATGGTTATGGCTTGAACTTGTCACTCTGCCGCTCTATCGCTTGGTCGAGCCCTACTTTCTTGGGGGCGATCGCGAAAGTAGAATGATGCCTTACTGTCGGTTTATATAAGGGTCCTGTCGTGTCGAATTGATAGAAGGAAAAAATAAAAATAAAGAAAGTTTGAAAATTTGAGGTGGTCACTCCAGTTGAAACAGCTGTAATGCCAAGCCCCGGGCAAAAAAAACTTCCAGCTTAATGATTAGGAATTCTAATCTTGTTGGGTATAGTTTACAGTGGTTTTTTGTAAAAAAAAATCCATGTAAGTTGAACTGAGCTTAATACAAATTGTGTATGACAAAAGCCACACTATGTCACTGATGAGTCCAAGTGAGTAAGCCGGACGAAACCTCAATTTGTAGGACTAAAGGCCATAAAAAGCTATTTTGAATCAGCACTGATTTGTTTGTTTTTTACTTGAAGAAGGAAATTCAGTGATAGTGACTTTTTGTAGATTTGAATCTTCATAGAAGATTCCTGTTGGAAAAAATTGGGAGAATGTTTTCTTTTGAATCTAACAGGAGTTGATTTAGTGTTTGGAGTACCCCGGGGATCGGTACTATTTTTCGATATTTATTAACGATGTTAAAAAGTATGTATTGCAACATAAAACTTTATACTGATAATATATGTACACTCATTTACTTCGACGCAAAAAAAACAAAGCTTTATATAAGACAGTCGTTAAAAACTAAATATATTATTTGATTTTTAAATTTAGAAAAGTTATTAATATTTTTTGATGATAGATGGAAGGTTCCTCATGCTCAATAAATTTGTAGACAAAATTAAATAAATAATAGTGTTTGCATTGGCTCTTATATTATTCGATTTTTTAGTCTAACCATTGTATATCCAATCTATAGTGAATACTATAGAATTTATATACAATGGTCTAACCTCATTTCATATATAGTTTTCAATACGGGTTAGAATGAAATAAAAGATCGATTTCAAGTACTTCAATCCAAAGAAATTCGAATAATACTGAATTAAATGCAAATAATTACACTCAATTTATGCTTCAGGATTTAAATAAAAGGACTGTAAAACTGTATCTTACTTTCAACTCGAAAGCTTAATCTTCCAAATTGGGTTAAGTAAGATTTGGATTATCTCTGAAAGCGAAAATGGTCAGTCCAGTTAAGTTTTACAATGTTATTTTTATTTTTACTTTGAAAATGAAAATACAAACTCGTTAATAAAATCGATCCTGCGAGCTTTCTGGAATACACAAACCCTGCTCAGATTAAAAATTTAAAAAAAATACTTATACCGATTTTGAAATCAAATTACAGTCATTATTAATCGACAAGCGCAAAAGGCACGATGGGAAATTTTAAAATGATTCCCGCAATGGGGGTCTTTACATGAAAATTTTGATCAAGTTCAACACAAAGTATTTTTACAACTTAATACATTTTACATCCTAAAGAATTAACTCATAATCAACTAGGTACTATGTAATTCCAAACAAACTATTATGTAGAAAAAAATCTCCCCAGAATTCTCAACAGCAGCAGTTTTGCTTAAATTGTCAACAATACAATTCAAGTGATTACACGAAATCGATTCAAATACCGCGACCAAGTCAACCGAAGAAACAAATTCCACGAGATTCTATAAATAAATTGCACAGCGCTGTCGAGACAAATGGGTTGGTGACCAAGCGTTGGCGGCGAAAGCGGCAATAGGCGAATGCAAATTACGCCAAAGCCAACTAACTTTAAGCAAGCAGAGGTAGGGGCAGAGAGAATGTTTTGTTGTTATTTTCCAATCCCCGCCTACATAATAAAACTAAATAAAAAAAATAATTTACTTTAACACGAATGAAATTAGTATACCGTTGGATTTTGATTAAATTGTCACGACACTATAAAATTAAATATAGCAAAATCCGAGGGTGACTCTGGTGTCTCAAGGACAAAGGGTGGAAATACTTTTATGACCGGCCGCTGCCGACGATGAATGAATCAAAAAGAATCAACTGAACGGAAAAAAACGTTAAAACCAAAACCTTTCTCTTCCTCAGTCTCATCACGATTGTCGTCAGATGAATCTTCGTCGTCGTCATCATCCTCAAAGGAGGAGGTCCGAGTATTTGCAGCTATCATCAATCTAAAACAAGGGATACATAATATATTGATTTGGAACTTGAAAGTCTTTCAGTCTGTCTGACTTACTTCTCAGCTAGCAACTCAGCATCAAGCTGATCGATGTTCTCCGGATCGACTTCAGCATAGTTGTAGGGCGTTTTGGGCTCTTCGATCTTCATGTGCCCATAGTCCTTGTCTGGGGGATGATAAGTCTGCATTACGTTTAGCTCATCGAATTTAGCGCTTTTTCTGTAGCTACAAAGGAGAATTGAAGCATTTTTAGAGTAGAATGTTGTGAGGGTGGGAATGAGTATTTTTTACCTTGCTCCTGACCCTGAATGGCGATCGAAACTGCTGGAGGTTTTTAAAATACCTTTGCAGGGCTTCTTTGCATCGGGAGAACCTTGCATTTTGGTTGTTGTGATTTCAGATTTGGTTGCCACGCACGAAAATCTTCTTTTTTTTTGTCTCGAGTTATTTTTTTGTTTTTCTGTTGTCGGTTACTCTTCTTCTAGAATGAAAATAAATGCATAATAAAATTATTGTATGTTCAATAAATGTGAGGTGTGAATAATGATGATTTCATCTCGGCATTATTCTTTGCGATTCCATATTGCAGTTCGGAAATGTTTGTTAGAATAAACCTTTGTACTTTTTTCAAGACAAAGGATAATAATTCTGGGAAGTACAATCCTCGGATTGTTCTTTGAAATTAAATTTATTTAAAGGGTTGAAGCAACAATTACCTTGCGGTTTGATAGGTTGGTTTTCGTATTATTTATTCATGGAGTAAATTTTCGGATTCCTTGTAAGCTATATAAGGAATAAGTTAAGGAATTTAACTTTACACACAAAAAAAGTAAATTAGGTTCGCAGGTCGCTTTTTTTTCTGCTTTCTTGTGGGTTTATTTAATTTTTTTTTTTATTTTGTCAAATTTTTGACATCTCGCATTCGTGCATTTGCAATTTCCATTGGAATGTGGAATATATTGGAAAGGGTGTGTTCGTAATGTATGTGTCCACGGAATGGAAAAATCGGGTCACATAAAGGCCTGGCGCCCACTAGGCATCTTTTAATTGCTAAGGGGCCGGTTATAGCGATCAGTAAAACACATCAGTAAAAAGTTGAAACGAGAGGAATTCGGATTTTTTTCCTGATGGGTGTTTATAGCGAACAGTAAAATTGTGTCAGTAAAACTAATGTCTTCTTCTTCTTTCTATTTTTACTGGATGCCAATTCATCAGTAATTTTTTTTCGTATGTACTGAAACAGTAAAAAATTGGAACACAAACAGGCGGAACGAATTGTTTCATTTTGGTTGACATGACAATCAGCTGATACGTAAAATGAGTTTTCGTCAGTAAAATCAAATAAATGGTTTTTCTCAAAAAATACAACTCCGAATCAAGTTTTTCTTTAAAAACAAATTATTTTATTACATTCGTCATCGATTTGCATATAGTTTTTGTTTCCAAAAGCATTGAAACATATTAAATATTGCAAAAGAAAATTTTTACTGATGCATTTTACTGATAGCTATAACTTGCCCCTAACCCGTGCAACTTTTTGTTGCTCCCGATTTCAAATACAAATACATTGAGTTACGATGGCCATATACGACCGAGCCATCCAATCCATTTGGCTCGGTTGGATTTCAGAAAATCAAAATTAATCAGTGGCCATCCACCCCACATACGAGCGATTTTAGATCTGCACGGAGCCATTTGGCTCGTTGGCTCTGTCGTGTATGGCCAGAGAGAGAGAGGTGAGAGCGCCCCACCATAGGTAACTAATTAGTCGACACCTGAAAGTTGCTCGTGGAACCTTTTGCCAGCAACTTTATGTTGCTTTGCCCCACCCACTGAGCAACTTTTGTTGCCGACACTTTTATCTGTCCCTGATTACACGTGAAGAAATTCAAGCATTTTCTGCGATTTGTGATGGCGAACGGGTATCTTCCAGAAAAGGGAGGGGGATGAAATATTTTTAAATATTTGAATATATTGGGTATAGAAAATTGACGTTCTCTTTTTTGTTGCTTCTCCTATCCAATCCAACCAATCAAATCGTGTCTTTCATTATGAAAATACGAAAAACACAAAGAGGAGAACAAAATCTGCAGAATAATTTTCTTCACATCTGAACACAGCTCTTCACGTGTAACCAAAAGCATTTTGTCAAAGATCGCCGTGTTCAGCAAAATCCTAAGCCTTAACTACATTGGCCAAAAAAAGTGAAAAAGTACAAAAGTGAAAATTTTCAAAGTCATTCCTCAGCCTTAAAGACTTAACTACATTGGCCAATGGCCACTTTTTGCAAAATTACAAAAGTAAACATAATAGGGGTATTCACGATCTGGTGCAACAAGCCTAGTAAAATTGTAAAATTTTATATTTTTACAATCGATCGTGAACGCACTTCTCTTATCTATAGTTACACTGTAGCAAACTCACAAAATTTCACAAATAAATATCAGCTGACAAAAAGAATGACATTTGGCGAGCTATCAAATACACAAGCGTAAACTTTACTATGGTGTATTTTTCTTTTACAATAGGGTTGGAGTATAGCAAAAGTGTAAAAGTGAAAGAATTTGACATTCAGTATATTTTGTTGTTGTAGTGCAAGAAAGTGTTACACTTTTACACTTTTGCAATGATACAAGACCAGTTACATCGGATCGTGAATACCCCTAATAGTTTCCTACTAGCGCAGTTGTTTTGTGAAAAAGAATATATACACACTGTTTTTTAAACTAAAATTTAAGCTTTCTGCACAATTTTAATAAAATTCCAGTGAGAAACATTATCCAAAAATAAGTTTATAAATGTTTTACTTTTGTACTTTTTCACTTTGTTTGCCATAAATGTAGTTAAGGCTTTAGAAACAGTTTATAAATACGATTAACAGTAATAGCAACCAGTGCCCCAATCTAACTAACCCGGAGGCCACACGAGCGAGTAATCGCTAGCGAGTTACTAATACATCTAAATTGTTCCTACTCGCTAGCCAACTGGCTTGCCTTTTTCGAAGCCAGTTGAGAAGCGAGTAGAGTGGCCGAGTGATTTGACAATTAATGTATGTACTCAACTCGCTAGCAAGTACTCGCTCGTGTGGCGTCCGGGTAAATCCTATGAACTGAATTATAATAGGTGCGTTTTATTGGCATTTATAGCTAGGCAGCATAATAGAAGCACCAATAAAACGCTATACTCACTTTTATATTCAACTCAAGTCCCAGCGCCACCTAACTTGTAACTTACCCTGAGGCCACACGAGCAAGTACTTGCAGGCAACTTGGCTACATACACTGCCTGTCAAATTCGTAGTTTGCATTCCACTTGCCTCCCACTTGCTTTCCACTTGCATTCTCCCAACTTGCTTCTCAACTTGCTTCACTACTGGCTTCAAAACTTGCATGCCAGTTGATAAGCAAGTTGCTTGGGTTTGTTTGTGTTAGTAAACAAATGTGTATGTATTGCAACTTCCTTGCAAGTACTTGCTCGTGTGACCTCGGGGTTAACGAAACTTATCTCAACTTTTATATCCACTTTTTACTGACTTATTTATAGACACTTTTGCGGTTTGTTGTTGCTTACCAAGAGAAATTTTACTATGCTAGCTATAACTTTTTCCAATAAAACACGCCTCAACACAAAAAATACAAAAACACAAACGTCAAAATCCAAAAAAAGTTGCTAGGAAGTGCTTACGCTTTGGCTCCATTGGCAATATTTGAGATGATGGCAATTGGAATAGGAATAGCAATTTATTGCTTGGGTAGGCATTTTCCTTGACAGGCAATTTCAGTAATAAAATGTGTGTATAGAAATAGTTAACTGCAAATGCAGTCAAATGCTGCTCAAATCCCCTGGCTTTGATAATATGGGTATTCATGCAACAGCGTAAACTCGTCGTAATCGTTGTAAAGTTTAAAATTTCGTAATTCTGTCACAATTTGTATGGAAAATTTGACAGATTTACGAAGTTTAAAACTTTACAACGATTACGACGAGTTTACGCTTTTGCATGAATGCCCTTAATATGGAATTCTAATTAACTATATTTTGTCATGTGAGTTCTCATATTCTACCCTTCAATTAAAAAAAATCGATAAAGAAGCCATTCAAAATCACGGGGAATCCCATATTTTGGTTCAATTTATTGCCTCGATGATGGAAATCATAATCAATAATAATTGCCTCTCATCTTCTAGGTATTGCCATTTTCCATTGACATAGCGCCTCCATTTGCATTGTTCAAGGCAATAGCAATGAGTCAAAATCAAAAAAACTCCATATTTTTAAATTTAAGAAGGTGACTAAAACCTGGGGCCTATTTCTGCGCTACTACATCAGCTACAATGTAGTAGTATAACAGTTGTATTACATAATTTCTGTTTCAAACATACATTGGTTTTTCAGGTGTAGTACATCAATGTAGCTTTGGAGAATCGATTGGAAGTATTGGAAAAATGTATGATTCTGTTTCACAGCTTTTGCTACTACATTGTAGTAGTACAACTTGCTGTAAATTCTTGTTACATTCTCACAGTAAAAATATTTGCTGTGATTGCTGTAGCAGGATGGGAAATGGCTGGATATAAAGAAAATATACGAATGTAAGTATTTTGGTTATAATTGATTGGATGTGCAATGAATGCAAGCGTTCAACTAACAATTGAGTATACATTTTTGGAATCTTTCAACGAAATCAGGGCATTCCATATTAAAATTGATGCGTTATAAATATATTTTCGGTCTTCTTTCAATAAGGGTATTCATCTGTCAAATTTTCCATACAAATTGTGACAGAATTACGAAGTTTAAAATTTACAATACTAAGGGCCAGTTTGTTCACACCTTGTCAACTTAAATCAATTATTATTCCAGTTGGTTATCATTGAATGCGTTTGTTCAGCAAAATCTTAAACAGAGAATCCATAATTTGAGCACTTAATTGGAGAAATCACTAATTCGCCGATTCTGTCTGATTAGCATGATTTAATCAAAGATTTTCGGGAATTTCGTTTGTTCATCATTGGTTATTTCCAAAGTGTAGGTATAAAAAAGAGAAACAAAATCTATTAAATTCCTTCGAACAAAGAACATGAATGAAGAGAAACCAAGCATCGTCCATCTTGCAAGAAAAAAATAAACAATTTGTACAGATTTTACTACAAATTGTAGTTATTTTATTTACTATCGAAAAATAAAGTGCTTTTTTGCAAGGCCTAATATAAAATATGCATAGAAAAACAACAACTGGGAAAAAATCCCATCACTAGGTTTCACAAAGTGCCAGCACTACCTACACACTTCAACTATATATTTGGAAAAAAAAAATCAATTAGCCGCATTAAAATAAATACAAATTTCACGTGTGTAGCTATTCTGTATAGTAATTTAACAGGAAATAATCTTAAATTGAACACAACATTATATTTCAAGCACTGATTTTCCGTGTTTTTTTTGCACAAAAAATTTTTTTTTCGAAAGCTCACTCACACTGAAATAAGTTAATGACGGAATACGTCTGACAATTGATTGACAGATAGACTGGAAAATGGAAAGATTATTGGAAAAACTATGATTTATTAATCAAACTGAAAATTGAGTGAACAAACACTCTCTGATTATCACAGATTCATAACTATGGGTTTAACAGAATCAGTGATAATCTAATTGCTGATTTAACCCACTGTGAACAAACTGGCCCTAAGTACGACTTGCATGAGTAGCCTTGATTATATGTTGAATTCAAAATTATGGGCGAAAATATGTATGTCAAAATCCATTTATTTTTTATTTATTTTAAATTATTTATTTGTGTCTCTTCAAAAATTGAAAATAACTCGCTTCCAAAAAAACAAATAATATAAATGTCAAAACAACAACATCCATTTGATCAACGATCATACGATCATACAACACTTCCAGTTGTAGTAATGAAACAGAAAAATGTAATTGATGTAGTTAGAAGAGTGCTGTAAGATGTAGTTGATGTAGCTGATGTAGTAGCGGAGAAATAGGCCCCTGTTTTTAAAATCAAAATACAAATAAGAATTTTAAATTTCCTTCAATTCAGATTAATTTGAAAATTTTACATATAGATAAATCAGATTCTTTCAATGCATTTGCAGCACGAAAAATGTATCGCCTGCGCTTGATGGGGAACAATTGTTGTATCTTATTAAAAATGAGGACTTCTTTGTTAGGCGGTTGAACAGCAATTGAAATGATTTTTATTACGACATTACACTTACGATCTATAACATAGCATTTACATAATATCGTATGAAACATATTATAGCATAACCAAACCTTTACATGATATAATATAACACCCCCATCCTATGATAATTATACATAATTATAAGCAAATTATTTGAAATTCAAAAAAAAAAGTTTCTTATTGTTTAAGAACTAAGATTAACAATTTCAATTTATTATAACTTACAATATATGTACATCATATAAACTTCAAAATTATTTTTCAAAAGTAATGAAAATCAAATAATTTTACATACATTTTTTTTTTTTTTTTTTTTTAATATGAACTTCAAAATTATTTTTCAAAAGTAATGAGAATCAAATTTCAAATACATATCTCTTTTTTTTTTATATTGGTATAATATAAACTTCAAAATTATTTTTCAAATACATAAAAACCAAATTTTACATACATATCTTTTTTTTAATATATGCATAATATAAACTTCAAAATTATTTTTCGAATGCATAAAAAGAAGCAAACTCTATTCAAAATGTTCACAAAAATGTATTTCAGATTATTATTTGTGCATCGCTGTTTGTTTCATATCAAAAATTTTTTTTTTATAAATTTAGCCTTTCGGGAGCTTTTATTTTATCTCTTGGTCTTAAGGACCTCTTAGACGATTCATTAGTAACGCTTTTTGTGTTATTATCATCGAGGCAGGTGCTTTCGGATCTTACCGTCGAGATATTATTATCAATATTACCGTCTACTTGAACGTTTTCGAATTCATTTTCGCAATTATTTGAAGATGGTGCAACAAAACCATCGTTTACGCTTTTTTCTTTATTTGTGACCATTGGCAGATTTGGAGATGCTTCTGAAGAAGTATCTTCTACTAACTTTCTAAAAGACCCTGTATAAAATGTTCCTGCCTTCATCATCTGGTCACTATGCCTTTTTGTAGACTTACCATACACTATATCCTTGCAAATATAAACCGTAGGACCTTATTTCTTTTCTACTACCCCTGGATTCCAACTCTTGGATCTCGGGTTTGTATAATTTCTTATATAAACTTGATCACCCTCTTCAAATATTTTTTTCTCAAACCTACCTGGTACTGCTTTATCACTACAGTTAAAGCCTGGTTGAATTCGATCAAACCGCGAACAAACTTGCCGATTTAACATCAACACCGAAGGTTTTTCTCTTGTAATGCTGTGAGGAGCATTTCTATAGCCAAACAAATACCTTTGCAACTGCGTGTGCAAAGGTAATGAAGTATCCACAGTCATTTTTTTTATGGCAGCTTTAAAGGTTTTCACCGAATTTTCCGCTGCCCCATTACTGGCTGGATGAAAAGGTGGTGAAGTTATATGTTCGATCCCGTTGATCTTACAAAACCTTTCGAACTCTGCTGAAATAAATTGGGCCCCGTTATCGGACACCAAGGTTTTCGGTAACCCAAATCGAGCAAAAACCTCTCTTAGCTTTTCCAAAGTATTTCTAGTATCTGCTCTAGGCACTTCAAAAATCTCTGGCCACTTACTATACGCATCCGTTAATATCAAAAACATTTTATTTTTGAACGGTCCCGCATAATCTATATGTATCCGCTCAAAGGCCAAAGCAGGGCTTGTCCACTTCACCAGACTTGCCTTCGGTTGCTCCGGTCTTGCTTCAACACACTGTCGACAACCTTTAGAGACCAGTTCAATATCCTTATCCAACCGTGGCCACCACAAATACGAACGCGCAACCCCTTTCATTTTTGTCATACCTAAGTGCGTAACATGCAATTCTTTTAGAATAGTCGACCTAAATTTCAACGGAACAACAACCCTATATCCCCACATGATAACTCCATTCTCAATACTTAATTCGTTTCTCCGGTTAAAATAGCTTCTTAGCTCCTCATCCACCCGTACAGGCCAACCATTTTGGATATAAAAACATACCTGTGCTAAAACTTGGTCACGCTTAACCTCTTCCCGAATTTGCTCAAAACTCACCGGCACAAATTCTTCTACCCAGTTGATATAATCAAATTCCTTTACTTGAACTCCTGTTCCCTCTACCGGCAATCTCGATAATCCATCGGCCGCTGCATTCTCAGCACCTTTAACATATTTCAACTCGTAGTTAAAATGCGACAAGTATATCGCCCATCTTTGTAGTCGCCCTGCAGCCATAGCTGGAATTCCCTTTTTCTCACCAAACAATGCTAGTAATGGCTTATGGTCCGATTTGATACAAGACCGTCTACCCATGAGATATTCATAAAACTTTCGTACGCCCCAGTAAATTGCCAATGCTTCTTTTTGAATAACCGCATAGTTCCTCTCAGCCTTCGTTAACGTTCGCGAAGCGAATGAAATTGGCCTTTCGCTGCCATCCGGCAATTTATGCAACAAAACTACCCCTATACCATGGAGTGACGCATCACAAGCTAGCATTATCTCATGTTTTGGGTTAAAATGCACTAAAACTTTATCGGAAATTAATGATTTCTTGCATCCATTAAAAGAATCCTCACAATCTTTATCCCAATGAAATTCTGTTCCTTTTTTTAATAAACTATATAACGGAGCGAGAAAAGTGGATAAATTGGAAATAAACTTTCCGTAGTAATTGACCATGCCAACAAATGCACGAACCTCGTTAACATTGTTTGGCCCTGGTGACTCTAATATCGCAGCTACTTTTTCCGGATCTTTTTGTAAGCCATCTTTACTTACAATATGACCTAAATATTTGATACGCTTCTTAAAGAAAACACACTTTTCCTTATTAAGTTTCAACCCCGCTTTCGACAAAACACCTAAAACTTCTCTTAAATTTGATTATGTTCCTTCATATTCCTGCCAGTAACCACGATATCATCTAACAAATTTACAGTCCCCTTGCACCCTTGGAGAGTTTTCTCAATTTCTCGTTGGAAAATCTGGCACGCCGGCTTTGTCCCAAACGGCAAACGAAGAACTTTGAAAATGCCCTTGTGGGTGCTCCATGCAAGCTTCCTACTTGTTTCTTCGTCTACAACGATTTGATTATATGCGGACGTAAAATCATGTTTCGTAAATAATTCGCCTCCTTGCAGAGAATTAAAAATATCGGAAATCAATGGCACAGGATGATTCACATCTTCCAACTGATTATTCACCGTTATTTTATAATCCGCACAAACACGAACTTTGCCATTTGGTTTAAGAACCGATACCAACGGTGTACCCCATTCCGAATTTTCAATTTTTTCTATAATACCCTCTTTTTCTAATTTTGAGAGCTCTTGTTCGACCTCCTCCTTAAATGCAAACGGTATTCTTCGCGGCTTGCAAAACTTAGGTTTTGCATCCCGTTTAAACTCTAAAGAAATCTCAGCATGTAAGTAACGACCCAATTTACCATCGAATAACTCACTAAACTCATTACAAATGTTTTTTTCTATGTTTTCTAACTGACTTTCCGTTATATCAACAAAATGCTCACTCACTATTTCTTTTCCGCGAATACTCCAAGTTATCCCTAAACGATCCATTAAATCCCTACCTATCAACGGTTTCTTATCGGAATTCCTTACATTCACTACTTGAAAGCATCCCAAAACCTGCTTGTCCATAAATTCAACGTTTACCGTAACCTTACCCAACGGTGTTATTACACCACCATCATAATTGCGCAAACATAAATTACTGTCCTCTAAATTTGTATTACTTAAAACTTTTTCAAAAACTCCCAACGGCAACACCGACGCACCCGCCCCCGAGTCTAATTCTACCCAAAGCGGAACATTGTTTAACTTAATTTTTAATAGAATAGGATTTGCCTTTACACTGTCCATATTATATAGAAATTCTTCAGTATAACATTCATTTTCTAAATTATTATTATCTTTAATCACTTTTCTTTTACAAACTTTCTCTAAGTGTCCTTTAATATTACATTTTCTACATATTACATTTCTGTACTTACATACTTTAAATAAGTGGTTTGATTTCCCACATGCATAGCAAGTTACTTTACTTTCATCCCTATCGCTTCTCTGCTGCTGTTGCTGCTGTTGCTGCTGCTGTTGCTGCTGCTGCCGTTGACTGTCTCGCCTCCTATGTCTGCCTTTATCTCCCTCTAGTCGGTTCTTATTGCTTCCTGCTTTCAATCGATGTATGCCTAGCTCTTTCTCCTTTAGAGCAATTTCTCGCTGTACCGCTACTTGAAGAATATCGGAAAGCGGCTTCTCTATGTCCTCTTCGCACACCCGGTCTAACACGGGACCTCTCAGCAACCCAGTTATAAAACGGTTCTTCACATAGTCCTCGAAAGTGTTATTGAATTTGCAATACATTGCAACACTTTTGACACGAACCAACCAAGAGTTTACGGACTCCCCCTCATTTTGCTTGAGGTCAAAGAATTCAATCCTCTTCCTTATGCACGATGACGCTTTTTCGAACTGCCTCTTCATGCAGTCCATGAGCTCTGTATACCCCAACTCTTTCGGCTTCCTTGGGAATACCACTTCTCGAATCACCTCGTAAGCCCGTTGGCCTACAGTTGTCAAAACCACAGGCACTCGGCGATCATCCTCGACATAATTAGCCAGGAAATATTGCTCCAGACGCTCTTCATATATGAGGAAATCGTCCTCCAAATTAAATGAAGGCACCGCTCCCACGTGACTGGCACTTCGCACGATTGATACCTCAGCCGTTTCTGGCATTTTGTATTCTTTTAATTTACGCGCACACTTTCGTATTGCGAATATGTACTGTAGAATTAACTTTTATTACGCCAACACGCGTCTTACTTTTCTTCTAATTTCTTTTTTTTTTTTTTTTTTTATCCCATCCTCGTCGCCAATGTTGTATCTTATTTAAAATGAGGACTTCTTTGTTAGGCGGTTGAACAGCAATTGAACTGATTTTTATTACGACATTACACTTACGATCTATAACATAGCATTTACATAATATCGTATGAAACATATTATAGCATAACCAAACCTTTACATGATATAATATAACAACAATATATAATGAAAAATACCTTGCGGAATTGGGCCACAGTGCCCCAGGGCCCCAAGGTCCCATTTTCGCATGAGTGAGCTTCTGTGTACACAGCAAATCGTGTACACATCGATTTTTGTGATTCCGCAAGAGTGAGTTTAAAATGTTTGACAGAATATCGTGTGCACTATCATTCAAATTTATTCACATTTATTTTGGGTGTTAATAGAGTGTGTACACGGAAAATCAATCACACTTGCGGAATTGGGCCCCTTGGGAAATTTGTATTTGAGGGTATGAGGGATAAATTTTGCCTCGATCTGCGTACTAGGCTTCATGGCAGAAATAACGGCAATTTGATTTGAGTGAAAACCCAGTATTATTGCGACATTTATGTTGCAACCCGAAACGCTAGTGGTATCTATTTTGGTAGCACTTCAAACATTAACTTGTCAAAAATCTCAAAAGGCGGCATTTTCTAGGGATCTTGATGCTTTAAAAATTTTCGTTTTATATTTTAAAATTTCACTGCAAAATGAATTGTTCTCAAAAACTTTGGTAAGTCATATTATAAACCAAGTAATAGTACATCATATCACATTTTATTATCCCCCAAAGTTCCCCTTCTAAACGCAATCAAATCGTTGAAAAAAGTCTTGATCTCCAGTTGGATGCAAAAAACGCCAAAGAATACCTCATCTGGGGTTCGATTAACATCCTTCTTCTGGCCATTCTTTTGTTTGACATTGCCAATAAGTGTCCATTTGCAGTGTCCAAGTGGTATTACGTGGAATATGCAGCAGCTGGTATCTTGGCCGTGTCTGTTGTGTGTAATTTCTCAAAGTATTTGTACTACGTCTTGAGCAAGGAATCCGTTCAAGGCACAAAAGAACAGAGACATCTTCTTGGATTCGATGAAAACGGTAAGTAAAGGTTTGATATGGTATAGGCATGCCCTTGGTCAAAACGACTCCAATTCCAGATACCTCGTTTGTGACGGCATCGAAGAACAAAGTGATCAAACCTGATACCACTTCGGCTCCATTGAATTCAACAATTCTCAGTTGGCATTCATCTTTCAATGATTGTATGTGTAACCTTTAGTTACTAGATACATGTTTCATGTAAATTCCATCTTTTTAGCTGCCCGTTCTCCAAACTGGAGCTACAGCCGCACAACACCACCACGAACAAGTCTCAGTCCGGGACAAAATGTCTCGTGGAATACTTCTATGCAAAATAACTCGTCTCTGAATGCCAGTACACTCAGCAGCAATGCCTCCTTTATGTCACCCTATACGAAGTATGCCCGCGATGAGATCATAACCGATGAAAAAGGTCTCCAACATTATTTAAGGTAAGTCTGTCTAGTCAAGCTTGTGTTTTTGTGGGCTCTCAAAGAAATCTCACCCTGCAGGGAGGTTTCCAAACAAAAAGAATTTGGAATGACAGAACCACATGAGGTGAGCAGCTCCTTCAATCCTGGATCGATGAATTCGTTCTGGAACTATTGCAACACAGCTGCAAATCTTCTCAAAACTTCACTTTATCAATTGGCACCATCAAATAGTAAGTCTAGTTTGTTTTCCAAAGAGCTTCTCCTATCACACACCCATCTGTCCTTCATAGCTCCATCATCGCAGAACAAACAATCCAACAAAGAAGAAGGAGTCAGCGACATGGATGGCAATTCAGATCTGATCAAGAAGATTTCTTCTGAAAAACTCTCACAATATGTCGCCAATCTAAGGAGGGTAGGTCCCAAAATAAAATTTTATCTTCTCATTTATTAAATCCTCTTTAACCCTTTCAGTGGATGTCAATCACAATTCTACAACGTCTTGATAATGAAATAAAGAAAATTGACAGTGCCTTTAAGATGCGAGGCTTCTCTGACATGCAGATTGGCGGTGTTGGTCTGGAACGTTTAAAGAAAACGGTTGACAATCAACAATTCGTTACTCACTATGTCCCAATGCTGCCTCTAATAGTTCCCTTTCTGGAAATATCCACCAATCAGGAGTACGTCGTCCAAAGAATAAAAGGTTTGCATTTTTGTATATCTCTTAAAACATTAAAAAAAAAAAAACAACATAATACCGATCAAGTCAGTAATTATAGAAAAAGTGTATTAGATTGGGTATGATGGCATCTAACTGATCAAATCTGGGCGAAATGCCTAAAATGGAGTTAAAGACATAAAACCTATGACCTACGTAGTTGAATTTGTATTCATAAACTTCACTTCGAAAACATAAAATAGACTACGGATCCTAGAGGAATAATGGCCTCTTCATTCCTTATTTCAGATCTTGCTAAAGGAACGTGTGTGGCAGATTATCGCTGGAACTGTGGTTCATCACACCAGGGCCAACGATGGGACGAGCACCTACCTACTGACGCAGCTGTGAGTAATCAAACTCAATTTTTAAA
The DNA here is from genome assembly GCA_963921185.1 of Dasysyrphus tricinctus. Taxonomy (NCBI): domain Eukaryota; kingdom Metazoa; phylum Arthropoda; class Insecta; order Diptera; family Syrphidae; genus Dasysyrphus; species Dasysyrphus tricinctus. The sequence continues at coordinate 213,244,684 of OY992532.1, read as the reverse complement.
ACTACTCCACTGATTTTTGATATGTTTTTTCTAGATTCTCTTCCATTTATTCTGCACCTATTTGGATAGCCAACTGATGCCTCTACCACAACCAGGTGGCAGATCGTTTTTCAATCGTTACGTCATCATCGGCGATAAGAAGACCGTCAAGGAGACAGTTGCTAATGTTACCAACAAATCACGATGTGCAATTCTTTGCACGAATCTACTCAATCCAAAATTTAATTTCATCAGTGACAAAGAGATTCACAATTGTGTGTACGATCGGAATAACTTGTTTTATGTTATTATACAATTTTTGATCTACATGAAGCAAAATCATGAGGGTCTATTGGAAGGTGTGAATTTGGGAAAGAGTGGCATAAATATTATGTGTGTAATTGAAGATTGAGTGAATGTGATGATGACGATGACATTATTATATGAATAAGTCTAGATTAATAGTTATTTATATGTAATTTTTTGTTTTGCTTGAAATAAATTGATACAAATTATGAAAAAAGAAATTAATATTTTTTGTTCTCCATTTAGAATAAGTTCCAGTTTGTTTCCACAGTGACTCGCATGTTTGTTTGGGTGAGATTAATCTTTAAAGCCTTGGGTTATTCTCAAAAGCGGGAATGTGCGAAAAAATTACTTCCAGTGTCCCATTTGATCTCTATTCCAGTCTCTCACTTAAATATGAACCGTGACTTAAGAATATGACAATTGTTTCCTGTTGAAAATTCTTAATGTGACAGCTATTGTAACGATCCCCAGGGTCTTTACGGCCGGCGTTATGTTACCTTGGAATGTAGCTCAAAATAATGTAACTTTTTTTTCTTACAGTTAAATAACAGGTACACTTACGTTTTTTTGATTCGACAACAATCTTTGCCCTACAAACTCTTTGTACTTTGCCGCTCTTTCTGGAATTACGCAAGCGAAACCTTAATATGAAAATTGAAGCATAAGCAATTCCAAAATAAAAAAAAAAAACAATAAAATATTTTTAAATCTACATTTATTTAATAACACAATTCTAGACATCGTTTGGGACTTGCTTAGATAATAAACTCTTTGTTTTATGTATAACAATATTTCATAGAAAAAAATTATCTAATTGTAAGATAAAAAAAAAAAATAAAATGATTGGTACATATTCCAAATCAAAACTAATAAGCACTCCAAGCCATTTAACAAAAAAAAAAAACAATAACAAAAACATTATAACATATTTGGAAGCCATATCAAATGGAACTGGAATGTTACCTTAGCTGATATTTGATTTAAAATAAAATTATAAATGAAGTACATAAAAGTGAATTATATTCATTATAAATTCTAAGGATGCCCAAATTCATCAGAAATATTAACGATACGTAGAATATGAAAAAAACATGAAATTGATGTACTTGACTATCTCTCTTAAATATTCTCTAAGGATAATTTTGTATTTTTTATTAAGATTATTAAATTAACAAATTAAATATATTTTTTTAAGGAATAGCTTAAATTTAAAATAGTTTTTTTTTGTCATGATTCTGACTATTTTCTAATCTGGGAGAAAAAAAAGTTAAAGTAAAATGACTTGTACAAAATTTGTGGGCTCAAATAAATAAGGAGGGAGTTTTAGATCGTGGGGGTGCCCTTAGAGAATCCCTTAATCTGATAAAAATCAGTGCTGATGTTTATTTTTTTCTTTAAATTAATATTTAATTATTTAAACGATCTAAAACTTTCCAATGTGCTATTTTACTAAATTAATCATTTCAAGGAGTTTGTTTCGATTTTGATAGCAATAAGCTTTGGCTTGCCACAGCATATTAATTAATTTTTGGTCACTCTTCTCATCCATACAAATGTCTTCGTGGAGTTGTGGATTGAATCTGTAAAAGAGGGGATTATTAATAGAGGTGATATATAAAAAAAAACCTTTTGTACCTATAGTATGGAATTCCAACAGTACTACACCAAGCACGAGCTCTATCTACTACACGACCATCAGAAGCAGTTGCTTGGTCTACGAGCAAGTTTCCTAGAATTTGAAGACAAAATTAACGCTGATTGAGTTTTCTTTTTTTAACGAAAATTATATATTTACCAATGGTTGAAATGCCATAGGCAAGTTTGGCGGTATCCCAGATACTTTCGGGGCGAAATACATCAATATCTTTTAATTCAGTAACGGGTATAAGTCCAGTGCCTAATGAAACCACAACGGAGACCTAGAAAATAGAAATACTTGTTTAATAATCCAATGGCTGATCATGATCATGATCTCAATAAATGTCTAATGGACGTTTAGGTTTAGGTCACGGAAAATTAAATAAACGGGACGATTTACAATTAATATCAACAGGATCGTAGGGAATGGAAGGTTGGATTGTAGAGGATGGAAGGCTGCCGTGTCTCAGGCTGTGACCCTTCATGCATCAGGAGACGGATAAGAAAGAAAAGGCATGCAATAAGACGAGAAGGGAATCTCTTGCGCAATTGTTTTATTTCAAAGAAAAAGCCCTGTGTTTTTTATTGTTTTTAAAAATGAAGACAAGTGAAAAAGAGTTCCTTTAGACTTTAGAGGAAGAAAATCAAGATTTGTCCGGACAAATACCCAAATAACTATCCCTCAATACAAATTGTAATGTTTACTTACAGGAACAGCTTCGGATGCCCTGCCTACGCTCTTGAGTGCCATATTGTATTCATGAATTTCTGTCATAGCATCGAGTGTTGGGTTATTGGCAATCAATCCTCCATCTAAAAATCGACCAAAGGCTCTGCAATATAAAAAAAAAAACGATTTAGCAAACAATACCATTAGACATTATAATACAATCACCTAAAATAAGATGGAGCTGCACCAGTCGCTCTTGCAGCACGCCAAACTAATTGAGCATCAGGTTGTGGTGGAGGGACACGGCGATTACCTTAAAAAAAAAAGAATTTCTTCCATCGAAATCAATTATTTATTAAATTACAATCATTTAACTCACTTATGGATGTAACAATTCCCAAAATATCACTTGCGCTTGTATAATTTCTAAAAAGATGTAAATCCACAGGTTTCCGATCGGCCATAACACCAGTGACCATGATTTTTGGGTGTTTAATATCAGTCATAAGAGTGTATTCACCGAGATTGTCCTTGAGAATTGTTTCGAAAAGCTCACTTGGATATGGACGTGATCCAACAAAGCATTGTTCTTTCATACGCACATACAATCCCATACATTGGCGCATTGTTTTGCCACATCCCAGACCAAGAGCCAATATACCTCCCGTACTGGTACCGGCAATCCAGTCGAACATATGAATGATGGGAGTTTGGGAGAGTTTTTCAATTTCCAACAGCATTTGCACTAAAACTAATCCGCGAATACCACCACCATCGAGTGAGAGAAGTCGTCCACGGCCATATGGTTTTTCACCTTTGTAAGATGCCGAGGCTGATGTTGGAGATGTTGGTGATGAAGTTGCCGATGCCATAGCAGCATCACTGCTTTCTTCAATACTGCCTGTAGGTGAGTCTTTTTTGGATGTCGGTAGAGATTCAGCTTTGACTTTGAGACTAAAAACTCCCAGTAAAGTATCCATTACACTTTGACCTTTCTTTTCTTTTTCAGTATCAACTATAACTGGAGGTCTGTTGATGGAAAACACAAAATTGTTACAATTTTTTTGTATTATTTTCTAAATACGTTTAAGTTTCTTACTCTACAGGTTTTCCATAAAATCCGCCACCAGTACCTCCATTGCCTAAAAGTCCGATGGCCTGTCGACTGGTTGATGCTAGCATATTTTCAATATGCTCACGTGGCTCAACAGATTCAGGTGCCTCTGGAGGAATACCGTTATAGGTACCTGTAGCACTACAACCCGTTTGGCAGCTTTTATTTGTTGCAGGGCATCTTATTGGAATTAAATATTGAATTAATTTAAGGTACTATAAATGAATTTAAAATTAACTAACCTTTTTGCTCCAACAGAGTGTAATATATAAAGAATTTCATCATCCTTAGTGCCACTAGCTTCTTTGCCAACCATATGACGAGGCGTGGTACCTGCAATTTTTTTGTAATTTATTTTTAATTTTATTTGAAAAGATTCAGTAAAGTTTTTGACCGCCTTTAGGGCAACCAAACTTCTTCTATCCAACCTAAGTTGGGAGTTAATAACAATAATAAAAAATTGGAAGATAAAAACAACCCAATAGGTTTTTAACTCCAGAATATGCAATTTTTAGTAAAAACATTCACACATTGGTGAAATAGGATTTAATAAGAATCCGGTGATAAATTTATGGACATACACCAGGGGATAATAGATAAGCCATTTCTTGGCTTTTTCAAACGGTCTTCAATTCATAAAATCGGATCCTTCAGAGGGATCGCTTGATGTGAAACTTCAGTGCATCCTTCTTAGCCTAGGCGGCAAATTAAAGTTTCGGAACAAATCGTGCGATTTAACATCATTTGATTATTTTAATTTTGGGTCAAATATAAAGTCTACGTCAGAGCCCCACAATCAATGTATGCCCCTGGAAAACATCACAGCTGTTATTTGCGAAATATATCCACAAGTGTGCGAAAACCTGATGCAAAATTTCATCAAAAGAATCACCATTTGTGGGCAGAGCCAGGGCGGTTTTCGTTTTTTTGTTTGCATAAAAATTAAGAGTATGAGTTCAGAACGAAAAAATAATTAATAGAACTAAAGAAAACTCTTATACCTCGTCAAGTTGAGTCTTGAGAACTAAAAAGTGGTATACAATACAAGTCAATAAACGTGGATGGCCTTTCCATCATTAATTTAACTTACCTTCACGGTTCTTCATATCGAAATCACTTCCAAATACTACCAAGCACTGTACAATCGGTACAAGTTTTTTCTCAATTGCAATATGCAATGCCGTATTACCATCTTTGTCTACAACATCAATATCAGCATCATGAGCCAACAAAGTTACAACACATTCAAAACGATTTCGTTCAACCTAAACCAATATTAATCATAAATTTAAAATAGTCAAACAAACAAACAAAATTTTCTTTACCATAACATGAAGAGCAGTTTTTCCATCGAAATTAGTAGCATTAACATCACATCCTGTATTGATTAAAGCCTGTACTGTTTCCCGGGAAGAACACCAATGCAATGGCGTTCCACCATATTTCATATCTTGTGTATATAATTTATTGGCATTTGTTTTAACAAATTCAGCAACAGAGCTCGGTGCTGCTGTCTTATAGACTTTATTAATATTTTTTGCTGGTAAATTAACATCGGCTTTAGCTAAGAGAAGAGCCTTAACACAGTCAGGCTTATCGTAGAGGCACGCAAGGTGGAGTGGCGTATAACCATCGATATTGCAATGATTCAAATGTACTGTACTCTTTTCGGTTAACATCTAAATCAAGAGAAATTGGTTAACAGTATTATTGTTTGTTTGTGATTTGATTAATTAAACTTTACTTACATTAATAACTTCTTTGGTCGTATTGGCTGCATAATGAAATACTGAATTACTTCTGTTGTCCAAGTGTTCGATGTTGCATAATGGAAGGAGCACTTTCACCATTTCACTGTTGTTCACATTAATAGCCAGCTGGAAATTAAATTATGTTGTTAAGAACTCTTTCACAATATGTATGAACGTTGAGAAACAAAAAGTCGTGATCAAGCTAGTTTGCATGATTACTTTTTAAAACCTGACCTCCTAGATATCTTAAAAAAAGAAGCACCAGTCGCTGCGACTGAACTTAATTAATAATTGTTTTTTTTAGTAAAATTGGTCTGAACATTAAGGTAGAAAGTCGTGACCAAGCTAGTTCCTATGATAACGTATTAATACCTGAACTCCTCGGTATCTTAAAAAAAGAAGCTACAGGCGTTGCGCCTGAACTGAGTAAATAATAGTTTTTTTAGTAAAATAAGTCTTTCGAAAAAGGTAGACCATAATTACAGTACATAGGTACAACAAATTTTATCAAAATCGGTTTAACCATTTTCGAGATATGTATGGTATTTATCCATTGGCATTGTTATGTTTTGCGGTAAGAAAAAAAAAACGTTAAAAAATATTTCTTTTTAATCCAAATACATAATTTACATATTGAAATTTTAAAATTAAATTTCTGAAATTTCATAATCCGGCTACATACCTTACCTATAGAGCTAGTAGATAGTTAAACAAAACGGACTGAGATGACCAACACAATTTTAACAAAAGAAAACAGAAAATAGTTCGTTTTAACGCACATCACGTTCGAGCTACCGACTAATAAACGATACATACTTATAATATAATAAGGTTCCTACAAAGATGGGAGAATTTTTTATTGTTTTCTACAGAGAATACTTCCTTCTTACCTGAAGCGGTGACATGTTTGTAACATGATCAGCATAATCAATAAATCCCAAAACTTTCGGATTACTTATATATTCAGGATAGTTGAAATAAGCCACTAAATGAGCAATGGACCATGATGGATTTTCCACTAGAACATCACAAATTTTCTGAAGTCCATTAATATTGTATTGCTGTTATAAAAGAATGAAAAACATAAATAAGTTAGATTTGTCTCGAGTAAGTGGAGTGGAAAACTCACGATCTAACTACTTACCTCTTTAACTATGCTAACATATATTGGCAATCTGTGCAAAAAAGCATTGAATTTATCTTCGGCCTCTTGCTGAGTTGTAGCTCGATATAAACTGAACGATGTCGTATTGGGATCAGTACATGGTCTCTGAAGGACAATCTCCCATATAGTCTTCTTATCCGGCTGTTGGAGGGGTGGAGCGAATAATACCATTGATTCATCTCGATGGATTACTTGGAGTGTTCCCAATGCGTCTCCCTTGATTTCAATCACCTTATTCGGTGGAATATCACCACCGAGAAGCCTTTGAAAAACTTTAAAAGCAAAGAGAAAAAGAAATAAAAATAAATTCTTTTTATGGATTAGGCAGGGTGGTACACAGTAATTATTGGCACAGCAAAAATATGCATGCAAATATTTAGCATCGATTATACTAACAACAATAAAGTAAATTAAACACAAAAATGCGATTAAGAACAATTAAGAGAAAATTTTGTAATGAGAACAGTACCATAGCCGGTAGCGATTGCTCCTAAGCCCAACCAAGTCATGTTGTTCTGACTTATTGTTTAATATTGTTTTGTGCTGTTTTGGGCTTGGATTCGTTTTAGGGCTCGTGGCCGGGGGATGACAGTGTAGTAAGTAATGTTACAATGACTTGATCTAGTGAATCATTTATTTTTTTTTCTCTGCATGTGTTCCGTATTTTCTTCTTTTTTTTTTAATGTCGCGTATAGATGAAAGATTGATGTGAACTTTTAAAATGAACCTTTCCGCTTATAAGTTGATGATTCAGCTAAATTAAATTTAATTTCATTTTGCAAACTATGCAATTTTATCAAATACACATAGAAATGCCTTAGCTAAGCAACATTTATTAAGTTGAATTATTTATAAGAAAAACTCAAGTATGAAAATGGAAATGACAGCAAAATGGATTATGGAAGTTCTTATCCTTCTCGGCTGCTTTGTCCAGTAGACGGGGGGATCACCGAGGTTTTTTTTTTTTGTTTTGCTTTTTATGATGATCACAATAAAAGCTATGTTATTCAACACTTATAATATTATTAAAGCAAGGAATAAATTATCGCCGCATGGATAAGCATTTAATTGAATTGAATTTTGTAAAAACAATTTCTAAGAAAACAAAGATTACGGTTAGATTAGGTGTGGGAATAGTTGTCTGTCTTTCTATAGAGACAAATAAATGGCAAGTAGTAGCTGTGTTCTAGATCTATGATGGAAATTCATGCGCATAAATGATGAAATCTTTTCTGATATGAGACACCACAAAAAAAAAACCTTAGATTTTCTTCTAACCATTGAACATCTTTGAAAGCAATGAATTTGAATTATTTGTTTGTTTTGTTTTGTTTGGAATATCTAATTAGATTGAATATTTATAGAAGAAATAAACACAAAACTTAGCGGTTTGATTCTATCTAAGAACAACGCACTCGGCACTACGGAAACGTGATTGGTTTTATCTTTTTTAAAGAGCAATCAAGAAAAAACTGAATGGGAGTTCAGTTCTTTGCAAAATATTTATCTGTTTTCTTTTATTTTTTATTTGACAGTTTACAGCTGGCCACAGTCATAGTGTTTCGAGACTCGATACTGGAATACAAGATTATCGAGGCTCAAATGTCATTGGAACAATGATGGCAACTATTATTTCCGGTGAAACGGAAACGGATGTAAGTGGCTTGAAAGTTGATTTTAATAATTCTTATTTATACGTGAATTTACAATGAATTTGTGTGAGTTTTACCAAAGTTCGTTAAAAACCGTGTTTATTTTGTAAATGATTTCACACGAACAAAAAATACAACATCAGCCGTAGGATCACGTGAGTATCAGAATTCTGACAAATCAATTTTTTCTTCATCTGACTCTGAGATGAATTTTCGTAAATACCGATTTCAAGCAAGGAATCTCCTAAACCAAAGCGAAATATTCGGAACGTAATATACACTGGGGCCGGTTGTATGAAGAGTGTGCTGAAAATGTAAAATTGAGATTAACGCGTTTCTTAAAGAAAACAAATATTTTGTTGCAAGGTTGACATTAGCCCTGTTTTTTAGTGCATTTTTATCTTCGCTTAGAAAAAAGTAGCATGTTAAATACAACAACAATACGGAATTATACCAGTTTGTTGTTGTGATTAACATGCTACTTTTTTCTAAGCGAAGATAAAAATGCACAAAAAAACAGGGCTATAATTGTCTATCTAGCTATGTATAAGGTTACGTTTATGTTGAAGCTTCGATAAACGATTCGAGCAGCGATTTGATTAAAGCTTCGAAATCTTTACATTTTTTTTCCTATTAGTGTTTATGTGGGAGCAGCGCTTCGAACAACTACAACCAATGTAAATCTTTCTCAGCATCTCACATTCTCACATCGAATCGTTTATCGAAGCTCCAACATAAACGTACCCTAAGACTTTGAAAATAATGCTATGTTTCCACCTAAGGTTTATCTCAGTTTAGATTAAATAAATCTTTTTAATGTTTCCACCAAAGATTTAAAAAAGATTAAATCTGACAACACTTTCAAAAATGCAAATGGCGCTTCAATTTTTTTTATGAAGTGCGAAAGAGACAGAATGTTTTATTCGTGTAAAACACTGAAGAACTGAATCGAGTCTCGAATGAATCGTTCAGCACCATGTTAAAATAGGTTAGTTCGATTTGTAAAACTATTTGTCCTAGGAAGATTTAACAAGATTAATTTCTAATCTTCAAGATTTACGAAATAAATTTGTATGGTAAATCTACGAGATTTAAGGTTAATCTCATTAAATCTCAGATTAGCGCTAGGTGGAAATGTAGCATAAGAGAGGAAAATTTGTTTTCGGTAAATAGAAAGATCTGTTTTGCTATAGTCAGTAGCTAAATGTAGCCCAAAAGCTTGCTCAATTTCATTTAACAAATCTTAAACATTTTATATCCCACATTCTTGTTTTTTGGAATAATTTTTCTCTGCGTTTTGGTAAAGTCCGATGAGGATAAGTTGCTGTTGTGTTTAACATGTAAATTTGTAGTTCAAGCCCGACATTGTGTTCTTTCAACGATTCCATCTGGGATTGAAAAAAACACGTCTTCTGTCAAGGCCGTACGCAGGATTTCCATTAAGAGGCAGCAAACTCATTCAAAAAATAGCTTTGGTACAGAAATTATGCTTTTGAATAATGCTTTCAAAAGAAAACAAATCGCTTAATGTATGAAATATATTCTGATTAAGGGGGAAGAGGGCAAGTACCCCTACATGCCCTCTAAGCGTACGCACTTGCCTTTTTCTGTAGATTGTTATTTTTATTGAATCATCATAAAATATAGGGATATGAGCGTTAAAAGGGGGTCCTGTAAAAATAGATAACCTTGCAACTGGTTATAGTAGGCCTTATGACCTTTCCAGAAAAAAATATAAAAAAATATTTTCCCAGTGCTTACTTTGTTATGATGTTTTTTCCAAAAGTTGTTAACAAGTACTACTTTCCTCAAATACGTGAACGCTACGACCATGGATGAACAATTTTTGCTATTTTTTTATTTTTGCAATATTTTAGAATGACTGGTTGTAATAGATAGATGGTAAAATTTAATAGTAGTTATTGCATTTTTTTTATTATAATTTTTTAAAATATTTTTTTCAGTACACAAATTTATTTTCAAAAAAGTTTGACCACCTCTAATAAATTAAAATTGTATGAGAACATGAATGGCCAATTACTTTAAAAAGTTGTCCATTTAATACACTTTCCAAAATGGTTTAACACATGCTTGTGTATTAACAAAATAACCAAGAAAATTTGTCAATCATCTAATAAAGCAGCTTTTATCCTTTTCGCAAAATGTCTATTAAAATCTTAAAATAACCTCCCAATTTGGGTTGGACAAAGATTTTCTCTTTTGATGTGTAAGGAGGTTCAGTGTAAGTATAAAACTCGATTTTAAGTGTTGAAAGCCCCACCATTCGGCCACCATATTGAAAAACGACTTCTGAAAAGTTTACCGTGGCAACTTAAATTTAATTAGTCTTAGAAAAAAAACTTTGGTTAAAATTAGTAGAAAATTCAATTCTCTTCAATTTATGTTAATGCACTTTTTACCCTAAAGTTATAAATAAAAAAGTTATAATCAAAAACATATAAATTTTGATATGATTATGTTTTAAAGCATAAAATACGATATTATATTAGCTAAAACATCAACTCTTTTGATAGTTTGATGTGAAAAAAGACGTCATTTTAATTTTTGATTGAAAATGATTGCATGAAAAAAAAATTCAAAATCGTTATTTTTTAAAAACAATATTTTGATTATCAAATTTTTAAAACATTTTAAAGGAAAAAATTTGGTATGCAAATCTTAAGTATTTATACTTATTTGCATATAAAAATAAAAGTTCAAACAAAATTATAGGCCCAATTTCTGAGATATGATATATGCATATGTTGCATGTTGCATGATATAAACTATCTTAATACTTAGAAGGCTATCATGATAGAAAACTTATCATGACAGAAAACTGTCATGATAGAAAACTATCATGATAGAAAACTATCATGTAAGAAAACTATCATGATTAAAAACTATCACGATAGAAAACTATCATAAAAGAAACTATCATGACAGAAAACTATCATGATAGAAAACAGTCATGACAGAAAACTATAATGATAGAAAACTATCATGATAGAAAAAACTATCATGATAGAAAAAATTAGGCAAAACTATCATGATAGAAATAAACTATCATGGATGAAAAAACTATCATGAAAGAAAAAAGTATCATGATAGAAAAAACTATTATGATAGAAAGAGCTATCATGATTGAAAAAAATATAATTATATCAAAAACTATCATGTTAGACAAAACTTTAATGATAGAAAAAACTACCATGATAGAAAAAACCATCATGATAGAAAAAACTATCATGATAGAAAAAACTATCATGGGTTTGTGTGTAAATGGAAATCCATAAAAGTGCAGTGTATGCTGCGCATTATACATCAATTTATATTGAAAAATTTTGAATGAACAACAACAACTTGTGTGTGTTACCACCAAGTATATAGGCTGGAGTTATAGCTATTTCACGAGAGCCACCTCGATCATCAGACTCCTTTAGTGGTGCTTAGTCTGGTTATGCTCGTATTAATTGAAAAACTCTTTGCCGTCATATGGGAGCGAACCATGGACCTTGCGATTCAGAGGCCGATGCACTACAAACCACGCCACTGAAGTGTCAACTCTTTCAACTCATCCCCCCCTTTGTATGACCAACAAATTGTTGGCATACGAATCGGTACATGGGGAAAAAAGAAAGAATCCGACTGAACAATAGCAAGCTTGTGTGTGGTAATAAAAATGCTAGTCGCTGTTGCAATTGATAAACAACGAAACCTGCATTGGGATAGAGAGAGCTAACCATGTGGCTGTCCGAATGCCGATATAAATAATCACAACAAAAACATAAATGTTAAAAAAAGAACAGAAATTTAGTATTTAATGATTACTGATTAAAATTTGGTGGAATTTTTACCACTCTCATCCCAATACAATTATCTGCTTTATGCTTTTTGCTTCCTCCCAATATTTGACAGAGATAAATAGACTCTCCATAAAACACTTAAATAAATCAGAGTTGAAAAATTTGTGTTTCTAAATTTCTTTGCGTAGGGATCTACCCTGAAAAAACAGGAAAATGTGTACTTTTTTCAAAAAAAAAATAACAAAAAATAACATAATTTCATTTTCCCGGACTGTTTTTCTTAATTCAGTAAAACAAAATATTAAAATCGTAAATAATTTACTGGGTTTAAAAATAAAACAGTTTTGCCTTTCCATCTTAAACCAAACACATTTTTTTATTTCATCTCAATGTACATATGTATGTGTCAAATAATAAAAAAAATATCCTTGGCGGCGAGTTGTCTTCTCTTATAATTAATTGCCATTTGCCTTACTTTGTCGATCCTCCCTCATCCTTAATAAAACAAGAAAAGATACAGATGCATAAATACACATCAGGGACAGGATTCTATGTCTGTGGCTGTATCTGAGTGTAGGTACATGCTCGAAATTCTGTTCTGTTCTATTGAAAACCCAAATTGCAAAAGCGGGGGGATTCTGTGATCGATGCCTGACACCTGATAATACGAATAGTGAACATTGGTATGCGTGGTGTTTGCCAAGATTGTATGAGAAAGAGCTTTTCTCTCAATTATTTTTTGATTCGTTCTTTTTATTATTACTTTATTATTTTATTTTAAGATCCAGATAATACTTCTTGGTAACTTTATATTCTTTGTGATACTGTGATGCTTTTTTGTCGAGGCTGAGGTAGACTCGTCGGTGTCCAGGGTTTGTCCCAAAGAAAGCACAAAACTTGGGTTAAGAGTTTCAAACTCCGATTTAAATATTTGTATTTATTCAAAAATAAAGTTCACAAGGTTAAATACAAAAGTTGTATAGCTTAACTAACTAACACGGTATTTCATATACTACAATGAAAATGCTTATGATTTATTCTAACACGGTATTTCATATAAGCTTACTAATAATAAGTACAAGGTAGGATTAAATCCCCGCCTCCAACGGCAAGTTGAAGGAAAGTCAAATCTGCTCCCGGCTCACAGATAGCGTCTACTATACACTCGAAAGGAGTGCAGAGCAGAAAAGGCGGTTAGGATTAGATCCCCGCTTTCAGCTGCAGGCTGAAAGAAAGTCAAGTCTGGTCCCGGCTAGCAGACAGCGTCTACTATGCACTCAGATGGAGTACAGAGCAGAAAAGGCGGTTGGGATTCGGTCCCCGCTTCCAGCGGCAGGCTGAAAGAAAGACAAGTCTGGTCCCGGCTGACAGACGGCGTCTACTATGCACTCAGAAGGAGTACAGAGCAGAAAAGACAGGTTGGGATTCGGTCCCCGCTTCCAGCGGCCGGCAGGCTGAAAGAAAGTCAAGTCTGGTCCCGGCTGACAGACAACGTCTACTATGCACTCAGACGGAGTACAGAGCAGAAAAGGCGGTTGGGATTCGGTCCCCGCTTCCAGCGGCAAGCTGAAAGAAAGTCAAGTCTGGTCCCGGCTGGCAGACAACGTCTACTATGCACTCAGACGGAGTACAGAGCAGAAAAGGCAGGTTGGGATTCGGTCCCCGCTTCCAGCGGCAAGCTGAAAGAAAGTCAGGTCTGGCCCCGGCTGACAGACAACGTCTACTATGCACTCAGACGGAGTGCAGAGCAGAAAAGGCGGTTGGGATTCGGTCCCCGCTTCCAGCGGCAGGCTGAAAGAAAGACAAGTCTGGTCCCGGCTGACAGACGGCGTCTACTATGCACTCAGACGGAGAACAGAGCAGAAAAGGCAGGTTGGGATTCGGTCCCCGCTTCCAGCGGCAAGCTGAAAGAAAGACAAGTCTGGTCCCGGCTGACAGACGGCGTCTACTATGCACTCAGAGGGAGTGCAGAGCAGAAAAGTCGTTTAGGATTCGATCCCCGCTGAAGAAAGTCTAATCTGCGCCCGGCCAACAGATAACGTCTACCGTATACTCAGAAGGAGTATAGAGTAGAAAAGTCAATGGGAAACGTTCCCCGCCTAAGGCAAAGGCCAAAGGAAATACAATCGCGGTAAATAATAAATAATATCAATAATAAAAACGGAGGAGAAGCCTCAAAAAAAACGGTACGAGATAAACTCAAAAAATCAGTGAAACTTCTGATGGTACACTTCGTACCCAACAGCGTGTCTCGGTTGAGTTAATTAATTTAATCCGTTCCAGAATAAATTAATTTAACTCACGGTCGGTTTTCTTCCTTATGTACACTAAATTGGTACACACACAACAAAGGCAGAAGACAATTTTGTTTGGAAATTACACTTCCCCATATTGAGTTTCCTGACAAAAGACAGTGTGAACTGGTAAAGGCGAATGGCAAAATACCACAATAAAAATATATTTTTATTTGATGACGAATTTAGGGTATTCCATCGTTTACTTTCAGTGCATAGCTGACAAGTATAAACAGTTGCCTAATTTCGGGGGTTGGTATGCGAACTTTCTGTGTTGCATATTTCGAAGATTTATTTTTGCTTGTGGATTTCGGTAGGTAAAGTGGTATGGTAAATGCAGAATGAAATTAACCTTTGAAGTTAATTTTGAACTTCTGCCGGATAGTTCAGGTTGGTGATGCAGACGTACATTGAGGAGGTGAAATTTGTAACGCTTCGTTACAATACGGAATTAAAAGAGACAAAATATTTTCGCTTACGGAACAACGCAAAATATAGACATTTTTTTGAAACACCCTGTTGAAAGTATTTTTTCTTTCCTAATTTTATGTCAGCTCCCCCCTGGGTCAATTTGATTGATATCGAACAGTGAAGTTGCAAAATAATGACATTTCTTTTGGAAATATTTTTTTCTTCAAAATAGGTTTTTATTGCCTTTTATGGCAAATTGGCGTTTCGTCCGGCTTACTCACTTATGCTGTTTTCCATTGGGCGCCCGGAAGCGTCCAGAATCGTCCGGAACGCTTCTGAAACCGTGTTTCATTGGCACAAAAAATACTCTTCTGACGATTCTGAGGAGAGAAAATTGATTCTTGATTTGAATTCAGAAGACACTCAGAAGCACTAATACATGCAACACGAAACTTCAACAAAAATTCACTCAAACGTCAAAACAAACTGCAGTGCAATTTCATATTTTTTGTTCATCCCATTCGAATTAATTGTGCACTCGAAAACACTGAATTTAATAAAATTTAATAAACAAATTAAAAAAAAAACAAAAAGAAAAATTATTATTTGTAAGTAAGGGGTGGATACACTCTTGCTTTTAATTTCACTTTTTGTGTGCCAGGAAAAAGTTTCTATTTAATGATTCACTAATACAGAGACGAAACTTCAAAATTGAGTAGAAGTAACAAGCACTGTTCCATTGGATTCAGAATGAGTGTCTTCTTGAGTGAAACGACATTAGACTCATTAGTGACATAGTGAGGGCTTTGTCATATGCAATTTGTGGTGGGATGACATAACGTCCGCGGCCATAATGTCCATGGACCTTAAGTCTGCACAAACGGACTTAAGGTCCATGGACATTATGTCTTCTCCATAAAGTCCATGGACTTTATATCTTTCTAAAAAGAAAAAAAAAATACGCAAAACTCCTCGGACTTTATGTCCATGAACTTAATGACTGCTTCTTACAGACATAATGTCCATGGACATTATATCTGTTTCAAGAAGACATTATGTCCATGGACGATATGTACATTGTGTGCAGACAAAATGTCCATGGACATTATGTCTTATTTTGCGAGTTAAATCCTAAATGGACATTATATCCGTTAAAACAGACATAATGTCCACCATTTTAAAGTGGGGAAAAGTTTTATGCGGGAACAATAATCGAAAAAAAGTTTTCATATACAGTATTCGTTTCACCCACCATATCAAAACTCATAACGACTTCTTCTCAAATGTCAGAAATAACTATGTGCTCGATGGTACCTTCTCCGTTGTGCCAGTGCCTGCTTGTGGATATAAGCAGCTTTTGATTATATACATCCAATATCAAGATCATAAGTATCTTATCATAAAAATTCAGTTTCATAGCTGTATTTGTTACTCGCGATTTGAAGTAGATACATAGAAATAAAGTATAAATTTGATAGACAATTTAGTGATGCGTGATAGCCGCGGGGGGGGGGGAGCGCGGCGGCGGCGCGGTGGCGAGCACGACAGCAAACGCGGCACGGCGGCCTCGCGTCGCACCGCGCCGCGGGTTCGCGAACGTAGCGCGGTGCGGCCGGCGCGACGCGGCGCGAGGCCGCCGCGCCACGCCGCGCCACGTTCGCTGTCGTGCTCGCCACCGCGCCGCCGCCGTGCCCCCCCCCCCCGCGGCTATCACGCATCACTAAATTGTCTATCAAATTTATACTTTATTTCTATGTATCTACTTCAAATCGCGAGTAACAAATACAGCTATGAAACTGAATTTTTATGATAAGATACTTATGATCTTGATATTGGATGTATATAATCAAAAGCTGCTTATATCCACAAGCAGGCACTGGCACAACGGAGAAGGTACCATCGAGCACATAGTTATTTCTGACATTTGAGAAGAAGTCGTTATGAGTTTTGATATGGTGGGTGAAACGAATACTGTATATGAAAACTTTTTTTCAATTATTGTTCCCGCATAAAACTTTTCCCCACTTTAAAATGGTGGACATTATGTCTGTTTTAACGGTCAGTTTGAAAAACCAAACGGACATAAAGTCCATTCTTTGCAGCTTGGACAATATGTCTCTTTGTTTTTTCCAAAATAGACATTATGTCCATCTGGACTTTATGTCTGTTTCAAATGGACTATAAGTCTATTTTAAACGGAAATATTGTCCAAATGGACATTATGTCATTTTTAAAAAGAAAATATGTCCAAATGAACACTATGTCTTTTTTGAACGGACATATTGTCCAAATGGACGGTATGTCTTCTTCAAACGGACATAAAGTCTATCTGCACTTTGATCCGGTCATAATGTCCATGGACCTAATGACCGTTTGATATTGGACATTATTTTTTGACATAATGTCCATGGACTTTATGTCCGTTTGTACGGACTTAAGGTCCATGGACATTATGGCCGCGGACGTTATGTCATCCCACCGCAATTTGTATTGAGTTGTTCAACTTACATGGATTTTTTAGCAAAAAAACACTTTAAACTATATCCCACAAGATTAGAATTCCTAATCAAATCATTAAGCTGGATATTGTTTGGCCCGGGGCCAGGCATAATTTCTATATAAGAACGTTTTATAATATAAATTCTAAATACTACTGAAATAAATCAGCCAAGTAGAAGACTTAGCATTAAGGATTGGACTTGTTGAATTATTGATTATAGTAGATTTTATGGCCTATTTTTTTCTGTTGAAATTTTACCTCAGCTCCCACCTGCGTCAATTTGATTGAAATCGCTCAAGGAATAATGAAGTTGTAAAATGTATCCGCTCAGGGAGCTGAGTCGATTCGAAATTTGTGACGAAAAACCTGTGTCGAGAAGTTGGTTTTACAGGTAATACACTTTGGTCTGTTTATTTGGATGTTTTTCTACAGATATAGTTTTGTTTTAATAGATACGTTTAGTTAATTACTCGTGTTAATTAAATTATATTTGTTTTGCATTGAAATAAATACATTAATGCCATTAATTTTTCTGGAATTTCAATATTATTTCAACTCAACTCTTAATAGAGCACTCAACTCAAGTAACGAAAAACCTGAGTTGTATGTTCGACCCTATTTCAACTCGAGCTCTCGATCCTGCTTGTAAACGTAGTATTTATTTTCCCCATTTCAACAAAAATTATTTCAAAAAATAAATCACTTCACAAAGTGAATATTCGATTTAATGGCCTTTTCGATGGGAATCCAGAAGCGTTCGGAATGCGTGTAAACCCTTCTGAAAGTGTTCTATTGGCATTCAGAATAACAGTTCTTCTCCTGAAAAGAACAGAAAACGATTCTGGATTTCATTTCAGAATCGAAACCAGAACAACTCACACATTCAAATACAAGTTGTCAAAGTGTTGTCAAATATTGCAAAAAGTAAATGTTTAAATAAAAATAAGTAAATTTCACACATTGTATTGTTTCTAAAAACAATTATTTTCCGTTTAGAATATTATTTTCCCATTTTCTTTCTTAAAAATTATCATAGGTACTCATTCATATTTGTTTCCGCCAAGTTTCCAAATGTGAAGAACTATTTCAATCCGCTTGTGAAGTTGCACAAATACAGGGATACGAAATCTTCAGAATCAAACTACTTGTGCCTGTTTGTTTTATTGGCGTTCCGGAGAGTTCTTCCGAATTGCCAATCGAAAAGGCCATAAGAATCCTTATCGTGGAGAGAACTATATTCTACTTGAATTTTACTTTCCGAACTCTCACTGTTGTTTTCTTTTCAACTGAATATTTTTTTAAAAATATTCTCTAACAAAATTAAACAACATTTTGATTTGTTCTTATTTTTATTTTTTATTTGTCTTTAATTATTTCTTTTTTTGTTTTGTTTCATTCGATTTAAAAACTATTTATCAAGTCTTATTGGCGACATAAATAGATAACCATACATTATTTTTTTTTTTGTGTATAAACGTAGGTTTATGTTCTATTAAATTATATCCTTAAACGTACAAATAGATTTTGCAAAATTTCTACTTTTCATTTTTTTGTTTTTGTTAAAAGTTATTAAAAGATTATAAAAGAAGGTTTTTATTTATAAAAAAAAAAGAATTTTTTTTATTAAATAATTTACAATTTTATTTGAAAAATAAAAAAAAAACAAAAACAGAAAAGTCTGCTCTGTCCATAACTATCACGACTCATGAGTATTTTCTAAGAAATAAAAAAAAAAAAACAAAAATAATATTAAAACTTGAGTGTTTTTTTATATATTTACATAATTTTTTCCTCAATATTTAAATTAGTTTTTTTTTCTTGTTGTTGGCCTAAATTTATTGCAAAATCTTATGTTTGGTCCTTACGTTATAATAAAATCCTCAAAAAAATTCGTTGGCTAAGAATTCTATTTTACTTATTTCCAAGGACACAAATAGGAAGGCAGGTGGTGGAAAGCACAAACCCCCGATTAGTATTCGAAATCATCATAGAAATGCTGTGCTACTCTCGTCGCTCCTCGAAATTCTTGTCGTGTGTTACGCGGTGCTGAAACGGTCCGTCTTCGGACATCTGTGGAGGAGAAATAGGAGTCAGGAGCGTTATTATAATTACTACTACTTGGAGCTGAATATCCAGCCCGCTCGTATTTGTTGAACGGACCTAAGAAATTCCTATTGTTAGAGGAAAGGGGCTTTAAGGTGGGATTGAGAGCATCGTTTAGGGTAACGTCATAATCGTTTTCATACAATTCATCGAGGATTGCTTTGGGATGTTCAATCTGCGGTGGCAAGGTGGTTCGGGGTCCTTTGCGTGGGGACACTGTGTAGTCGGAGTCTGGACCACTGGGACCGGTTTCTCGGAGAATTGGGGCTCCGTGTTCTAGAAGGCGGACTCCTGAAATAGTAGAGCCCATGTCGAGGGGTGTGCTATCAGTAGAGGTTTGCTTGAGAGCAGCTCCTACAGGCTGGAGTCCTCTGGGTAAGTAGGGGCTCCCACCTCGCGATGGCAGGAATGGGCGCTTCACTACTCTCACAACTGGACGTCCATCGCGTTGAGCTGGTTTCTCACTTTCGAGATTTGCTGATGGTTTTTCCTCATCGACATCTTCTACAACATGTTCATCGTAGATTTCCTCAGCTTCTTCGTCTGGCACTGGAAGAGGTGGTTTATCTGTTTCTGCAGGCCTTCTGCGATGATCTCGCAGCCTATGATCTCTGCTATCTTCTACAATGGGATCTTCCTTCTTCAGAGGTCTGCGAGATCGTGGTCTGTGCTCACGAACAGTTTCTTCTACTGGATCAAGATCCTCTACTAAAGGCTTTTCTCGAGTTGCATGTGGGCGCTTTCTGGAACCGGTTCTCCTCTCCGGTTCGTCATTGATGGCTGGAATGGAATCATATTCATCATCTATAAGTGCAGCAGCCTTCCTGGGGAATGGCTTGCCAACCCTCTTGGGGTTCTCGCTACCACGCCTTGACTGACTATGCGAACGACGAGGAGGGCTGTCATCAGTGCGACGAAGACTTAGTTCATCTTGAAGTCTTCGGCGAGGCGTTTCTCTTTTATCAGCTGGATCTACTCTTTCCTTTACTGGACTTACGTCCTCATATTCCGAGTCATCATAGTATTCGTCGCTTAATGGAGATCCTGTTGTTGTTGATGTCGTGGCCTTTTGTCCCTGGTAACCAAACTTATTTCTTTCATGTATCGGAACTGGTCTTGGAATTTTCGGGGCAACACGTGGTCGATCGAAGATCGATGCTATTGGACTTCCTGCAGCAGCTGAGGTCTGTGGACGAACGACGATTTCTTCTTTCGCTGGTTTGATATCAGCTGGGCTTTCATCTTCTTCGCCTACTTCATCACGTCGTATTGGTCTATCGAAGTCGTCATCAATTGGTGCTGGACGCTTTTGACCATTTTTACGCCTCCTTCCACCGGCTAGTGGCCGTCGTTCTGGCACAACATCTGGCTCTTCGTCAAGTCTGTTTCTAGGCTTTTCTCTTTCATCGCCTAAACTACGTCTCTCATCGAGGACCGCTTGACGATCGGCTGCAGATTTGCGAACAATAGGTTGCTTCCGACGTTCCGACAAATCACCTTGTCTGCCAACGGCACTGCTCTTTGGACGAGCTTTGGGCTTCGAACGGCGATCTTCTTCGTAATCTTCTTCTTCTTCATCTCTTACTGGATCTCTGTTCTTTGAACGTTTGTTGTCAAATCTGAAAAAAAATCCAAATTAAAGTTACCTACCGACTTATATTCGTGAGGGCTTAAAACTTACCGAGAATCTTCATCATCACTGTATGATCGCTTATCCTCGTAGTCATCATCGTATTCAGGTCGACGGTTACGTGGTCTTTGTTTGCGGCGCCTATTTGCCCTACGGTCTTCCTCATAGTAATCATCTTCATAGTCTTCGTCGTAATAATAATCAGATGGACGACGACGCCTCAAAGGTCTGCGATTAGGTCGAGGTCTGAATTCTGGCGCTGGAGTTAGTGGAGCTGGTGTTGTTGTTGTGGTTGTTGATGTTGTTGTTGTGGCCATATATAAGTTGTCATTTCTTAAAGAAAAGATGGTAAACATTTAACTACAAGAACTTGAGGTTTCTAGTGAATATAATTACCTGTTCCAGAACTTTTCGGAATGCTCACAGTCTACTTCGGAAACAAAGTGGCAAATGAATGTCCTCTGATCGAAGGCTGTAAAATTGGCACACAGAAAATCGTGACGAATACCATAAATACAGTGATGGTAGACCTGGAAGTTCATAAAAATTATTTTAATAAAAAATTACTTAAATATAATACATAAACAATGAGATTGTTGATAAGCTTGTGGAGTGCTTCCTGAGCAACTATTTGTCCCTTTTATGTACCTAAAAACACCTAAATTTGTTAATCCACCCAGATATCTATAAGTCACTGGGGTTTGTATTCATCGCAACTGACAAAACAATGCCAATGAAATTGACAAAAGGTTTCAGATAAGCAGACAGCAGGGCTGCACCCTACCACCGATACTGTTTTATAGTGGTGCAGAGATGTTTTGCATGAAAAACTAACTCTAATTTGACTCTATTAATTAGACTCTACAAATTTAATTATCCCGAGTATCTTTCAAAGCATTAATTTGATCACAAATGTCCAAGATTATAAGAATTTTAAATGCGTTTGGAACCACAATCTTGAATGCTTTGCTCGAATCTTGAGTATAAGTCTTAAATGTCTTAATAAATTGTGTATTCATTGTTTCCAAAAAAAAAAAATAGTTATCACACAATGCTTGTACAAATTAATTACTTTTAGTCATGACATTCTCTTATTATTGTACGATTCGGTCAAGGTTTTAAATTTTAATCTTGTATTTAAGATAAATTGAAAGAAAGAAACATACAGTTCCAAAAAAAAAGGTATTCATTCAAATTTATTGTGAAAAACCCGAAGAAGATTTTGTTCAAATCTGAATGATTGTATAAAAACCATACATTTGTTGGAAGACGAATAATATGGGAAAACAAAGATTTTCTATTGTTTAAGTATTTTCCATTGTCACTGATATAATATTAAATCCATGGGCTTGAGAAATGTTTTTTTTTGGTTTATTTGACTATCTTACCTGACATTTGTATTCAATAGACGCATAGAATCCATCATGAAGTCCATCACATTTAAATGCAATCTCATTGTGAGGTGGAACGGTACTGAAGAAGGGATAGCTTGATAGATTGTATCTGAAAAAAATAAAACACAAAGATGAACATAATAGCTTTGATAATTTTTGAAGGCGAAATGTACTAAACTCACCCATTTAATTCGCGTGGCAAATTTGGATCCCAGATCCAATCAATTTGAGGAATTCCAGTTAATTTTTTCGATGGTTTTGTTGTAGCATTTGTTGGTGTTGCCTAAAATAAATTATTCTTAAAATTAGATTTTCAAATTTTATAGATAAAAAAAGGTAAGTTTATACAATAAAATAAAAAAAATACTAAGCGTAAATTAATTATTTTTCAACAACTTCGCGATTTAAGGGCAAAGAGCAAAAAACCAGTATTTTGACCTATGACCAGTTTTGAAAATAATGATATTTTTTGAATGATCGCCACTAGAAAAACACGGATATATGTATGTAAATTGTACACACATACATATATGTACCTAAGTATGTATGCTGATAAATATTTTTTTGTTTTAAACTTACATAATCTACTAATTGAACAAATATTTTTGAAAGATTTATTGCTTATCAGATGTATGCTAAAAGTTTTTATTTTCAACACTTTACCTTTTTGAAGTAATAATTTCTCTGCTCGTTTTTATGAAAAAAAGTGACATGAAATTGGTAGGCAATTAATTAATATATAAAATAAATATAAATAAGTTTTTTACAATTTCCCCATTTCAGAGTAAAAAGCAAAAAATCATAATTTCTGGTTTTTGAAGAAATTTTTAAAAATAATTTGTTTATAATGTATTGTAATATTTTCTCAGGTTCGTTAATAGAACTCATTTACTCTATTTGAAACATCCACTTATTTATTTCTCGAAATAAAACACTTTACTTTTCTTAGTACAAACAATTTATTATTCAACACTCAAAGATACCGAAACTTCTTTCCGAAAACAACTTATCTTTTATGTATTTTTACCCAACTTTATGCTTTCACTATTAAAAACAAACTGTCGCTGCCGGTCACACATGTGCCTTTTATACTTTGTCAAAGTCTGAAAATTAGTAGAATGTTCTAGTATGTGCTTCTAGAGTTTTCCGTAGGGGAAATTTCCCATGATTCCCCTTTCTAAAGCTTTTATTTGACAGTTGGTTCGGATCAGCTTTAAGCCAAAAGATGATGCTGCTTCATTTGAGAGTCATTATAGTTCATTCGAGAGTCGATATAATAAGTTAGTCCCCTATTACACGATGATTCTTTGCGTCTGAATCTTGTCAAAATTTAATATGTGCGAAGGTGAAATCCGATTCTTTTTCTCCTTCGCACTCATGAAAATTCGAAAAGAGTCAGCCGCAAAGAATCATCGTGTAATAGAGGTCTTAAGGGTATGTGTGCACGGGGACCTTAAGCTTTATTGTGCCCGTTTGTTTACTATTGGGAGTCGTTATAGTTTAAATATGAAAGTCATTACAGTATAGTAATTTTTGAAATAATCGCTCTTAGAAAAAAAAACTTTTGATATGAAGCTATTTTCAATAGAATTTACTGTTTATAAGTAATAGTGAAAGAAGGGGCAGGGGACTGACTTTAGCAAAGCTTTCGACAAAATATCCCATAGTGTAATATTATTTAAGCTGAAACAACTCGGCTTCCCGCCTTTAATGATTTCATGGATTCAATCATATTTATGCAAAAATATCTCTTGTACCGAAGATTCCAAATCTCTGCAACTTGACTTGGACAAATTCTTCATTTTGTGCCAAAAAAAACATCTTGGAACTCATCGTTAAAAAATGTCAAGCCATAACATATAACCGTAAGCGCCCTCCATTATTTCAAAGACAATATTTTATAAATGATGAACCCATACCCATTGTTAATTCGATCCGTGATTTAGGTTTATCATGCGAATCCCAACTGAACTTTCGCTCTCATATTGATAACATTATAAACAGAGCTAACTCTTCTCTTGGATTTATTACACGCCGATCAAAAGAATTCTCCGATCCCTACGTCACAAAATCCCTCTATATGACTTTTGTTAGACCACTTTAAGAATATCCATCTCAGGTCTGGTCATTCAAGTTCATATTAATCGAATTGAAGCCGTCCAACGAAGATTTTTACGTTTTGCTTTGCGTGGACTTGGATGGGACGATCCTTTTAACCTTCCTCCATATGAAGATCATTTAAAGCTGCTAAGTTAACAATCTTTGTATGCACCCCATAACACTTCTGATATTCTCTTCGTCATCAGTTATTAACATGCCCTGTTTACTATAACAGATCGGTTTTAATACTAACCCACATTGTTCTCGATCTACGACTCTTTTTCGACTCCAATACCATCGTACCAACTATGGACGAAATGAACCCCTGTCAAGAATGTTGAGTAGGGTCAATAATTTTAACATATTTGACTTAAGCCTAAGTAAACCCTCACTTAGACATGCTCTTCTACACTACCCCTCCTGATAGTTATCCAAATAATTGTATTATTAATTAATTTATTAATTTTTAGACTTAAGTACTTAATGTAAGACTTTATTTTATTGTAATATAGCATAAGTGGCTTGTATTAAGCTTAAAATTAAAAAATTGGTGAATATCCATTAGGATGTATCCGTAACATTTTAATGAAACTGAAATCCATGCATAGAATATTATTTCGGTTTCTTAAATTCATTTAAAAAAACTGAAAACATTTTATTGCAGAAGAATAAGATCGTTTTTTGCTTTACTACCGAAAAAACACAAATAAGCACGTGTTTTTTTGGCAGACAAAACACACCTTAAATCGGTTTAGCACGTGTGATTGGTGAGTACGAATGCCTAATTCGTATTTGATCATCTTATATATAAATAAATTGACTGGCGCAACTGCTCGTGGAGAACCATGGACTAGTGACTTACAACTCTCAAGCATTCCTGTGTGCGTGTTGTTGGCAGGAATGGAGGGGACCTACAGTTTTTTGCCGAGTCCGAACGGCTAGATGAGGAGCACTTATTCATGACAAGTATACTCTTGGAGGGTTTGTCAGTTTATCGCAAGAGGCAGCACCTCAGATAAAATATTTCTGTTTTTAGGTGGCACGGCTGGGAATTGAACCCACACCTTCGGCATGACAGTCCAACGCACTTACCATTATGCCACGAGGTACTCATTCACAATTATCTCATTTAGCACTTGTAGTTTCTGAGTTATTCGCGTAGTCCTACTTGCCACTTTCCAAACTAGCCCCGCCCTACCATACACGAAAACCCGAAATTTTTGTTATTTTACGTAGCTTTGAAATGGAGATAACTTCTTCTATAAGCGATTAGTTGGAAGAAGAAAAGTGCCAAAACTTTTTCTGTAGAAAGTCGCATGGTCTAAAAGTTTTGTATGAAACATTTAACGTTTTCGATTTGAAAATTAAATGCGAGCGCAAATATTTTTGACTTCGAATAATTTTGTATGCACACACGATTTGGCAATGGGCTTTTTGCTCAGTATTCTTTATGCACGAATAAAGATAATTACATTTAAAACCTTCACTTGGGTTTTTTTCGCAACAAAAGTGGGAGACCCACGGAATTATTCAAGCACGAATTCCCCAATTTTTTAAATCTTCACGTTTTGGAAAATCCCCAAAATTTAAATCTCCAAGCCCAAACTTTTTATATTCTTAATGATCAAAACCAAAGTTCCCAAGAAAGAATTCCCCAAATTAAAATCCCCAAAACCGCTACCTGATGATAACATTCCCAGTCTTTTATGTAGAGTCCCCTACAAATAATTTTAACGAACAAGTTTGACGGTTAATCAAATGTTAAATGCATACACTATAGACACTCATTGATGATGTGAGTAAGCATTTGCATGTACTGCTTGTGTTATGTTTTGCCAACAAAATTCAACCGTCAAATATACCATTTTTAACTTGCAAACGCAATTGACGTTTACGAAAACCTTCTCTGCCTTGTCAATATTTTGTTCGTCAACTTGATTTTTGCACAAATGTTTTCATTTATGTGACTTAAGCAAACTGCATCGAGCACAATGCTAATGCGGTAAAATTTGTATTTGAGTTTTCGGAAAAAGCCTTTTGCAGTCTAAGAACATTCTGCAAATGCATTTCTGACACAGATGACGTTTCCGCATATTTCGAGTATAGGTATCTATTTCCTCCATATTTCGAGTATCTATTAGAAATAATGGACATTCTGTGCTTGGAGACTTTGGGAATTGGGGATTTTGGTTTTAAGGATTTTGGATTTAAGGATTTTGATTTTTGTATTTAAAATTTTGAGAATATGTTTTGGGGATTTTGGTTTGCTTGATTTTTACTGCGTTTTTTGAGAACAAATTGCTTTATTTTTTTGTATCTTAACGGAATCGAATATGTTTTAGTTTTCTAATCGGTTCTTCCGTAATGTTCAAAAAATTTTGCATTTTATATCAATACCTTAATAATTTTTTTGGGTTGGCTACACTAGCCCCAAATCCAAAAACCCTAAAACAAAATCCACAAATACAACATTTTTTAAAACCAAAATACACAAATCAAAATCTACGAACCAAAACTCAAAAAAACAAAATCCATGAAACCAATATCCACAAAGCCAAAATTGGCGCTCGCCAAACTTCAGCTATGGAGAATCTGATTTTTTTTATAGTTTTCTTGGAAATTTTCCTTTTTATTTTATCATAAAAGAAACATTATGTTACACATGTGTATTATCATTGTATATAAATTCTATAGTATTCTCATGAAGAAAAAAAGCTCGTGGCCATCTATGCGTCCAAATGTCATACTAATTTTTGTTAAGGGATCTCGGTAAGGCGATCACAGCGAACCTATCGACCAAATGTCTACCTACAAAATCGTGTTTCATGAGAATACTATAGATTGGATATACAATGGTATTATGTAACTTTGAAAAAAAAAAGTAACACCAAATTACACAGGCTTAAAATATCAGTTAACTTTTTGACACGACAATGAATAATGTTTCGAGGCATACTTTTGAGCGCTGAGCTCAAATCTGTCATCCATTTTCCGCTATCAGCTCGGGATTTCGAAATATATAAAATTAAAAATAATCGTTTTCGCCATTTTTAAGGTTATGTAAAAGTGAGAAGTAATTTTTTTCAATAAAGTTGGAAACGATTCCTCAAAGCACCCAATCTGTGTCTTCAAAATTTGGTGAAAGCTTTTCAATATTATTGTGACTCTCTGAGATAGTAAGATGTTAGTCGTCACCGTTTTTCACTATTTTTGAGGTTATGTAACCCCCTAATATAATTTTTTTTCAAATAAATTTTTAACAGTTTCTAAAAGTACCAGGTATGACTTAAAACTAACTAACAATTTCTCGAAGACTAAAACAGATATTGGAAGGATTTAAACTGAATTTTGAAACCAAAGCTGATGTCTCGGATTCGGACTCAGCATCAACATGAAACGAGTCCTTCCTGCCCATGTCAAAAACAATGCAAACCTGTGTTATTAA
Organism: Dasysyrphus tricinctus; assembly: GCA_963921185.1. NCBI lineage: Eukaryota > Metazoa > Arthropoda > Insecta > Diptera > Syrphidae > Dasysyrphus > Dasysyrphus tricinctus. The sequence continues at coordinate 213,216,723 of OY992532.1, read as the reverse complement.
ACTTTAACAAAAATCTTTAGTTCGTAAATATAAATTTAAAATAACAAATTAATAAATTCAACTTATACAAAATAAAAATCCTTCAACAATAACAATATCGACACAGTGAAACGTTTGTGTAGGCAATGAATTTTGGAACTCAAGTTTCCCGTAGTAAAAGGTCAATCCTTAAGGATTCTTAATAACATTTTTCGGGATTCCAGTCAATTTTTGTTGGGTGCCATCTTGAATTTTAGGCAAATTGATTTCAAATTAATATTTTTTGACTCAATAAAAAAAAAAATAAGTTCTGGCGTATTTTCTTGTTATTTTGAATATGGACTTATTCAAAACTACTTTGAATTGATTTTGCTTAGATTTTTCAAAGCTATTTGTCATATGCCGTTCAGCGGGAAGAACATCCCTTTAATGGAACGCTCACTTTTCTAGCATTTTTAATTTTTATCTTTATTCAAAGGTCCTTGAAACCTATAGTAACTAATTTCTCTTTAATATAGGGACTTTGTGGTGCATTCTTTTTCGCCCGCTTGCATACCATTTGCAAATATAATGTATTTACATTTTAATGCTTTATGCAGCTAAGAAACACAAACTGTCAAACGGTTTTGAAAACAGATAAAATATCTTCTAATAAGAATTTAAAAACTCAATCTGTTGCTGTCATAAGAAATTACTCTTAATGATAACGGTACTTCAAAAGGTGGTCAGTTGAAAAAAATGAATGAATAATGAATTGAGTTAACCCACAGAAAGTGGAAAACCAGTTTAATATAGCCAGAGAAACAGCGAGCAATTTGCTGTGTCAGTTGTGTCCGGACCGGAACACTCCTTAGATCTTTTAAAACAAGCTTAGCATTTTGCAACACTCTTAAGATCTATTAAACCAAGATTAGCATTTTGCAATTTGTTTTCTAGGTAATTTCTGTGCTTTCAATATTTCGTCAGGAATAACTTGGCACAAAAATAACGCCACCAGGTGAGCGACTGAAATTAAAATAAGTCAGATTTCTATGAAATTCCCTTTCTTTTGATGCCATTTTAGTAATGATGGATATCAGTTGGATGTCAGAAAGCATATTCTCTACCTTCAAAAAACAAAAGAAAAGCAATAATTTGTGTACCTTATTTACCACCTTAGCAAAAAAAGAACTACAATAGCTCTACAACTAACCCATACTTTACTACATTTCCACATTATTCAACCTTTTTCTACTTTTCTTAACAAACACAATAGACGCGTGCCACAAACATTATAGCTGAATCACTTTTACTGCTTGCTGACTTATTAAACTACACATTATACATATACTTTGGAAACATAAACAAAACGTTATACCCTTTCACTACCTCTAAACCTAACCTACTCTTAGCCCCAAATGCTAGATGACAGAATGACCTTCTTATCTCGTTGTTGTTTTGATATCTACTTTATTCATTCTGCTTTCCAAGCTTCAACTATAGCTCCATAGGTATGAGGCATGCATCTACTAACTAAATTACCTTTCTATGCACCCACACGAAGTTTGAACAATTTGGTCATAGAGTACGCGATAATTTGCAACACAACAACAACAACAAAAACTGTATAGTTAAATAATTGTATTAAGTAACTGTAAGTTGTCCCTAAAGAGGTAACTGTGTAATTGGGACAACACACAATTGATAGAGAGCCATTATGGTTAGGCTAGGTCAATAATATGAAAGTTCAATACCAAATCTATTATTTTAAGGGCCAGTTTGTTCACAGTGGGTTAAATCAGCAATTAGATTATCACTGATTCTGTTAAACCCATAGTTATGAATCTGTGATAATCAGAGAGTGTTTGTTCACTCAATTTTCAGTTTGATTAATAAATCATAGTTTTTCCAATAATCTTTCCATTTTCCAGTCTATCTGTCAATCAATTGTCAGACATATTCCGTCATTAACTTATTTCAGTGTGAGTGAGCTTTCGAAAAAAACATTTTTTGTGCAAAAAAAACACGGAAAATCAGTGCTTGAAATATAATGTTGTGTTCAATTTAAGATTATTTCCTGTTAAATTACTATACAGAATAGCTACACACGTGAAATTTGTATTTATTTTAATGCGGCTAATTGATTTTTTTTTCCAAATATATAGTTGAAGTGTGTAGGTAGTGCTGGCATTTTGTGAAACCTAGTGATGGGATTTTTTCCCAGTTGTAGTTTTTCTATGCATATTTTATATTAGGCCTTGCAAAAAAGCACTTTATTTTTCGATAGTAAATAAAATAACTACAATTTGTAGTAAAATCTGTACAAATTGTTTATTTTTTTCTTGCAAGATGGACGATGCTTGGTTTCTCTTCATTCATGTTCTTTGTTCGAAGGAATTTAATAGATTTTGTTTCTCTTTTTTATACCTACGCTTAGGAAAACCAATGATGAACAAACGAAATTCCAGAAAATCTTTGATTAAATCATGCTAATCAGACAGAATCGGCGAATTAGTGATTTCTCCAATTAAGTGCTCAAATCATGGATTCTCTGTTTAAAATTTTGCTGAACAAACGCATTCAAAGATAACCAACTGGAATAATCATTGATTTAAGTTGACAAGGTGTGAACAAACTGGTCCTAAGTATTAGTCCAGTAACCTTGTAGTTTCATAGTACTGAGACCTTGCGTCAGGTCCGTTAGTTCTGATTTTTTGCTGAGTCATTTATGATGTTGGCCTAGTATTAAATCTGATTTTTCGACCTCGAGCGCCGAACGCAACATTGGTAAAAATCCAAAAAACCGCGAATTTTTCGCGGTTTTTTCACTTATTGGCTATTTTGACCATTACGCCTTAACTTCCGAATAAAACATTGCTCTACGATTTCAACCTTACTAAATTTGCTTCGATTTGAGTCCAAAGCCGGTTCTGTAGACATAACGGTTTCCAAGGGACGGCATTTCAAAATATAGCAATAAAAAATTTAAAACAACAAGTAGTATATAAAACAGTGTAATAACAAAAACATGGTCTTTGACATATGCTGCATCAAAGCAATAGAGCATGTAGATTGGGCCAAAAGAAGAAAACAATAGTACCGGATGGGGGGTATATATCCCCCCGTGTAGGCGGGAGGGGCAATTTTAAGAAAAGTTGACTTGAAATAGAATAATACCCATAAAAATACAATGGTAATATCTGGACGAAAATCCATTCCTCATCTCAAAGCCAGAAATCCATTCTTTAATTTTTTTTTAAATTAAGTTTTTTTAGCTAATAGTTTTTGAAAAATTTACTTTCAAACTCAAAATTTTGAGAAAAAGACGATTTTTTTTTGTTAATCTATTTTTTTTTTTATGGTATTAAGTACTATTTTTGATTTTGATTTTCAATGCCCTTATTAATTCTTAGTTAAAAACTGAAAACCAAATGCTAAAATGACTTCTAGTTTTTGAGAAAACTGAAATTAACATGATCAACTTCACTGTTTTCAGTCTAGTATCCTTTTTCTTCGGGGTGGGAGGGCTCTGCCTCAGATGCGGTAGTTCTGATTTTTAGATGAGTTGTTTATGATGTTGGCCTTAGCAATAATCCAAGTTTTCGACCTCGAGCGCCGAACGCAACTTTGTGAAATACGCAAAAAACCGAGAAATTTTCGCGGTTTTTTCAGTTATTGGCTATTTTAACCTTTAAGGCCTGGTTTTCGATTATAACTTTGCTCTACCATTTCAAAATAATTAAATGGGCTTCAATTTGAGCTAAAAATCAATTTAAATTGTGAATTTTTTCATCAACTTTTGAATTTAGAATGCTGCAAATCGAATTGAAGGGGGCTTATTCACCCCTTGTGTGAAATCGCTAGCCCCTTTTCAATGATTTTTGTATACTGTGTAGCTTGTCATGTTGGCTTTATTTTAAGATCTTAATCATGAACATCGGATCAGTAGAAACGGAGTTATGATTTTTTAAAGTCAACAATATAAAACTCGAACTAAAACAGTACTCAGTTCAGTACCCACCAGTGAGTTATCTGAAGCGAATGTTTTAGTTCGAGTTTTATTTATTTATTTATTTATTTTATTTATTTATTTATTGAAATAATTTACAAACTTAATTTATAAATTATTTTTAGAAAGGCATCAGGGTAGCCAGACCATATGATGCCGTCTCTTAACTATACATATTTACATTTTATTATCAAATTTTATATTTCAGGTTACTTTAAGTAAAACAAAATTGTAAAAAAAATTAATTAAGCAAAGGCTAATTATGTTTAATTGAAAAGTGAAAAACAAAAAAAAAAAAAATTATATTTCATCAAATTTTTGGTGAGCGGATGTGGCATCTTTTATATACTGAATGGATCGTTCATCTGATGGATTCAAGATTTCGGCAAGTTTTTCGGTTATGTTGTCTGATGATACTTCAATTTGGCGAGATATAGGACATTCGACAAGGATATGCCAAACAGAGAGTATCGTTCCACAATTCGAACATTGCTCAGGATCTCCAGCTTTATAGTAATGTTGAGTGTTAAAAATAGCTTTTCCAACTCTTATTCGGAAGAGTTTTATGCTATCTTCTCTGTTTAGAGACCGATTGTATGGTATACGCGCGTAAGTAGGTTGATGTTTTTTTAGAAAAGTTTCAGAGTTTTGCCAACTTTCGATGAGCTCTTTCTTATGATCCTGAATCAAAGTTCTGCGTAGGAGCTTATACAATTTGGGATACTCTACAATGAGTGGATAGTTTATAGCAGTTCTTGCTGCAAGGTCTGCTGCCTCATTTCCTTTGATTCCGGAATGTCCAGGTATCCATGTAAGAATAATATTTTTACTGGCGAATAAACATCTTCTTATAAGCTCCAGAGAAGGGCATTTATTTGTCTCATTTTTAAGACCCATGAGGATACCAAGATTATCGGTTACAATGAGCGATCGGTTAGAGTATTTTTGGGCAACAGATATGCCTTTATAAATTGCTGTTAACTCTGCAATGTAGCTGTTCGCAGATTCTGGTAAAAGAGCTTGGTGAATAATAGATGTTTCAGAATTTGGTTGTAACTGAATGACTGCGTATGAACACCAACTGTCTTCTTTGTACGAACCGTCTGTGTAGAAGATTCTATCAGCGTTATAGGCAGAGATCATTTCTTGGTGAAGCATTCTAAATATGTCGTCAGTAGTATTTTCCTTTTTGTACTTAGCAAGATTAGTGTTAATGGGAAGTATATGTCTTTTCCAAGGTGGTAGAGTACCTCCTAATGTCTGCGTATTATTGAATGAAAAAGAGCTAAGATTGGGAACTATAGATGTCATTTTTATAAGGGCTGATTTGGAATATTTCTTGATCGGTTTTGTAGCGTTAATCACATCTTCAGCAGCCTTGAAGAGGGGATGGACTGGATCTGTAAGTGTTTTGCTGATTAGGTTAATTGCCCTTTTTTTTCCAAAGTGTTCAAAAGATTCATAGCCTGCTTCTAATCTTAGGGCTTCTATTTTTGTGGCTCTTAAAGCTCCAGAGGCTGTTCGAAAACAATCGTTGATGGCTGAGTCAATATTGCTAATATTTCTTAACGTGGTCCACATAAAAATAGTTACACCGTGTTGGAGGGTACCAGAGACTAGAGTTTTTGCGATTCGCAGTGCAGTTTCAAGATGTGGACCTTTTCGCTTTGAACAGATCATTTTTAAAGCATTGTTCCGTCGTTTAAGCTGGTTAATTAGATTCTTTGCATGTGTGTCCCATTTTAGATTTCCAGAAAAAGTTACTCCTAGTATTTTTATTTCTCTTTTAAGAGGAATGGTTGTTTCCCGTAAAACAAGTGGGATGGGGGTGCATTTTCTTTTTCGGCATAGATGCAACGCTTCAATTTTTGATGGAGGAATAATCGCACCAACTTCTTTAGCCCAATTAAACATTGTTAAATCAGCTTTTTCCAAAGTTTCTTTTACCTGGGTAGGTTCTCCAGAAGCAACAACGTAAATATTGTCAGCATATACTCCAATAAAGTCGAGATTCTGAAGCGGCTGGGAGAGTTTCACGATTAGCGAGTCAATATATGCGTTATATAGGACAACTGAGAGCGGAGATCCTTGTGGTGTTCCATTGTCCATTTTCATGGTTAAAGAGTTATAGCCGTCAACATTAACTCGAAATGTTCTACCACTAATAAATGACATGATCACTGCAAGTATTTCTTTAGGAACGCCCCATTGATGAAGCTGTTTAATAATTGGCACCATCATAACTCTATCAAATGCTTTTTCCAAATCGGATGACATGATAACGCTGTGTTTGCTTTTCGATAAATTTCCAGCAAGTGTGTGCTCTAAAAGATGAAGGAGAGTTGAAACTCCTCTTTTAGGTCGGAAACCATGCTGTCCTGGGTTAGCCTTCTCTTCCATTAACCAACCAATTCGTCTAGCAATAATTTTTTCAAAAATTTTTGAGAGAATAGGAAGGAGGGAAATTGGGCGATATTCATTGAAATCATGATGATCTCGCGATGTTTTCGGAATCGGCTTAAGTTTTGCTCTTTTCCAGTCGTGTGGAAAAGTCCCAGTCGATATAATGTCATTATAGAGAGAGCAAATTCTGTCTTTGAGGCTGTCGTCGCATAGTTTTACCATCTTGTAAGTGATTTTGTCCTCGCCTGGGCTAGTTCCTTTGGCTATCTTAAGAGTCATTTCTAGTTCAATACGCGTAACACGTTCTGTTAGAAATTTATAAGGTATATGGTTTGTGGGCGGTACAAGATCTTGTAGACTGAAGTTTTTTTTATTTTCAATAATACTGGGTCGATAGGAACTATCTGAACTATATGCTTGCCACTTCTTTGCGAAAGTATTTGCAATTGTTTCTGGGTCGTTTTGCATTTGTCCTTCTAAAAGCATGTAAGGAAATTGTCTATCTGAGATTGGTGAGCGAACAGATTTAATCCTACTCCATAAGGTTCTCATATCAAGTGACGGGTTCATTGTGTTAATGAAGTTATCCCATGAAGTTCGTTTAGAAATAATTGACTCTCGTTTAAGTTTGGCACAAATTTTTCTATATGCTACACAGTTTTCTGTGTTAGGGTATCTGCGGGCTTTTTTCCAAGCTGTGTTTTTTCCTCTTACCAAAATTGCTATTTCTCTTGTAAACCATATGGGATTTGTCCTTGAAGGTACTTTTTTCGTTGTTGGTATTGCTTTTGCTGCAGCTGTTCTTATAATTTTTTTGATTTTCGCTGCTTCCTGGTTAGTGTTTTTGGTCCTTGGTAATTGTGAACTAAGATCTTTTGTTGTGGACTTAAAGACTTCCCAGTTTGCAAGTTCTTCCTTGAATCGAGGGATAAACTTAGGACTCAAACTTTGTCCGGGCGTACGTACAATGATTGGTATATGGTCCCTAGTTTCGGCGTTCGGGAGTACCTCCCAGTGAAGGAGAGGTGCCATATCTTGGGTAGCAAAAGTCACGTCGATTGCAGAAAAAGTGTTTCGGGTGCTGAAGAATGTTGGTGACCCATCATTTAAGACGATGAGTCCGCGATCATTGGCAAAGTTTTCAAATAATTCACCTGTCCTGTTTGTAGCGTTTGATCCCCATAGTGTACTGTGAGCATTCATGTCACCCATTATAATATGATGGCAATTATCGTTTACGGTAGGTATTCTATTTAACAAGTCGGAATTAATCTGAACTTCATGTTCCCTATACACATTTGTAATCTTAATAGGTTTTCTGCCAGGTATCTCAATCGTTTGGTGTAGTAAATTTGTGTCAGAGGTGGTATGGGAACTTATTGGTATATGATTTTTAACAAGAATGCCTACACCTGCTTTTGAATATTCAAATTGTTTGTTAAAGTGAAATGACTTATAGTTTTTGATGTTAAAGAATTTTTTGTTTTTTTCAATAATATGTGTTTCTTGCAAAGTTATTATATCTGGTTTATGTTTAGCTATTAAACGTTCTAGTGCATGTTTATTGTTGCAAAAGCCTTGTATATTCCATTGGAGGATTAGAAAATCCATTGCCAACGGAGCCATTATTGTGGTTGGGTTTTTTTGTTTAGTAGTATTGTGTTAGTAGTATATTCATTAAGTTGTGTGTTATTTGATTTGTTTGTGAGATTTGAAAAATTATTGAGATAGGACGTAGAAGACTGAGATGAGTTCTCAGTACTAATATCCATCTCAATATCTTCTGTTAAAGATTCATCAGAGAGATCTTCGGTAATTTTTTCATTATTTATGTTGTTTTTGTTAAATTCGGTGTTTGATGTGTTGTTGGAAGATGGTTGAGTTAGTTGGTTAGCTGAGAAAATTTCATGGTTGTGTTGTTGGTTGGTAATGAGTGATTTCTTAGTCGAGTGATTACTATTTTCTTGAATAATTGTTGTTGTTGGTAGTGAGAGACTATTTTGCATTGACTTTGGTATGTCTCCGGTGGCTGCTGGTATGGAGGGGGTGATGGTTGATGATGTGCAGGTGAAAGCTGCTGGTGATGTGGTGGATGCTGTTGGTGTGGTTGTGGTGGAGGCTACTATTAAGCAATTTTTCTCTGAGCGGTTTTGTTGGTCTCGCAATCTAGAAATTTCCAAACGAGCTTTAATTGTCTCTGCTATTGTTGGCTTACCCTCTTTGCGCTTTTTCGGAGCTGGGAGCTGGTGAAGAGTGGGATTATCATTGTATATTGCCCAAGCATCGCGAAGAGAACAACGACGATCGGCTTTGATTTTATTTATCGATTTGTAGCGAAGGAAGGCAGGGCAGGCAGGGTCGTATGGAGTGTGGCTCTCTTCCTTACAATTAATACAATAAATACGTGTGCATTCATCATGAGGTGGAGGGAGACAGCATTCTTTACAAAGAGAAGCATTGGTACATCGATTCTTTGTGTGACCAAGTTTTTGACATGTCACACAGCGCATAGGATTTTGTATGTATTCTTGGACTTTACAATTTACCCATCCTATCTTTACTTCGTTTGGTCTGCGAATCAAGTCGAAAGTTAGTATTGCGGCACCTGTTGGCACTTCAACACCATTTTCTTTTCTCATAATTTTTTTGACAGAGATAACTTTGAATCTGTTTAGTTCTGTTGTTAACTCATCTTCAGATATGTCAATTATATGTTTTGAGAAAATTCTCCCTTGAATTGAATTGAGGCCTAAGTGATTAGATACCTTTACTGGGATTGAGTCAATTCGTTTTGACATGAGGAATTTTTCTGCTGTTTTAACATTCAAAACCTTAAGGAGTAAATCACCTGACCTCATTGCTTTGACTTCCAATATGTCTTTCGATATATGCTCTAAGCCTCGATTTATTTGAATTGGATTATATGATGAAAGAGGGCGAAAATTATCTCCTGATTTTTCCATTCCTGTTACCACTATGTAGCGGGGAATATTGCTATCATTATGGATTACAGGCAATCCGGGGTATTCCTCGTCATCATTTTTTGTGCGCTTAAATTTTCGTTTATTGGTGTTATTATTGCTCTGGTTTAAGTCTACCTCTGGAGGTAAGCCCTTAAACCAGTTCATGCGGGGGGCTGTCCCCCCGTCCATGACTAACGAGAGCAAGTGGTGTTTTTTTTTTTTTTATTAGCTTATGAAGAACTTACCCCGAAAAGTAAGACACAAAAAGAGAAAAAAAAAATTATGTAAAAAAAAAACTTGTAGTTAGATGTAAGACACTTTTCAACCAAAAAAATAACTCTTAAGCGAGAACAAGTGTGTACACGGCGTTTGCCAGGACAGGACTGCAGTTCGAGTTATGGTTGACTTTAAAAAATCATAACTCCGTTTCTACAGATCCGATGTTCATGATTAAGATCTTAAAATAAGGCCAACATGACACGCTACACAGTATACAAAAACCATTGAAAAGGGGCAAGCGATTTCACACAAGGGGTGAATAAGCCCCCTTCAATTCGATTTGCAGCATTCTAAATTCAAAAGTTGATGAAAAAATTCACAATTTAAATTGATTTTTAGCTCAAATTGAAGCCCATTTAATTATTTTAAAATGGTAGAGCAAAGTTATAATCGAAAACCAGGCCTTAAAGGTTAAAATAGCCAATAACTGAAAAAACCGCGAAAATTTCTCGGTTTTTTGCGTATTTCACAAAGTTGCGTTCGGCGCTCGAGGTCGAAAACTTGGATTATTGCTAAGGCCAACATCATAAACAACTCATCTAAAAATCAGAACTACCGCATCTGAGGCAGAGCCCTCCCACCCCGAAGAAAAAGGATACTAGACTGAAAACAGTGAAGTTGATCATGTTAATTTCAGTTTTCTCAAAAACTAGAAGTCATTTTAGCATTTGGTTTTCAGTTTTTAACTAAGAATTAATAAGGGCATTGAAAATCAAAATCAAAAATAGTACTTAATACCATAAAAAAAAAATAGATTAACAAAAAAAAATCGTCTTTTTCTCAAAATTTTGAGTTAGAAAGTAAATTTTTCAAAAACTATTAGCTAAAAAAACTTAATTTAAAAAAAATTAAAGAATGGATTTCTGGCTTTGAGATGAGGAATGGATTTTCGTCCAGATATTACCATTGTATTTTTATGGGTATTATTCTATTTGAAGTCAACTTTTCTTAAAATTGCCCCTCCCGCCTAAACGGGGGGATATATACCCCCCATCCGGTACTATTGTTTTCTTCTTTTGGCCCAATCTACACGCTCTATTGCTTTGATGCAGCATATGTCAAAGACCATGTTTTTGTTATTACACTGTTTTATACACTACTTGTTGTTTTTTATTGCTATATTTTGAAATGCCGTCCCTTGGAAACCGTTATGTCTACAGAACCGACTTTGGACTCAAATTGAAGCAAATTTAGTAAGGTTGAAATCGTAGAGCAATGTTTTATTCGGAAGTTAAGGCGTAATGGTCAAAATAACCAATAAGTGAAAAAACCGCGAAAAATTCGCGGTTTTTTGGATTTTTACCAATGTTGCGTTCGGCGCTCGAGGTCGAAAAATCAGATTTAATACTAGGCCAACATCATAAACAACTCAGCAAAAAATCAGAACTACCGGACCTGACGCAAGGTCGAATGTATATAGTTACTGGACTATATGACGAAAGCAGCTGAAAGCTACATTAAATGAAAAAATAAAATAATGATAATAAGATAGTCTTAGGAACTATGTACAATTACATATAAAATTATACATAGCCTAGCCATATGTATCTTATGTTATTTTTTTTGAATCGAATATGTTAACTTTTTACAAAAAAATCTACTAACTTTTGTTTCACTCTCTTCAACGGCTGCTGTCGTTTCCGGAACTTCTGTTGTCGTTGTAGTTGTTGTCGTGGTTGTAGAAGTTGTATACGCTGGCTTAGGGAAACCCGGCCTTAGGGCTCCAGTGTGTGACATAAACCCCAAAAGAGCTAAAGCAAAAAAAATACAAAAAATTAGCAACAATAATTTAATCAAAGACAAGATCAGATTAAGAGCAAGTGCTGACATAATAAATTAAAACTTTTTAAGATTTACAACTTATAATGAAGATAAAATTGTATGTTATGTTTGTTTCTTAAAGCTTCAGTTTGGACCTAGACTCACGTTTTGAGAAGATTAACGGGTTTTTAATAAATTCATATATCTACTCGTTCGTACCTATATAAATCTTTATCGTTTGTGAATCGTTTATTATTACTCTCATCTTTGACATTTTATAAAACGCCGACGGGAATTAAAAAGTTGAATGAAATGTCAATAATTAATTGACTTTCAACATTAATTACGGACTAACTAACAGAAAATATAATGATGATGATAATGTAGTATGAATGGTCACCAATAAACTTGATTGATTTTATGTGAACAAATTGATCTTAAATCTAAAGATAACTTTTGTTACATACAATTTATTATAATTATTAGAAAATATAAAAGTGCAAGTGTTTTAATTGAATTTTATTAATTTTCAAGTTCAATAAAAATCGATATAGCTATAAATATGTATGTACAGGGTGTCCACCGGGAAGGTATACTACTTTGTTTGTTTATAATTTTTGATTAAATTAAAGAGAATGGATCTTATATTGATAAATGTCTTATTTAATGTCGGCAATTATGTATGTATGGAACACAATATCAGGTAAATGTCCGCCTCTGTTAGTCTCACAAATGCGAGCCCTTTTGAGCACATTTTTCATTACAATCTCACACATTTCACGCGGCATTTCATTAATTTCATCACGAATATTTTGTTTGGGTTGCTCAAGCGTTTCTGGTTTGTTTGCATTAACCTTGCTTTTCAGATATCCCCACAAAAAGAAGTCCGGAGCAGTCAAATCAGGCGACCATGGAGGCCAATCAACATCACCATTTCTGGAAATAACTTGTTGTGCAAAGATGTCTCGCAGTAATTCCATTGTAATCCTGGCTGTATGCGATGTGGCACCGTCTTGTTGATACCACAAGCCCAAAACATGCAGTTGTGGCGTTAAAAAGTTTTCAAAAAATTGTGGCCAAAGTTGTTCTTTGAAGACCAAGCTCCTGAGCACGGCGGCGGCGGCGTCGAATTGAGGTTGATGGGTTGTTTTGAGCACTTCCTTGAGCAGCAGTAATGTTTTCAGCCGATCTTGCAGTACGGTGTTGCCCATGCTTGGGCCTATCACCTACAGACCCTCTTTCTTCGAAATCATTCACTATACGATAAATAGTGCGTTTTGTTGTCACGTTGTTTCTCCCATCGTGACTTTTTCATCGTCACAGTAATCGATTATTGATTTTGATAGAAATGTTTTAACAATTAAAAGACGTTGGTTTATCGAATATTTTTCCATAGTAAATTTGCCACGTGTCTACTTCACGACTGCGAAATATGAACTGTCAAGACTTATGTTTACCAAAATGGCGGCAAAACAAAGTAGTATACCTTCCCGGTGGACACCCTGTAGATTAGGGTGGTCGTTAAAAAAAGGTGATCGTGGATGGGTCTAAATCGGATCTAAATGAAGAAAAACATTTTCGATTTTTTTCTGATTTTTATTTGCATCCTCTATAGTCGCTGAAGGGGTGAAATAAATTTCCCCCTTTTTTTTGCATACCTACTTGAAAATTCACGTAAAATCTGCCAAAAAATAGGTGGAAAGTAGACAAGAAAAAATCTTATAGGAGGAGGGTAATATCTCCCCCCGCTTGGGCGGGAGGGGCAATTTAATAAAATAATTGCATAAAATAGAAAAGAAATTAAAAAACAATGGCAACACTTCAAGTTATGTTTTGTAGTTTTTTGGAAAGCCAGAAATCCGTTCTTACGGTTTGTTTTCAAATTATTTTTTTTGATGAACAGTCTTCGCAAAGAATTGTTTCAAACTCAGAATTTTGAAGAAAAAATATTTTTTTTTTTCAAATTTTTAGGTTTGAAAATAATTTTTGCTGAAATTGTTTATTCAAAGAACTTTATTTGAAAATAAACTATAAAAATGGACTTCTGGCTTTCCAAAAAGCTACAAAACATTACTGTAAGTGTTGCCGTTGTTTTTAATTATCTTTTTTTGTTTTATTTTATGCTATTTTTTGTATTGAAGTCCTCTTATGTCCAAGCGGGGGGAGATATTACCCCCTCCCGTAGGATTTTTTTCTTGTCTACTTCTTACTTACATGCTTCGAATTTGTTGCCAGATCTTACGCAAACTTCCAAAAAAAAAGGAGATTTAATTAACCTCTAAGACTATAGGGAATGAAAATAAAAACCTGAACAAAAATTAGTGATTTTTTTTCTTCATTTAGAGCCGATTTAGGCCCATCTAAATATGAAAAAAGAAAACATACCCTAATGTAGATATTTGAATACATTTTGCATGCATGTTAGAAACTAAAAGATTTTTGACTTCAAAGCTTAAGTTAAATTAAATAAAAAGAAACACACCTAACTGTATAGCATGAACTTACTTTTCTGGCTCAAGGCTATAATGTGATTAGATATTGAAGACAAAAAAGCACTAGTTTAAAAGCATTGAAGATTTAAAGTATAAGTTTTCAAATTAAAAATAAATTGTTAACAGAAACGTTTTAGAAAAGTACCTACTCAAACATTTTTATTTTATTATTTTTGTTGAAATACAATTTTAATTTAACTTGTATGCAAAATTCTAACAAAATTTCTTAAATCAGATGGAAATAACAAAAAAAATTGTATGTTCTTTTTCGGCAGTAACTTTTTTAATTTCTTTTTTAAATAAAGCACCCCCAAACGAAGATAGCAGAATACAAACCGAATGCTGTTTTTTAAACTTTATAATGGTCTCTGGGATCTTGGCACGAATGATTTTGGGCACCCCATATGTAGGATATTCGAAAAAAAAATGCTATGGACAATTTTGAATCAATGGTTAAGGTATTTCAAGGTCTCGCGTGATTTTTATCACCAAATTTGTGGGACATTTGCAAGAAACTTGTACCATTTGAAAAGCCACATGATCATGATAAAATGTCAACTAATTTTCATCAGTCACTAAATGGGTCTCTGGTCTCTTATGGCATCTCATTTTTGCGAAATACGAAAAAAAGTATGTCATCCAATTTGTCAAAAAAGGTCAACCAGCCCTAGAAATTGGTCAGTTATATTAAGCTTGTAATCAAATCTTAAAGTTTCTCAAGGTCACGCGCGATTTTTGGCAACACATTTATGGGATTTTATCATCACCTAGTGATCTATCGGATTGTATAATTTTTTACATACATATACATATGTATATCATAAATGAGGTGACAAAAATCTATAAAAAACAAAAACTTTTAAAAAGTCATAAAAAAGCCTATGGTTATATCCAATTACAGAAGCTAGTGACCCTTTTGAGCTTTTAGATGTCATATGTTTTATATAAATATCCCACATATGAAGGGAAAAAAATCACGCGTGAACTTGAAAAGCTTTAACGTTAAACATTTCCTAATGGTGAAGAATTTCTATAAAACTACTTGACCTTTTTTGACCAATTACTGACCAATTCGATGGCATTCTTTTTTTAAACCAATATCCCACGTATGGGATGTGAAGATCCTGGAGCCCTTCATACGAGTATAATCTGGAAAAAAGCTATAAAGTCGTTTTTTTTATTAGAAAAAGCTGTTGACTTACGTTGACGAATTTGACGCAGACCGTAAAATTGCTACTGTGAGTGTCAAAAAAAATTGTACAGCTTTGAACTGCATTTTGGTAACTCTGTTGAAGCAAATAGATTCGATCTTTTAGGAAAAGACTTATTTTATTTTGAAAAGCGGTTTATTGTCAATGAACTGACATATAAAACTTAATACAAAATATAATGGTAAAAACTCAATAAAAAATAACAACAAAATGTTTCATTTTTATGGCGTAAAAAAAGGGATTTTTTGGTACTCTCAAAAAAATTTAATTTTGTGCCTCTTTCCTTAATATGTTCCTCTTTTGGATCTTTTTATCGAGATAATCTCACAAATGCTTGATTAGGTCTAAGTCTGGGGATCGCAGAAGGTATTTTAGTTACCTACTTAGATGTACCATGGAGTAGCCATTGATTGAAATATTTCGATGTGTGCTTCACGTCGTTGTCTTGTTTGAACACCTATGATTCAGTTAACCCCAGTTTTTCAACACTACATGGCAAATTTTCTCTCAAAATATTAAGGTTATCTTTAGTCCTCATCGTAATGTCAATAAAAAATGAGGCTTTCAGCTCCAGATAACACTAAACATACCCAGACCATAAGTGAAAACTTCTTAATGCCAAGATATATAAAAATTAGGGTTCGTCATTCTGGAAATGATCTTGTCAATGGACGAGAGCAAATTTGAGATTTTTGGTTCAAGACCGCCACAAAAAATATGGCAACTGACAAACACAGATTTTAGCAGGTTTCTTGCAAAAAGGACGGAGGAGGTTTGGTAATAGTTTGGGGATGAATGGCGTCTTCTAGAAGTGGAAACCTCGTCTTTATTGAAAGTACGATGAGGAATGAAGATTATCTTCATATTTAAGAGAAAATTTGCCGTGTAGTGCTGCGAAACTGGGGTAAACTGATTCATGGTTCTTCCAACACCGATGATTCTGATAGTATTTGTGCAATCAAAACTAAATTAAACAATTTCTCTGTTAACATCTTGTGTGTATACAGATCTCCTTATAAAATAATTAAACAGAAAAAAAAATTCTTGGATCTATTAGAAAGTTGCATTTTACGATTGTCCAAAGGCACAGCTATGATTATAGGAGACTTTAATATTGATATATTGTTAAATGAAAACTTTGTTCAGACCTACCTCAACTTAATATATATGTCAGGATTTTTTGTCATAAACGAACAAATACCAACTAGGGAGAATGCAAATCTGGACCATCTTTTTATTAATGATCCAAGCATTGAAGTCGTTGCTCACCACACAAAAATCGATCACATTGATCACAATTTAATCGCTGTTGAAGTTTTTAGAGATGGTATCCATCATACTAATCAAAAACCTATTACGCAACATATTTACATCCCAGATGCAACTAAACTGAAGGCGGAGCTAAGATTGAATCCAATACTACTATGCAATTTCATGAACTGCGAAGATATGTACAATGAATTTATGGAAAAATTGACCTCTTTAATCCAAAATACATCAAAAAAAATAAAAACCATAAACAAAAACCACAGCAAATCATGGTTGAATAAGGAGATGCTGGATTTAATCAAGCAAAAAAATGTATGGTATGGCAAATTGCGCAAAGACCCAAATAACATCCACCTACAAAGGCAATATTTGTATCTTCGTAATCAAGTTACGACAAAAAAACGAAAAACAAAAAGTGAATATTTCGGAAAATTATTTGAAAAAGAAAAAAATAATACCAGAAAAACTTGGGAATCTATAAACAGTTTAATTTATAACAAGGATCGAAAGTTGAAAGATTGTCCGTTGCTCAAGAACTGCTCACCTGAGGATAAACCTACAAAAATCAATGAACTAAATAAATTTTTTTCAACAATAGGTAAAACAATAGCCTCAAGGTGTACTTCTGACACATTAACAATCCCTACATCTGATCACAAATGTTACCTGGCCTTCAACAGGACGACACCTAACGAAATAAAAAGAATTATCTTAAAGCTCAATTCCTCAAAAGCCAAGGACGTAGATGATCTATTTCCATCTCTTTTGAAAGAGTGCAACGAAGAACTTTGTACTCCAATTTCTATGTTGATTAATGAGTCGATGCAGGAAGGATATGTGCCAAGAAGGATGAAGGTAGCCAAAGTAATACCACTTTTTAAAAATGGAGATGATTCCGATTTCAATAATTATCGACCAATATCAATATTACCCATAATATCAAAAATAATTGAAACCGTTGTAAGTCAACAGCTTCTTCAACATATTGATCGTCACTATCTTTCCAATCCTTATCAATATGGTTTTCGGAAAAAATCTGGTACAAACACCGCCTTAGTTGACATGATCTCGTATCTTCAGCAGAAAAAGGATGAAGGAAGTACAGTAGGAGCCCTATTTATTGACTTGTCGAAGGCTTTTGATACAGTCAACCACAAAATTCTGTTAAGAAAACTTTTTTCAATTGGAATAAGAGGAACTTCATACCATTGGTTTGAGTCATATCTTAAAACCCGCTGCCAATACATTGAGGTTGACGGTTTCAAAAGCAATAATGAGCCTATCGAATATGGAGTGCCACAAGGGAGTGTTCTTGGACCAACACTTTTCTGCATTTATATTAATGATATTGTACAATTGGATCTCAGCTCACATCTTATTCTCTTTGCCGACGATATAGGTCTCTTGTACTCCGTTCAAACGAAAAGAGAACTAGAAAACAAAATGAATAGTGACCTTCAGTCTATCGAAAATTGGCTCAATTCTCAAAAGTTGTTTTTGAACGTAAAGAAAACCAAATTTATCGTGTTTGGTAACAACAAAGTTCCTGACCAAATAAAAGTTAAACACAAGAACACTTTAGTTGAGCAGGTGGAACAATTCAAATACCTCGGCTTATGGGTTGACTCATCACTTAACTGGAAACATCATATAAACAAACTTTGTAAGAAACTGTCATCTATAGCAGGAGTCTTTTGGCGTATAAGCGGTTTAGTTCCAGCAGAATTAAAAAAACAATTATACTTTGGGCTTTTTCATAGCCACTTAAATTACGGTATCAATGTTTGGGGGACGTCTTTCCAGTACCTTATTCAATCCTTACAAGTTGTTCAAAACCAAGCACTTAAAAATTTATATTCTTTTGGGAAATATACAAATACTCACTTTATATACAACAAATTAAGTATTCTTATGGTCAGTGATGCTGTCGAGATTAATATGGTTACCCACATACACAAAATTACAAAATCAACAGTACATACTAATACAAGTCTTACAACCAGAAGTACCCATCATTCTTACAACACTAGAACCAGGAACAACTTACATTTACAACGGACCCGCACTACAGTATATGGAACGAGCTCAATATTGAATAGATCCATTAAACTTTTTAACAAATATCCAAATGAAATTAAATGTTACGATGTTAAAGATTTTAAAACTTACGTCAAAAATAAGCTACTTAGTAAATATGAATGATTTTAATGTTAAATGTAGAGACATTTTTATTTTTTTTGCCAATTCTTGTTTTTTCTTGATTATTGATTTTGTATGCTTTAAATTTAAATTTAAATTTTCTTTTTTTAATTTAAATTTTTCTTTTTTCAGTCTCTTTATGTTTTGCCCTTTTAATATCTTGTTATATCTTCTACCTTTCTAGATATTTTTTGCTTTGCCATTTTTGTTACACTTCTTCTAAAACTTGAATAATGATTACACTTTATATTAAGGGTATTCATTCAACAGCGTTAACTCGTCGTAAACATCGTAAAGTTTTAAACTTCGTAAATCTGTCAAATTTTCCATACAAATTGTGACAGAATTACGAAGTTTAAAAGTTTACAATGTTTACGATGACTTTACGCTGTTGTATGAATACCCTTATTGTTTTGTAAAATTTACCTGTATAGCCTATTATGAGAATTCTCTCAACAAATTCATAATAAATAAAAATAAATAAATAAAAAAAAAACAAGACAACGACCTGAAGCACACATCAACATTTTTCAATGAATGGCTACTCCATGGCACATATTAGCAACTGGAAGGCCATCTGCGATCCACAGACTAAGACCTCATCGAAAATTTTTGAGATTATCTGGATAAAAAGACCCAAAAGAGGAACATATTAAGCAAGAGGCACAAAATTCAATTTTATTTGAAGAGTACCAAAAAATCCCAGCCGAATTGACAAGGAAGCTTACAGAGTCAATCTCCAGGCGCAAAGATTCTGTCCTAAAGGTAAAAGGGAAGCAGACGAAGTATTGGTTTTAAGTTTTTCGCTTTAATTGAATAGTGTACACTTTTTTTTTGACGCCATAAAAATTAAGTATTTTTTGTTATTTTTTTAATGAATTTTGACCATTAAATTTTTTAAAGTTTTATATGGCAATTAATTGACAGTAAAACGCTCTTAAAAATTAGATATGACTTATCCTAAAAGATCGAATTTATTTGCTTCTGTGCACTGTTTTTTGAAGCTCTCAGTGTATCGTGAGAGGACAGTCTTATCTTTCAATAGAAGTTGGTTATATTATAGGTACATCTAGCCAAAAATCCAACCTGAAAAGTACATTTTCTAATGATTGCAACCAGATAAAGCTTGAGCGACCAGTACTTCTGGAAATGGTTGGGCTAAAGCCATGGGCTGGCATCTTCATTTTTCGTGGCCGCTATAAGATACGAAATTTTACGGTCAAATCCCGAACTAATAGTTGGGAAAAGAAAATTTGGCCAATGTAAAAAGCCATTTTCGAAAATGTCATCATCGTCAAAAGTCTTCTGTTCGAAAACTCAAATACAAATTTTACTGCATTGTGTTCAATAATGCATTTCGCTAGTGTTACATCAAAAACATCTTCTGCGAATTCTTCAATAAAAAAAATTAGTTGACGACAAAAATATTGACAGGCTAGAGAATGTGTTCGTAAACTACAAATGCGTTTGCAAGAAAATTGACTGACGTTGATCAACAAGATTTTGTGTAAAACAGAACTATTGTATATTTGACGATAGCAATATTTGCATCATGTAGTACCTCGTGGCATAATGGTTAGTGTGTTGGACTGTCATGCCAAAGGTCTGGATTCGATTCCCAGCGGCTGCCACCTAAAACAAAAATGTTTTTCCCGAGTTACTGTCTCTTGAATGAATTAGTGCTTCTCACCTTGCCGTTTGGACTCGGCAAAAATTGTGGGTCCGCTCCATTTCTGCCAACAACACGCACACATGAATGGTCACTAGGCCCTGGCACTCCACGAGCTGTTGCACCACCAAATTTATTTATTAACTTATTTATTTATTTTTAGTATTCGCATCAAAAAATGACGATCATTTGACATAAAAATTGACGTTGACTTGACGTTTTCGAGAACGACCAAAGATAACTACCCTATGGTCTAGAAAAACCATTCAACTTCTCTTCGGCAGTGAATGCAGTAAGTCGTTTTCTGGTTCTTCTCAAATCTTCTTCGTCGGATTCGTACTCCTTTTCAGTTTAATAATACATAAGTTCCTAAAATATATCCATGAAAGTGACAAAATCCTCACCAATCTTACCACCAGAATTCAGAAACGAAAATTTATTACTAACACGCTATTTCAACGATTATTGACATTCTTGAAGAATCGCCAAGCCATAAGTTGCAATTGGAAAGTGGAGGATGGAGGTGCTTTTATTGCAGTAAAAATCTCACACTGTTATGAGTCCGTGCTTTTCGGTCCCAAAAGAGCATTTGAAAGTTTTGCATCTACCACAAGGAAAATATACAAAAATTAAGAAATAGTCCTCAAAAAAAAAAAAAAAAAAATACTTTGACACAAAAATGAATAGGAAGGAGCCCAGATGACTTTTATGAGGTACATCTGATTGAACAATGAAAGAGAATTTATGGATTTATCTGGTGGAATCCTTTTCGAGGGACGATTTTATATATGTATTTGAAAATGAAAGAATAAAAGTTTTATTCCATCCTGAATTTATTCCCGAAAACTAGAATTCCTTAATGACATGATTTTTGGATGTCTGATATATCCATGGCGTCCATGAAGAACCAGGTAAGTCGAGATACCTGAAGTGAACTTTTATTTTTTTTAATAATTTTTAAATAAATAGTTAAATAAATAAAATAAATTGGGTGGCGCAACAGCTCACGGAGAACCAGGGCCTAGTGACTTACAACTCACAACCATTCCTGTGTGCGTGTTTGTTGGCAGGAATGGAGGGGACCTACAGTTTTTTGCCGAGTCCGAACGGCTAAATGAGAAGCACTTTTTCATGACAAGTATACTCTTGGAGGATTTGTCAGTTCCTCGCAAGAGGCAGTACCTCGAATAAAACATTTTCTGTTTTTAGGTGGCACGGCTGGGAATCGAACCCACACCTTCGGTGGGTATATTAAATAAATAGTTAACAATATTTAATATAATTTTACCCTTGTGTAAAACTTTCCTTATGCATCTCAAAATACTTGATGACCAATTTTTTCTACATTAGTAAGGTTTTGTAGATGACATTAACTATAAATCCCGACCTTCTAAATTTTTTTAGAGTTCGGCTTATCTGGTTCTTCACGACCGACACGGATATAACAGTCTACTCTCTATAGTATTCACTTTGAAAAACAAAAATTTAAAACTCACCTGCAAATATCAGAAGCCATCTTTTGGCTCTTCTCATCGTTTAGCAAAAATTTAACCACCTGTAAGAAAAACAAAAATAATTATGTAGGTATGTAAAACAATTAACACTTTAAATTTAAGTTTATGTGCTTAAAGGCTATTTATATATTCATAGAAGAATACTTAGTTGATCAGTTTTTTGATAAATTGAGTTTAAAAGTCCAAATATTTAAGTTTATCAACTATCAATTTGATAATTGGCAATCGTAATATGTGTGTATGGTTAACACGCATCAAAACCGAGAACATATGCAATTAAAATCCAAGCTGATTTCTAAAGGTCTAGTATATACCTACTTTAGATTTTAATATTTAAAATTTTAAGTGTTATAATTTCCAAATCTAGTTACATATTCCCACATGTAATGTACAAAGTTAAATTAAGTTTTATCGTTTTCTGCAGAATTTAAAACAGAAAACCTGATGTGAATCTTGTAATTGTAAGAAGCATTTCATTCCACACCTCTTGTTGCAAATAAACATTCAACTTGTCGCTTACGTACATAAAATAAATCTCTTGAACAAGGTGTCTCTACTGCAATTATTTATTCACGCTTTCGATTTTGTTTTTTTAGAAGATTTAATTAAAAGCAAAACATGCAATTCGTGTTTTATCTCAACTGAACATTATTCTTTTGGCCTTTCCTGTCGAAGACAAAACCAAGATGAAGTACTCGTTTTGTTGGTATGTATAAAGGAATACAGACTGATACATAGTAAATGTAGGTGTACAATGTACATACATACCCATACTACATATAGTTACCTTAATGCCATTGCCTCTGCTTTTTTGTATTAAGGGAATTGACCACCAGAAAAAAAAGTATCAACAAAACAAAAACATCAAACTTTTGAAAAACACCATCCATGGAGGATACGGATATACACAACTATCTATAAAATATAGTAATTATTCTCCTTTTTTTTTTCATTTTCCACTTAACACAAGTAAAGGGAGATATAAAAACTCTTTGCGATCAAAAAATAAGAATTTATTTTAAAATTTGGCAATTTTTCAACAGGATAACGAAATCAATGATCGTACATGGGGGCGTATGTGGAATATTTGTATTTCTAAATAATTTTTTTTACGTCATGTGTATGTACTCGTATTTAAATTAGTACTATATTGCAAGTTTCATATTCGTCACAAAATAGAATTGATTGATTTGACACCACGATAGTAGAGAATACCCGTATTCAGTCGGTCGCGACCGGTCGGTCTGTCCTCATATTTTATCATATCTTTCAACTAAATATATCAATTGTTCCTTTTTTAATAAATAGACTGTCCTACTGTGGACTAGCTGGTTTTTATTTTTGTAATGGAAAAATCTTGATGCATGCATGTAGGTTAATAATAAAACACAACAAAAACCAGACATACACACAGCATATCAGCCCAATACTGAATTTTACTTGCATAATTCTTGTCCAACCTACATACTTATTGGTTCAATGAAATCGAAACTTTCGTGCAAGTATTAAATTTATAATTAAAAACCAGAAAACCATTTACAGTGAGATACCAGCGCAAGTTGTCTCAGGCTGGTCCTTGTTATGATTAAACTAACAAAAATGAACTTAAAACCAGAAAGGCAGGTATTAATGTACCTACTTGACTCGTATTTCGCATATCTGAAAAAAAAAAATCGATTCGAAATAAAAACGAGAGTGATGATATTAGAACACGAAGTGTAAGAAAAGGCAAAGTTTTTAGGTCAAAGAGAATATTAATATCAATTAATCAAAACTGCTTAAATCATTGTTTAAAAAGATTAAATCAATGTGTTACACATCATCTCGATTTTTACTTTCTGTTCTCATTTTTAATCTCTTAAATCATACTTTAAAAAGTTTTGATTAATTAATATTATATCCACTTTGACATACAAATTTAGGCTTTTCTTAAACTTCGAGTTCAAATACCATCACACTGATTCAATACGTCTAAGGTTAACTTTAAATATGTTTCTCAATTATTAGCGATGCTGATACTGATTGATAGCAGTTTTTAATTTTGAGATTTTGACTAAGCAACCAAAATATAAACTTGTTATCCACATAGGTACTTTTTTTTATCTGAAGGACATCTAGTTCTGACCATCGCTTTAGTCTATCTCCATATTTTTTTAATGGGTTGCAGAAGTAAACACAGACAAAATTCAATAAATCTTAATTTATTTTGACAGCAAAATAAGGTTCCAGTCGATAATGTTTCATGTTGCTTATAGTCAAACATATGAAAATTTCAGGTTTTTAGAAGAGATGTCTCCTGAGTAACGACAAACTGGCTTGCTTAAAGCTGATATACAATCCATGCCACTCTTGCTTTCTTAAATCTATGAATTTTTATTTGAATGATTCTTTATATTTGATAAATGATAAAATAAATAAAAAAAAAAACTTAAGCTTAACTTAACTTAAAAGTTTCTTAATCATGTGTTTACCTGAGTGGCTGTTGGAAAACTAAATAAATTTGAAAATTAAATAATTCAAAAAAAATTCTAAAAACGAAAAATTTCATTCTTCTTTTCACTTTGCAGAAGACTGTTGGACTGTGGTGAAATTGATAATTTAGCAAACTTTTTTCGCACAGAATTAACTACACAGACTAATTATTTTGGGGAGCGCTACGATATCCCGCAAACCAAAATCTCGAATAACGAAATCCCGCATTTTTTTAAAAATCTCGAATAACGAAATCTCGCATATTAAAAATCTTGTTTTTCTTAATATCGCAATTACAAAATCTCGCTTTTTACAATCTCGCATTTAAATCTTGAACCTAAAAATCTCGCAGATTTCAACCAAAATCTCGCAATTTAAAATCTCGCAACTTCAAATTTCACAGCAACGAATCGCACACGGCTTTTAGAAAAATGTATCTTTTTTTTTTTTGAGAGTATACCTACCTAAGAGCACTTTGGATAATTTTCTTTTCAACTAATAACTATACCCGTCAATACAAAATTTGTACATCCTTTATTACTGTTATTTTTTTTGGTTGTCTTTTAGGCGTTCAATGGAACTTAAAGTATTTTTCTAGTTCAAGGCCAAATACGAGTAATGCGATTTGCACATAACACTTTACAACTGGATATACCATCTCTATGTTCTCTCTCCATCTTGTTCTTTTTATAACAATAAAATTGAAAAATCAAAAGCTTAAATTAATAAATAACAGTGTGGTCTTAAAGTACCTAGACACTGGATTATATATTTTGCAGTAGGTAGGATATCTCGCAAAATTGAATTGCATTGCAACAAATACATTTTTTTTATTCAAAATCTCGCAAATTAAAATCGAGATTTTGATATGCGTGATTTTAGTTTGCGGGATTACGTTATTGCGAGATTATGAAAAGCGGGATTTTGTAATTGCGGGATTATGAAAAGCGAGATTTTATAATTGCGAGATTTCGTTATGCGAGATTTCGAATGCGAGATTTTGATTTGCGAGATTTCGTAGCCAACCCATTATTTTGTACATGTGCTGAAATATGATATTTGAGTATTTTTCGTGCTTGTCTTTTATTTTAGTAAGACTTTCTGTGGGCTAGATCGTTTTTCTTTAAACTTCGTATATAGCGGTTTTTGGTCATTTCCCCCACACGTTTTTTCAAATTTATTAAAAAAAAAATAAAGTTACCTGCCATACAATTTTTTTTAAACAGTTTTACATAATCGTATTTTTTTCAAAAACGGATCACTTCTTTTTAAACTAAATTTAATGAATTACTCTAAGTAAAGGCTACCTTTGGATGGGAAACTATTTTAAAAAAAATGGATACCAACGGTAAACTCCCACAGAACCATTTTTATTTTATTTTCGATTTTTTTTCAAAATGGGATCACTGATTTTCATATAATATTTTTTTTTTCAAACAAAAGCTTCCAAAAATATAAATATAAAAAAATATTTTTTTTTGATATTTAAATAAAGTTTCAATTATTTATTTTTTTGAAAATCAAATATTTCAAAAACGACGTGACAGACTTTTTTAAAACTCTATTCTCAAGAGTTTTTTAACACCCTCTTAAATATTTTAAAACAAAAATTTACTTTTATGCAAAAGTGATGTTATCTTCCGAAAGTATTAATAGTAGATAACTCTCATAGAATTTTTTTTTAATGTGATTCCCATTTTTTTTAAATGTGGGTTCCCATTTCTTACTTTCACCTGTACTTTTGTGAAAAGAAGTTCGTTTTTAAGGTTGCTAATGAGTTTATTTTAAAACCCGCCTTTTATTTTCCAACTAAGTTTTTTGTACGGGCGGAGGCGTGGCGCGGGCGTACAAAGCTTCAGCACTGTTTCGTGTTCTTAGAAAAACTTCTTTATTTGGCTTTTCATCATCAAAAACAAACCAAAACTCTGTCTATAGATAGTAAATTAAATATCGTTTTAATTACTAATGTTCTTACACGTTTAATTAAGGATCCACTACAACAAAACCATTTTTCAAAATTTTGTTTGAAATTCTGTAAATCTGTTAAAAAGCGCACTTTTTTACATTGTCAAAACGATTTCGCTTTTACAGATTTACAGAATTTTTAAGTACCTACAGAATTATGAAAAACAGAGTTTTTAAAAACAGAATTTTAAAAAGTAGAACTTT
Organism: Dasysyrphus tricinctus; assembly: GCA_963921185.1. Lineage (NCBI taxonomy): Eukaryota > Metazoa > Arthropoda > Insecta > Diptera > Syrphidae > Dasysyrphus > Dasysyrphus tricinctus. Next base: position 213,190,355 of record OY992532.1, on the reverse strand, counting down.
TAAATACAGAATCTCGAACAAACAGAATTTTGATATAGAGAATTTTGAAAAACAGAATTTTGGTAATACAGAATTTTGTATAACCGGAGTTTTGAAAAACAGTATTTTGAAAGCAGAGTTATGACCCATACAGAATTTCAACCCTAACCCATTCAAATAATATTGCTTATCAAAATTTTGAAAAAAAGAAATTTTTGAGTTTTTAAAAAGGTTTCAAATGTTATTTTTTTGAAAATTTGATATCTCAAAACGGGTTGACAATGTTTTTTAGAAATTTTTAAGAATACATACAAAAGTAATTTGAGAGCAGGTCAAAATTCTGGTTTCAAAATTCTGCTTTTTTCAAAAACCACTCGAATGATTTTAATTTTGTTTTCCATACAATCATATTCAATCAAGAACTAAGATGGTGTTCTTTTTTTTCACCTCAGACTTTCAAAGTTTTCCTTGTAAGGAATCATCTAAAACCCTCATGGTTCAAGTTTGAAGACAAAAGCTTTAGTGGCTTAGGTTACAGGCTCACAGGTAGAGATCAAATTTCAATTTTTTACGCAGTTTAAAAATTGCAATCTATTTTTACTTGCGATTATAGGTACTATAAGGCAAGTTTTGGATTCGTGCAAAAAAAAATTTTAGATAACAATCAAACATGATATTACGATGATAGAGGACACGAAAAAAGTGGGTGGCACAATTCTGTCTATCTGTCTGTCTGTCTGTTCGACTACAGCCTAAACGGCTTGATCGATTTTCTTCAAACTTGGTACATAATGGTTTTTGGTGATTCTGCCGACACTTTTTTTCATTTTTTTTTTTAAACCAAAAATAACGGTACCTGACATACGATTTTTTTTTGCAATTTTACATAATCGTATTTTTCTCAAAAACGGCTCGACAGCTTTTCTTAAAAAAAATTCAAAAAATTTATTTTAGTAAAGGCTTTTTTTAAGTGGAAACCCATTTTTCAAAAATGGTTATAACTGGTACCTCCCAAAGAACCATTTTTTTAATTTTTGATTTTCTTCAAAATGGTAAGACCGATTTCAATTATTTTTTATACAGAAGCTTCCAAAAAATATAGACAGTTTTGTGTACCAAAATTTTTGAAAAAATATTTTTTGGATTTTTAAAAAATGTTTCAAATTTTTTTTTGGAAAATCAAATATTTTGAAAATGACAAGATCGATTTTTTTGAAACTCGATATTTAAGAGTTTTTTAGTACTTTCTAAAATATTTTTAGAGAAAATTTTACATTTATGAAAAAATAACTGTACCTTCCATACAAAAGTTAAAAAACCACAAAAGAAAATATTTGTTTGCTTAAAAACGGTTGCAACGATTTTGATAAAACTTTTTCTTTATACTAAAATTAGTATGATCTACTACAAAAAAATATAAAATTTTACACTTAGAAACTATTAACAGTACCTGTCATAGAACGTATTTTTTTATTTTGAATTTTCTCGTTATCAGCTAACGAATTTAGATGAATTTTTTATATACGAATTTCAGATAAGACTCAAAAATATTGCATATCAAGATTTTCAAAAAAAAAGTTTTTGGATTTTTAAAAAAAGTTTCAAATTTTTTTTTTTGGAAAATTCGATATCTCAAAAACGGGTTGACAATTTTTTTTCAAATTTTGTTTTTATATATACATAAATATTTACTTAAGATTTGGATACCAACATTTTTCTAAAAAAATGTTTTAAGAATTTTATATATAAAAAATTAATTTTTTAAAAAACCGCTCAATCAAGAATTAAGATGGCATTCTTCTTTTTCACCTCAAACTGTCAAAAAAATTGTTTTAGCCAGTTTCAATGTCGTATTTCATGCTTCTCTACATTTTTCTCTAATAATTTCCATGTTTTTATATACAGTTTTCTTTATCCTACAGTGTCTTGAACATAAGAGCAAGTACGTGCGACCCAGTCGTGCATTTTATTTTTTTCAAAGTTTGAAATACAGTAGACGCTCGATATAGTGAAGTAATAAAAACCAGGCCTGTTCACTGTTTCGAGATTGTTCACTTTTTCGAGCGGGAGTTTTCAAGGCGAATTTGATCCCAAAAGCACAATTCGTTCGATGTCGTTTTTGTCTTAGCCTCTCAAGAATGAATCATACACCCAATTTGAGCGTATCATCTAACAAGCTTCTCAAAATACCAAAAAAATGCCATTTATTTAACTTCAAAAACTTAAATCAGCTTAGTTTGAGCTACTGTTTCTCGGTCGATTTTAATCAAAAACTTTTTCTGAATAAGTCATATGAAAGGAAATTCAATCATCTTTCTTTTCTATTGAGCAATGCGTATACTTATCTCTGGGCGAATAAGTAAAATAAAAACAAAACCTAACTTAAAATTAAAATTTTAAATTTTTAAATTTTATTAACTTATTTCGATGGTATGTTTTATTGTCTACAAGAAATGATTATAGCATTACAGTAGACGCTCGATATAGTGAAGTAATAAAAGCCAGGCCTGTTTACTGTTTCGAGATTGTTCACTTTTTCGAGCGGGAGTTTTATAATTCTTTATGAAGGCGAATTTGATCCAAAATGCACATTTCATTCGATGTGAATGTTTTTTATTTTAACTAAGCATTAAACAAGGCTTTCTCTCAGGTTTAAACAAAAAACAGAAACAATTCCTCAGAGCTTTCAAACTATGTAAGATGCTTGCGCGAAATTTTTATACAAAATACGATTTTTTTATAAAATTTTGTGTGTTCACTATAGTGGATAGTTCACTATTTCGAGATCCACTTAATCGAGCGTCTACTGTATTTCGAAATTTTGCTTCGCTTTCAAATTATATGTAAGCAACCAAAAAGGGCACAACAACCTCAAATGACAACTCTTTTTAAATCAAACAAAATCAAACTTATATTGCAAAATTTATTCTGATGGTAATCAAAATGCGAGACCTCAATCATGTGGTCTGGAGTGTTCTTTAAGCTGGTTTTGTAGACAGATAAAATGATAACCTATAGCTGGTAAGATTCAATATCGGTCTGCACTCAACCAACATAATATGAATGAATTAATAAAGGTGATATTTACTTTTGCAACTTCAAAGATTGAAATTTGTACAAACTGAAGGTGGGAACCACACCTTTTTTATTTTGAATATAATTCATTTGTCATTTCCTGGCATAAGATTTTTCAGACAAACGTAATAATTTTATTAAATATCGGAAAATTTGTAAGTGGTATCATACATCATTATTTGTAAATTAATTTTTAAAAGAATATTAAATAAAACAAGGTTATGTATTCTTGTCTAAGGATTTTACAGATTTATATTTATAAAAAAACACTTAAAAGATCTTTTTGATTGGTAGACTACTGAAATCGTGATAAACAAATTAAAACCCTGCCTCAACTTTTGATTTGAATTAATATGAGAGAAATGAATAGATATATGTAAATATAGTGACATAGCTTATTTTGGCAATATTATTTATAAACCCCAACATTTGAATCTCAAACCAGTGGCATTTGAAAATAAATAAAATTTTATAATAATTAACATACTTAGATCATAAAACTTGTATAGGATTGGCATGACACTGATTTAAAGTTGGTATCTTGAGATTTCTGTAAAATGATAAGTTTGATTTCCACCGCAATATCTATATATGAGTTGCGTTGGTGGAATTCTACAAAAAGTAAATAATTATAATTATTGAGAGATTAAATAAATGATGAATTGCAAATCACATAAAAAGTGTCTAACCATTATAATATAAAATATTTAAAACCTTGAACTTTTGCATATTTATCATTGATTTTAATGTCACACAATAATAAATTCATTCAACTCTAACTCTAAGTGTTTTTGACGGTGGTTTATTGCTTTTTGAAATTAATTACATAAAAGGCGTTGGCTTTTTTCAAGACAAAGCCACTTAAACAAAAAATTAGTTTAATAGTCTTGATCAGAATTTAAAATTTGCGTTTATTGTGTATATCTAATCGCTCTACCCAAATTTCATAAAAGTCTTTAAGTAATTAAAATAAAATGCACTACTGGGTCGCACGTACTAGCTCATTATGTTCAGGAAGCTGAGGGTTTAAGAAAATTGTATATAAAGACAAGGAAACTATGAGACAAAAATATTTTTATAAGCATAAAATACGAAAATTACAAAGATACAAAATTTGAGGTGGAAAAACGAACACCATTTTCATTATTGATTGAATGTGATTGTATAGAAAAAATTAATTTAAAATTTTTGGAGCGGTTTTAAAATTAATTTTGTATACATAAAATTCCTAAAAAAAAAATAAGCACAAATTATTTTGGTTTGCAAATCTTAAGAATTTATTTATGTGCATATGACGAAAACTTAAAATAACTACCAACCCGTTTTTGAGATATCGAATCAAAGAAGTAATTTGAATTTTTTTTTCAAATTTCAAAAATAATTTCTTTCTAACTTATTTGAAGTTTGAATATAAAAAATTAATTTAGGATTTTCTTACTTATTTGAAATTTAAATATAAAAAATTAATTTAAGATAAGTCAAAATAAAAAAAAAAAACATTCTATGAGAGTTGCAATTGTAATTTTTTTATATATTAAGTAGTAGATCGCAGTAATTTTAGCATACAGAATAAGTTTTGTCAAAATCGTAGGAGCCTTTTGTGAGAACAAAAAAATTTTCCTTAACGGGTTTTCAATTTTTTTATGGAAGCTATTGTAATTTTTTCATAAAAGTAAAGTTTTTTCTTAAAATATCTTAGAAAGTGTTAACAAACTCTTAAGCATTGAGTTTCAAGCAAATCAATAATGTTGTTTTCGAAATACACATTTATATTAATTAAAAAAAAAAAACTGAAAATATTTTTTTTAAATCCAAAAAAAAATATTTTTTTTAAATTTTGGTACGCAATACCATTTATATTTTGTAAGAAGCTTCAGTATAAAAAAAAATCATTGAAATCAGTCATAACGACCCACCTGGAAAAATGGCAAGTTCTTGTAAAGTTTAATCAAGGTCCTGGAATGGCTTTGGTAGGGGAAATCTAGACAAGGAAAGCTTGGCAAATACTCTTGAGGCCCTTGCTAGTAAAAACTTGTTGGATAAGACCATGGAAAGGCCTTGGTAGGGAAAATTTAGACAAGGAGAACTTGTCATATACTCGTGAGGCCCTCGCTAGTAAAAACTTGTCGGATAAGTCTTGTTATCCCATCAAAAGGACCCCATATATGACAAAAACAAAAAATAAACTAATATTTTATACCCATCATACAATAGTAAGAACAATTTAAGCATGTATGTACTTTTTCATTTTCAACATTACGGAACTGTATAGCAACATTACGGAACAGTAAAGACAACTGTTTTTTTGTCTCTCGAGGCTTAAGGTGAGGCCCTAGAGAAAATCGATAGTTACCCTTGCTAGAGCCTTGTTAGGGTCAGTGTAAAACTTTCTAGTGCCCCGTTAAAAACAAGATTGTTTTTCCAGGTGGGGTTTGAAGAAAATCAAAAATAAAAAAATGGTTCTTTGGGAGGTACCATTGATAACCATCTTTGGAAAAATGCTTTTCCATCTAAAAGTAGCTTTTACTTTAAGTAAATTATTGAAAAGTTGTGGAGCCATTTTTGTGAAAAATACCATTGGGTGATATGCATAAAACGGAAGTATTTACTACAAGTAAAAGATAATAGTAAATACTATAACTTTAAGCAAATGGTTCAATTTAAAGTATTTACTTCATTCTATATGCATAAAGTTTAGTTGATTTGATATTGGAGATTTTCAACGTGTTTTTTCATGAAATAAATAAAAGATATTATTTTGAATAACTTAAAAACACTTATTTTATTTATTTATTTACTTATAAGTAAATAAATAAATAAAATAAGTGTTTTTAAGTTATTCAAAATAATATCTTTTATTTATTTATAAAGTTTAGTACTTACTAACTGGCAAATACTTTCAGTATACTAAATTCATCCAAGTAAATACTAGAATTCATCGGAAATTGATTGTAAATACTTTTTTTTTCTTATCGGTTTAGTAAGCAAATATGGAATGGAATGGAATGGAAGCAGAATTGCAACCTCTATAACATATCCAAAGTATCCGAAATCCCCGCATTGGCTTTTTGGGTAGATGCAGTTGAAGAGGTGCAGAGAGAATTTGAAGGTCTATTAAACTAAAATATTTGTTTTGGTACAACCTAGTCATATGATATATGCTTTAAGGGTTGTTTTTAACGCTGAATCTAATGAAACCAAATTAAAAATGATACAGCTACCAACAAAAAAGTTATAGTCCTTTTTATGTAATGATGACTTTTTCTTCAGGTACAACAGGTAAAATATTACCGAAAACCCTTTGAAAATAACGGTATGTTAATGAAACTTGGAATAAATGTTCCATTTGTCATACGAACTAAGAATCAAGAGAGTCCCTAAAAGTATCCATTGTGAAAGGGTGTTTTTTTAAGGGGGAGGGGCAAGTGTAGAATTTTAACCATAACACCCACAAAAAAACTCTTACACTCATGAAACTATCCAAAAATATTAAACTTGTCATAAACCAAGAATCGAAATAGTCATACAAATATCTTTGATCTAATAGTGTTTTTGGTGACTGGTAAATTTTGACCTGTTCTACGGAAAAAACGATTTCAAAAATAAATTCATAACTTTGTTAATTAGATTCAGCGTTAAAAAATTACCCTAAATTATATACCATACTTTGGGTACCATATACCTCAATTACACCTAATCGGAATTTGGGCTCAAATCTTCCAACTTCTTCCCAGATTTTCCCTCTCTTTAATAAACAAACCCCCAGAACAAATATATTTATGTGAACTATTTTGATTCTTGGTTGCCATGACAAGTTTAAGATTTTTGGCGAGTTTCATGAGTGTAGGAGTTTTTTCGTGGGCGAACTAACGCGTACAAATTCCGCCATTTCAGTACTGTCAACACTAGCTTAATTTTATTTTATATAAGCGACGTGAATCTCTTGAAAATAGAGTTAAGACTGTAAGTCCAGTGGCGTAGCGTGAGTTTTTGCCACCCGGGGAGTTGGAAAATTTTGCCGCCCCCTTCCCCCCCCCACAAATTTGTAAATATTCAAATCCCAAAAACTACATAAACAAACAAATTCTTTAAAATTTTTATTTATTTGTTTATTCATTCTATCGACTGCAATACGCTGTTCAATGAATATTTTCCGCTTCGTTTTTGTAAGTATTTCGTTGTCTTGTTAGAGACTAATTAAAAATTTCGTTTCGCATCAGCAGCGTATTAGGCTTTATTCACTATTCACTTCCACTTCTTTCAAACTCAGTCAACTCGCTTGCGTAAACGTGTAATAGCGGGCATAACAGAGTTGTAGATCTTACGATTCTCTACAAAAAAGGTTAAGATGATACTTTTTTCTAAAACTGTATCATTTTCCGGATGAATTTTTAATAAAAATAAATAATAGTAATAATTTTCTGTTTCCGAAATTTCAGAAAAATCAACAAAAGAAACTACTTTCTCAGCATTACCTACATTTTCTTTGAAAGCATTTTAGTGGGAATTAGTATTTTCTTTTTATTGAAAGGTTATTCTGTTAACGAAAAAATTTTTGGTTTCAGTACTGCCCGGACAGAATATTATAGGGACGCCAAAATGTAATTATTATGTAAACTGCTGAGCACTTTCGATAATCAGCAAGGTAGTTTTGCGTATTAGTATATTTCAATTCATGGATTCGTGGATTCGGTCATTGAAATTCAATGCGTAGCCTTTCTGATCACGTAGACTCCCACCTAAATTGCAAAACCAGTAATTCGCATGAATACATTTGCTGAGGGCGTTAAAATTTTACAGTTCATACCTATTGGTTATTAAATTACTCCGCTCCGTAAATAGTGCGGCAAAGTTTGCCGCCCCCTCATAAAGTGCCACTCAGGGCGGACCGCACCCCTCCCCCCCTACGCTACGCCACTTGGTAAATCCTTATGTTTTCAAGGCTACATAGTTATGTGTTTAAAGCAAAAAAAGTAGGTACTTTGAAATTTTCATGTTGCTTTTCTTTGACTTTGAAAAAAAGAAGTAATTCCTACAGAAAAAAAGTACTTGCTAGTTTTTATGCATACAGAATAAAGTATTTACTCAAAAAGTTCAACCGAAAACAGTAAGTACTTTGGCCAAAAGTAAATACTTTATTTTCAGCATTTACTGCATTTTTATGCATATCAAAAAAAGTAAATACTTAGAAACTCTCAAGTAAAAGCATTTACTATCTTTTATGCATATCACCCATTATGTAAAATTTCTAACTTAAATTAAATAGCACGTACCACTATTTTTGGTTCTAAGAAAAAAATGAAAAAAAAGTGTGGGGAAATGACCAAAAATGCTATATACCAAGATTAAAAAATCGATCTAACCATCTAACGGTTTTGGCTGTAGCTCAACGGACAGACAAATAAACAGACAGACAGGCAGACAGAATTGTGAGACCAACTTTTTTCGTCTTCTCTATCATCGTACAAGTTTGATAAAAATCTCGAGTTCAATATTTTTTACGAATGCATAACTTGCCATATAGTACCTATGTATTGATTATGCTTCATCAACCCGTTTTCGAAACATTGAATTTTCAAAAAAATAATAATTTTTAAAAAACCCAAAATTACTTTTTATCAAAATTTTGATATGCAATATTATTAACATTTTAAAGACTTTAAAATATATATTTAGATTAAAATCGGTGCAGCTGTTAATGAAACGAAAAAATCCGCAGGTGTTGTTTTTTAATCAAAACCGTTAGAGTTGTTTTTGAGATGAATACCTACGTTTTTCCTCAACGGTTGTATGGCAAGTATCTTTAGTTAGTTAGTTTTGGACCTAAAAGAAAATTAAATTTTCCCTCTAGGGAATTATCAATAAACCCAAGTTCAAAATTTAAAGAAAATCGTTTCAGTAGTTTGAGCCTTCCTTCGCATGCTCTTTCTCTCACCAACTATAAGTTTTAATTTGTTCAATTTGATTAATTTACTTAATTGCTACTCGTATTTCAAGGAGCCTCAAAAATGATAAATTAATATTTGAACATAACGTCATTTTGTATGTATTATGAAGAATGTACATATAATTTGAATAATTTGGGCTTTATGTCACATTCCTGGGCGCTATGTTGCACTAATTTGGGGACATGCATAAATTTGGGCATTGTGTCACTATGAAAGAACACACCAATATTTGTTTAGCTTGGCACTACACGCCCTACCACTCTTCAGAATTCCATCATTCTATCAACAGTCGGAAGAGCTTTATATAATAATAATTGGTAATAATTCTGAGGGTAGTTGCAACAACTCCTGAATGCAAAATTTCAAATTTTCAATACAGTTTTAGTGATTTTCCACGTAAGTTGTTCTATAGATTCTATAGACAACTTATGCTTATAGGAATGAGATTCCTCTTAGCTGGACTAGCAAATTTTCAAGTTGTTGACTTTACTGAAGTTAAAGAAAGGTCGAAAATCGCCTGAGTCTGTTCTTGTAAAAAAGGTGTGCCAGAACATTGCTAGGTACTACTATCCCATTTATATAAGACACATTTAAAATTTTCGATACAGCAATTATTCATTCGACAAAAAAAAGGCATCAGTCTACAATGAAATTATTTCTGTTCGAATTTTTACGAATTTCTGTACTAAAATAAAATTTTTTTGTTAGCAAATTTGGACTAAAACTCGTAGAAACTAGTAGTTTTGGGCAGTTCACGATCGGATATATTTTAAATTTGTTTATTAACAAAAACAATTGGTCAAACTTTGAAGAATTAAAATGAGCATAAGAAATATTTCCACCTGGATGACATAGATCAACAATTCTCTCCATCCACGCCTAATATGGGCTGAATTAATTCACTCAAAGCTTTTGGGTACAATTCAAATATATGCATGTGCTCCTTCAATATGTAGGTGCTCCCTCAACATACTTGAGTCTGTTTGATAGATATCCTAAGAGCTTGAACAATTATTATAACTAAATGGTAGAACCATAACCAAAACATTTATACTTCTCTCGAAGCATCGAACGACGGTGACGCATCGTCTTTGAAAATTGCAAGAAACTTTGTCCAACAACACCAGGTTTCATTACGGAAAATTTCAAAATTTCCTTGCCTAAATCCGAACATGATGATATTTTATTCACTTTCTAAATTTTCTTTAAGCTTGTTTGAAAGTGACACCGTGATCTATTGACACACAAGTATCATTAAAATAACAAACAGTATGACGCTAAATTGCTCTAAATACCATCATCACTAATGAGGAACTTGCTTCAGCTAAATAGAAAATTAACAAGTGATTTATCTTTTAAAATGACATTAAGCTTCAGAAAGTGAATCACACTAGTAAATTGCGTGTGGTGAATTGCATGAAGATTAACAATTAGTTAACCTCACATATAAAATTCTGCTAATTGGGATAGTGATGATCAGGGCCCGGATTTTCATGCTCTAAAAAACATAAAATATGCGCCTATAATATGCACTTAAAATGTCTAAATATGCCCTAAAAAATCCAAAATATGCCTTTAAAAATGCAAAATATGCTGCAAAAATACTTAAAAAGTAAATGAAAACACATTTAAATAAAATAAAAAAAATCAGTCTTTAATTCACAAACATTTTTCACAGCAATAAGTAAATAAAATTAACAAAAAATAACATAGAATTCAGGTAGGTTTAACAAAAAAAAAATCTTGACATAATTATGTAGACTAGTTTCGTAAGTAGGTTTTGTTAGCATGAATCATGAATTCTCAAAACTGAAACCTTGGCGATTTGGTCTCAAGAAACTTTTGTACATGGAAAATGACCTCTCCACGTCAACAGACGTTAATGGAGCATGTATTAATGATATAATCTCATGTATTGTTAATTGAATATCGAAGGACTGTTCTTGATTTTCATTTAAGGATAACATGGTCCTTCGTTTTTCTTAAGAACATTTTCTAGTGCTAGTCTAGATTGACCCATTGGAGACTCTACTGCATTCATTTTCGAAACTGCTTCGTTCATTAAATCTATTTGTTTTTAAGCGAGTTCCACCCCTGTAATTTTACTATAAACTTACTTAAAAACCAATGGCTTGAACTTATGAAAGCCAATTAGTAGAATCTTAAAGGGTTGTTTGCATTTCGGTAAAATAATGAAATTGAAGTGTTTAAAGCTTATTTTTTCTAAAATATGCACTAAAAATATGCATTTATTGTTAAAATATGCTCAATACGCCAAAATATGCATTTATACCAAAATATGCAAAAATATGCACTAACGATTGAATGCCATTTTAAAGCAAATTTCTCAATTCGGAAAACTATCTCATTAATTTCCTTCTAAGGTTGTCTAAAAAAAATATGCATTTGCATGGAAATCCGGGCCCTGGTGATGATTCTGACTTCATATTCAGTACAAACATTTTGGTGCGATTTGCAGTAGGTATAATCTTTTAAAATTACCATTCTTGCATGATTATGCTCAATTTCGAAATAACCAGGTGATTGTTAAGCAATTGATATAGCTATTAAAAATAACTCTTAATATTGTAAATAGCTTATTATAGTTGAATGAGTATCTAAATTGTTGTGTTCCGATTTCAATAAAGAAAACAACTTCCTTTATTCATGGTAACACTCGGCGCAAGCTGCCAGATAGCCATTATTAAATTTAAAAAAAAAATCGGCCATAAGATTTAAATACTTTACGCCATAACGGTTACAAAGTAAAAGTTTTCACTTTGTCTCACCCAACGTGCAACATTTGTACAAAGACAAGTGCGCTTCCATGTTTGTTTGGATATTGAATGCAAGTTAATGATTCACTCGAACAAGCGGATATTCATTTATTTATTATTGTTCGTTCATATGGCTTGCAACTCACGGTACCGGTACCACGAATATGTCAAAAAGTCAAAAATAATGTTAAGATATTTCCTTTGAAAGTGACAGTTTGGTAGACACTTTGACGGTTATAGTTACGAAAAGAATTAAATTTAGAGAGAAACGAACATAAATTGCTTAAATGGGTCTTCCATCCCAAATGCTTGATTTTTTTTGTTTATAGTACCAAACATTTTGCTTGAAAATGAATGAATAAGTTCGCATTAAATATTTAAAAAACATTTTGTGATATGATTTAAATTTCATCAATCTTATATTTAAAACTTAAAATAACCTTTAAGTGGTTAAATTTTTTTGTCTGAGAATGTCATGTTTATTGACCATTTTCAACCTGGAAACGTTTTTTTAGTGTCTTTTTTTATAGTTAAGCAAATGAGTAAGAAGAATATTTTGGCAATTCGTTTTATTATCAAGTTACTGTGGTGCCAACGATGATTTTAACTGGAAAAATAATTATTTTTGAACGAATAAAAATGTATAACCAATTTTTTTTTCTGGGAATACCCAAGGGTATACAGTTGTTGTTATATACTTGTGGATTTTTGTTTGCTTAATTCAGACTTTCTCAGAAAAAAAAAAAATAAACAAAAGCCTTGGGAAAAATTTCTAAAGCCCATGACTGAAATAACCATAGTGTCATAAATTAAACCGGTGCACAACAAGGGAAGGATCATTTTGTATATGATATTTACATTGTTAAACATATAATTTAGAGTATAGAGTATATACTTACATAAACATACTCCGGTAAATATTTCAGTTAAAATTATATATCAAAAGGGAGGGGGAGGGAGGGCAGAAGAAAAGGAAACAGGCAGTCAAAAATAAAGTTATCCTATCCTACAACGTAGGCAAAATTTGGAAATTTAGTTTTAAGCCAAGCTCAGATTTTTTTTATAGTCAGGATAAGGAAATAAACGTAAATGCACCACTGAATTGCAAGTACATAATTGCAAATCAAGAGGTTTATGGGATCTTAAAAATTGTACACAAAGAAATTATAAGAGAAAAATGTTTTAAAGCATGAAATTCAATATATAAATTCTTTAAAAACAGTTCCTTTACTTACTAAGTGGGGTTTTTGTGTGTAAATGGAGATCCACGCAAGTGCAATGCATGCTGCAAATAATGCATCAAAATGCATTGAATAATTTGGAATGAACAATAGCAATTTGTGTGTTACCACCACACAATTATAGCTATTTCACGAGTGCCACCTTGATCTTCTAACTCCCTTAGTGGTGCTTTGTCTGGTTTTGCTCGTATTGACATGTGGTAACACACACAAGTTGTTGCTCATTCAAAATTATTCAACTCCTTTATAGCATATTAATAACTAATATTTCAAGAAAAACTTTTTTGCAAGATACTAATTTGAAAAAATCACTAAACGTAAGCAATTTAATCATATATTGTATTTATATATTAATAAAATTTGTATAATATTTTAGGAAAATTTAGCATATTAAGAAATTAGTTAAGTTAATGAAATAAAGCTGAAATTTTTGGAAAACGATTTTCATTTTTGGTTTATCCAAAGTTGGTCGAGCCAACAAAATGTATATGGATAAAATTTAAAAATTGCCAAAGTGGTTTTTAAAAAAAAAATAATTCAAATATGCAAATCTTAAGTATTTATTAATGTGCACATAAAAGTAAAATTAAAAAAAAAATTGTCAACCCGTTTTTGAAAAATCGAATTTTCAAAAAAAAAAAGTTTGGAACTTTCTCATTTTTTTTTTAATTTTGATATACAAAACCACCTTAGCTTACATATTTGAAATTTTTATATAAAAAAAAACAATAGTTTTTAAGAAAAATATTTTTCAACAATTTTTAGTTGTTGTTCAAATTTTATCAATTATTATAAACGTTTACATTGATCAAAACTATGTATGCCAGAGGCAATATTCAGCCCTATTCTGCTATTCACGTGAATGGCAGATTCGATTCACCCAAGCGATTCCTTTTCAAACTACCTTTACATTCTGCTATCCGTGGCGTCGGGTGAACTGCACTATCACAACCCGATTTGACATTTACGCAGCAGCAGCTGTTTATTAAAAGTGAAAATCTTGTGTTATATTCAATTCATTTATAGTTTTGGTTAACAATTTAATGGAAAAAATAATAAATGAATGTTGTGGGTTTAATTTCAATGTCAAAATGAAAGTGACGAATCGTTCTCAATTTAATTGCTTTGACTCTAAAGACGTAAAAAACACAGTGATTGTAACAAGTAGTTACCAAAAATTTAGTTTTTACTTTTATTTAAAGTTTAAACGCAGTTATTTTATTTTCAACCAAAAAGTAAAAATCCGTATCTTTTTATATGCGGATCGGAATTGTATGGAAACAGATTTTTTCACGTGAATAGTAGATAGAATACCGCACATACTACCAACGTCACCGACAAGTGAATAAGACTCACTCTTCGAATATAGCAGAATGGTGTTTGGTGAATATTCAAAGAAAATTCCCCCCGATGCATAACAGAATAGGGCTGATTATATCTGTTCTCAAGTTATTGGAGCCAAAACACATTTTTCTACAATTTTCAGTGAATTTTCTATTGAAAAAAAACTACTATGGTGGATATATTTGTATCAATTCCAATATATTTTTTGGTTCTCAAAACATTCGAGTCATGCTACTTTTTGCATCAATTTTCATAATATTTTAAAGAAAATTATCAGTGGATCTACATAGTTTTAAATTTTTATCAATTTTTAAGTTCGCCAAAATGCGTAGAATAAATCTAAGCTGAAGTCGATAGCATTATTATTTGTTCTCGAGATATTTGAGATTATTACCTAGTAAAAATCGCTATTTGTTTTTTTTTAAGCATTTTATTGCAATAAATGGCTCCACTATCTATAAAATAAAATTTATCAGCCGATATCTCTATTTTTTTTCTTTCTTGAGATATTGTGAACGAAAAAAGGTTATGGAACGTACTTCACCTTCCGGTTAATTTTAACTTGCGCATATAGACCAGGAAAAATAGCACAAATCGTATGGGGAACCTTGAAAAAATTAATTCATGAAATATTAAAATTGGAATCGACGTAGAATTGCAACCTCTATAACATATCCGAAGTCCCCCAAAATCCCCGCATTGGCTTTTTGTGTAGATGCATTTGAAGAGGTGCAGACGGGGAGAATTTGGAGGTCTATCAAACTAAAATATTTGTTTGGGTAAAACCTGATCATATGATACATGATTTAAGGGTAGTTTTTAACGCTTAATCTAATGAAACCAAATTCAAAATGATACAACCACCCAAAAAGAAGTTATAGTCCTTTTTATGTAATGATGACTTTTTTTTCAGGTACAACAGGTAAAATATTACCGAAAACCCTTTGAAAATAACGGTATGTTAATGAAACTTGGAATGAATGTTTCATTTGTCATAGGAACTAAGAATCAAGAGAGTTCCTAAAAATATCCATGGTGAAAGGGTGTTTTTTTTAAGGGGGAGGGGCAACAAAGAATGTTAACCATAACACCCACGTAAAAACTCTTACACTCATGAAACTCGCCAAAAATATCAAACTCTTCATGGCAACCAAGAATCAAAATAGTCCATACAAATATCTTTGTTCTAATAGTGTTTTTGGTGACTGTTAACTTTTGACTTGTTCTACGGAAAATACGATTTCAAAAACTAATTTTTGCTTGAAAAGGCCCATAACTTTGTTAAGGGTGCTTGTATCATTTTAGTTTTGCTTTTATTAGATTCAGCGTTAAAAAATACCCTCAAATCATATACCATACTTAGTGTATATACCTCAATTACACCAAATCGGAATTTTGGCTCAAATCTTCCAACTTCTTCCCAGATTTTCCCTCTCTTTAATAAAAAACCCCAGAACAAATATATTTATGAGGACTATTTTGATTCTTGGTTGCCATGACAAATTATATATTTTTGGCGAATTTCATGAGTGTAAGAGTTTTTACGTGGGTGTTATGGTTAACACTCTTTGTTGCCCCTCCCCCTTAAAAAAAACACCCTTTCACCATGGATATTTTTAGGAACTCTCTTGATTCTTAGTTCCTATGACAAATGAAACATTCATTCCAAGTTTCATTAACATACCGTTATTTTCAAAGGGTTTTCGGTAATATTTTACCTGTTGTACCTGAAAAAAAAGTCATCATTACATAAAAAGGACTATAACTTCTTTTTGGGTGGTTTTATCATTTTGAATTTGGTTTCATTAGATTCAGCGTTAAAAACTACCCTTAAAGCATGTATCATATGATCAGGTTTTACCCAAACAAATATTTTAGTTTGATAGACCTCCAAATTCTCCCCGTCTGCACCTCTTCAAATGCATCTACACAAAAAGCCAATGCGGGGATTTTGGGGGACTTTGGATATGTTATAAAGGTTGCAATTCTGCGTCGATTCCAATTTTAATATTTCATGAATTAATTTTTTCAACCTCGGAACCTATTTTTCCTGGCCTAATATTGACGTAACTATAAATTGATCAAAATACAAATATAATTTCAACCAAATTTGCACGAAATTAGTAAGTAAAAACCTTACGAACACAGCAAATTTAGCCACAGTTTGAAGAGCTCTGAAAAGGTTTTGTATAAAAATGTCAAAGCGCAATGGAAGGAGACAAAAGAAACAACAACAAAAAGCGATAAACAGCCAGTTGAAATTCAAAAATGAAATGAGCTGTCACCCGAAATTAACAAATTAAAAATGAAAACACTTTTGCTGTGATTTGCGAAATTACCTCATTTCGGCTCTAATAAAAACGTTCTATAAAAGGGATAGATCTAAAATGTTTGTCAAATAAATAATCTATACAAATAGACAGTTTAGTAATGGCTCACCGTTAAGAAGAGGGGGGGAGTTTCTGAGCTCCAATGGAAGCAAATTCAACTAACAAAAAATGGTATAGAGCAAAATTATAACCGAAAACTATAGTTCTTCAAGGAAAAAACATATATGTATATTTTTGTATTAGGGTGGCGCTTTTTTTCACCCCCTCCTTTAGAGTGATTAAAGTAAATAAAAATTTCAGCGTAAAGTTTTATTGAAATTGCACATTAACATGTGCCAGAAAGCGCTTGAAAATTCACATTCAAAATATATATATGGAGATTTTTCAGTCTCTTACTCAAAATTTCGGTAAATGCGTAAAAGTGAATGGAAAATCTTTAAACTTTGTAACATGTTTTAAGTTCCCAGTACCTTTTGGAGTATACACACAAAAATCCTTTTTTTTAACCATTGAAAATCATCAGTAAGAAACAGCATAGCTGAAAAAATCCCACGATACTATACAGATGCTTTCCAATATAAGGGTCATGTTGAAAATAAAAAGCCTCAGTCCATAAGCTATGAGCTATATTTTATTAGATCTGAGTTCTCGATTTGCGGATTTTCACAATTATTTCTTTTCTAATTTACTACATATTGAAAAAAGTATATTTTTCTGTTGTAGGTACATATAAGAAATCTTTGCCGTTCAAAATATAAAAGTGCAATGACTTTTGACAATTATATTTTTTTATTTCATTTTCTGCACACCAATGCCAACAAAACATTTATTATTTGCTTATACACGCAACTTTGTTCAAAGTACAAGTATTTGTACAAAACAAACAAACTACACCGACAAAATGAGTAATGTTCCTTTTGTACACTTAATTATCATAAAGAGGACCTAATATCGGGGCCTGTCGCCTGTGCCAAAATTATGGTCAGAATAAATTTTGCTTACTCACAAATTCTACGTGTATATAGGTACTTTTGTTTAATTGTTGTCATCAATATTCGCTGTTGACACATCACCCCATGCCGATGCCGTAAGCCAACAAAGTCATTGATCTCGTTGAATTAGAAGAACCTTTTGACACTTGAATTACGTCTACATCACCCAATGCCAAATATGTCTGTCAGGCATACAGTGGAGTAGTTAAATAATTTAACTTCAGTTGAATACTGTTAAGCATGAGTGTTGATGTCTAAAGATTCATTTTGATTTTTATTTGAAACATTCGTGAAATTTCACATGCAGAAATTTGATTTGAAATCTTATTTTGGAGCCAAGATAAAATTAAACGAACATTTTTTGGTCAATAATCTTTATTCAGAACAAACATCATTCTTACTCCCTCAGGCATTAGCCTATTTAAAATTTTCCCAGGTACGCTACTGTAGGCTTGGCTTATTTATAAACAGACGTGGGTTATAATTTTGAACTTGTCTTTTGTGATGAACGATCAAGTGGCCCAACAATATTAATAACTCATTGAATTCAAAGCCTTCGCTCTGTGGTGAAGGTATTTTTTTTTGTATTTTCAACATCTTTAATACATGAAACATTTATAATGAATCTTTTCTCGAGGTTAAGTTCTTTGTATACATATATATTTAAGTGGTTTTTCTTTTTTGAGAATAAGAATTACACTTAATATTCACATCACATTTTGTATAATAACTGCGTTGACTCAAATAAGAACAAGCCAAGAGTAGAATAACAAAATAACTCGAGAACGGTTATGTATACACACAATACACATATAGATAAACGAAGTCTTTGAGTACTTCACTTCAGTACGTGAAGAGTGTGAAATTGAATAAATCTTATTTTTTTAAGCCTCAGAAATGTGAAAAAGAATTTAAATGCATTGCAGAATTTCATTTTATTTAATCTTCTTAAATATCTTCACTTAACATATTGAAAGTCTAGCGGCATTGATATGTACATGTAGGATGTAGCTATATCTTTATTTTATTCTATAAAATAAGCTGTCCCCATCAATCTATCTACCTTATTTATCACTCCTAATTAATGGCATAATATCGTCGGATGGTTCAAAGGCAAAACTCACTAAGGACCACCAATATTGTTGACAAAGAAAATGACATTGTATATGTAGGTATATTAATTGAAACCAAGAAGTAGCATATTCCAATTTTTTCATAAGAAATGTTATTTTAAAAAAGTTTGATATAAATGACGTTTTCCATTCTCAAATTCGGAACTAAAGGGTGTTGATTTTAGACGTGTGGTTTTCAAGAAGAAATAAAACGCATATAATTTAATGTTATGGCCAAGAATTATTTAGCTCTATTATGAAGATAAGGGTTTGCCATTATGTTTTAAAAATGATTTCTGAGGATGCGCATTATCTACTAGACACCAGAGTAAACGTGGTGCGAAGCCGATCCATGGTTGCTCGGATTACCGACTTTGCTGGGCGATTATGTCGACCGAATATTTGACGCAGCGCGCGATGCGCGAACCGAACCATTATTTTGGTATTAAATTTGCACGACTTGCAAACGTTGTTCAGGAGTAAGTCTATTCATTATGAAATGGCAAACCAAACTGAGCATAAATCAAGTGACAGCTGTTAAAAAGACCAACTCCGAAAAAAGTATTGCGACACGTCTAAAAAAACACCCTTTCCTGAACTATCGAGTCGAACAAAATGACAGACCAGAAAGACTTCTTTCGTTTTCTCTATATCATCGTAGTGACAAGTCTGATCAAAATCTCGAGTTCAATTTTTACGAATGCATACCTTGCCATGATATAGTAGGTACCTATGTTTATATCGCAAATACAAATTGACTACATCGAGTATCAATATTGCCAACTTCAAAGTGTTTCTTTATCTTCTTATAAACTTATTCCATTTGAACTTTATTTTATTTATATCTTTTTAAAGCTTAAACAATAAACATATAGCATTCGCATATTAAATTAACCAAATCGCAAATAGGTTTAACCTAAACGCAAATAAGTTTCACCCAAGCGCAAATAGATTTAACCCAAACGCAAATAGAATTAACCCAATCGCAATTCGAATTAAACAAAACGCAAATAGAGTTAAACTATTAACAAATTATTTTAACCAAAACGCAAATTGAATAAACCTTAGCTTAATTTATTGTTCCAGGTGTACTTTTTGGGTCTAATGGATTTTGGTACTATCCATAATTGTTAAAAAGCCATTATTAAGGGATTGGAACATACCCTGGCAGCATTTTTGGACATTGAGGGAGCGTTTAACAACGTAAAGACGGAGTCCATTAAATCTGCTCTGGAAGAGGTTGGAGTTGAGCCTGTCATTGTAGACTGGATTTATACCATGCTCAATGGCAGAATCATAAACTCGCGACTAGGAGATACTATTGTTGAGAAAACAGTTACAAGAGGCACGCCACAAGGAGGGGTAATCTCACCTCTCCTTTGGATCCTAGTTGTTAATAAAATTCTTACAAGATTTAGGAATCAGGGCATTAAAATTGTGGCCTATGCAGACGACATAGTAATTTTGATATCGGGTAAGTATCTTACCACCATCAAAGATATTATGGAATCCGCACTTAAAGAACTATCTTCTTGGGCAACACAAAACGGTCTCGGGGTTAACCCTACAAAAACCGAACTAGTTCTGTTCACGAATAAAAAAAAATTAGGAGATTTTGCTCCTCCCAGACTTAATGACATTCCTCTGAAACTCTCCAAGGAAGCTAAATATCTAGGAGTTATCCTTGATTTCAAGCTAACATGGAAACGTAACACAGAGGAAAGAATGAAAAAAGCACTATGCGCTTTCTACACATGCAAAAAGACCTTTGGTACACGGTGGGGTATGCGACCGCAGGTTATCCAGTGGATGTACACGACGATTGTTCGCCCCATACTTACCTATGGATCTATAGTGTGGTGGAAAGCTGTTGAAAAGGTAAGCTATCTCAAAAACCTGAATAAGGTACAGAGACTAGCCTGTATAGGAATAACGGGGGCACAGAGGTCTACGCCACAGGCAGGTTTGGAAATTATTTTAAATCTTCCACCCCTAAACGAGTACACTAGATGCACAGCAGCCAAAAGCGCATTTCGACTCAAAGAACTGGGCTCTTGGAAGCACAGCACCTATGGTCATGGGTCTATCCTACAAAGGTATGACACAGTGGCTGCACTTGATGTGAAGACTGATTATATTCCTCCCATAATGGATTTTAACAAACACTTCTCTATTTCAATACCCGAAAGACATGGATGGGAACCCAAATCACTAATTAGTGAACAGGGTATCCCCTTCTACACTGACGGGTCTAAAATGAAAGAAGGAACAGGTGCGGGGGTGTTCTGTGAAGCCCTTAATATAAGAGAGTCATATAAACTCCCAGATGAGTGTAGTGTCTTTCAGGCTGAGATTTACGCTATTCAAAAAGCGGCAGAATTGGTACACAAGAAAAAACTGATCTCGTCGGAGATCACATTTTTCGTGGACAGCCAAGCTGCGATCAAAGCTATAGCCAGTGAGACCATAAGATCCAAAACAGTGGTAAAATGTCGAGGCATACTGAACAAAATTTGTAACACTAACCAAGTCAAACTCTGTTGGGTTCCTGGACATAGCAATATAGAAGGGAATGATATAGCAGATGAACTAGCAAGGAAGGGGTCATTATCAAATAGGAACAGTAGTAACCAATTAGACATGGGACTAGACATCCCGATCGGCGTAGTTAAAATGAAAATGGACCTAGTAACGAAAGAGCGAATCAATAAATCCTGGATTACCAGGAACGATTGCGTTATCTCTAGAAGTCTATGGCCTAGAATTAATGAAAAGGAATCTCAGTATATTCTATCGCTGAGTAAAAAGAACATTAGAATCTTGATAGGTGTACTAACGGGTCACTGCGCCATTGGCACAATGGCCACCAGATTGGGTGTACTCGCACCCGACTGCTGTAGGAGCTGTCAGGATGTTGAAGAAGTAGAATCCATTAAACACCTGCTCTGTGACTGTCCGAACCTCCAAACAAGCCGCCTCCGTTACTTGGGAAACAGGTTTGTTGGAGAACTGGATGATCTAGCGCAGGTCTCAATGGCAAATATGAGGAAATTCATAGAGAGCACAGGCTGGTTCGTTAATGAGCCAGTCTATCTGAATCATTAGTTTAGGAGCATCTCTGCTTTCTTTTTGTAAGGGGATCACAATGGACCAACAGGCCCCCGTGTACGCAACAGCCTCTGTGCTGTGCACACCCCTCCTAACCTAACCTAACTTAACCTAAGGGATTGGCCTTTAATTTTTGGTAAGTTCTTGGAAAAATGCGCAAAACTAGTTGAATTTACAATTGAGGTTTTGTCAAAATCTTATGGTGAACTATTCCTACTGTTATAAGCCTTCCATTTCTTCACCACACAGCTGGAACAACAAGTTGAGCCCGGGTTAATTCAATTTGCGTTTTGGTTAAAATGATTTGTTAATAGTTTAACTCTATTTGCGTTTTGTTTAATTCGAATTGCGATTGGGTTAATTCTATTTGCGTTTGGGTTAAATCTATTTGCGCTTGGGTGAAACTTATTTGCGTTTAGGTTAAATCTATTTGCGATTTGGTTAATTTAATGTGCGAATGCTATATCATTTGAATGAAATCATTTGTTTTTTAAGTGAAATCTTCATGGATCACAATCTTTTTCGCAGAAATTAAATGACAGTTTATTTTAAAAATAATTCCAGCCTCGTAGAAAATTGCACATAAATTCTCTTTTAAAGTCTCTTAAGCTTAATTTCCATAAAACATTCACTTGGCAAAATCTATTTACCATCCGGAACCTGTTCAGAATTGTCAATGAAATAAAACCACACAAACCACAATCACAGACATAATTTGAAAATTTTCCGGTAAACATCATCAGCACTTTTGCCAAAACAACTTATTTAAAAAAAACAACAACAACAAAAAACAACAATTTCAACATAAAATTGAAGTGCATATCGCACGTTTCATTTGAAGTGCGATATCATAGATCGCTTAAGTGTTATTATTAGTCAACCAAAAATATGTGATGAGTTTTGCAATTTAAGCCCAAAACGTCTTGGCTGACTGACCGATCGATGCGATGCGATGGAAGCCAAAGATAATGCCCATAGCTTCAAGCCCAAGCCCACAATCGAGAGCCCGTGAAAACGAAAGTTCATCCATCCATTCGACTGTAACCGATCACTGATCGATATTCATATACATATGTACATACATGCATATGTGTATACCTACGTTGAGGAACAAAAAACAATAAAATACTTCAAAACGTAATTAGATACTTTTGTAGATCACACAATCATTTTTTGTGTCGGCATCGGCATCGATTCGGTATATTATTGCTGATTTGAATGTGACTTGCTATACACATGGTGATTGATGTGGTAATATGGGATTAGTTGCTATACTTTGTTGTTGATTTTTTTTATTTATTTTTTTTACTCTCAATAGTATGCCTCTGTCTCGGTTTTATTATCTAATTTTAAATTCCGCATTGATATCCACATGGATAATCAGTCGAATGTCTGGTCAAGTGCATAGTAAAAAATTACAAAATCAAACCGCACACACACAATACTCGATCTGAAACGTGTCATTAATACTTTAAGATACTTTTTTTTTGAATTGGAGGAGCTTATGCACAATAATGGACTTTGGTTTAGGGTTTTAGCAGTTGTATTCAAACGAACAAACAGAGAATCCCTGCAACTTAATTTCATAATAGAATTATGCCTGATGTTGGTATGAGCTCTGTAGCTTGCAGATTATACTTATAGATCATGAATTTCTATATTTATTTTCCAAAAGTTGACGAAGAATTTCAAAGTTTGCGCAAAATCACTCCTCTCAGATAATATCCCTTTTTCTTAGTTAGTCCCAAAACCTAAACAGTTTCAGACCGCCAGATTTAGTGCGGACCAGTACAATTTTCACTTGTGGAATGGGTTCGCACTAAATCTGGCGGTCTGAAACTGTTTGAAACTCAGTAAGGAACACATCAGCTAATGTTAAATGTGTAGAACTGTCAAATTGACAGGAGATCTAATAAGGGTGCTTTTATGGAATTTTAACCAACAAAAATTTAATTAAAATTGCTGTTAAAATAAAAAAAAAAAAATATATGTAGGGTGTTCAACAATACAAGTAAAAACTAGACAATTTTGAATAATGGTGCGATATAAAGTCGCATACAACGTTTATATTGAGCCTGGACACTACAAAAACAATTTTAACGATTCTCGAAAAAAAGAAGATTGGATTTATTTTAAATAGTTTTTGCATGAGAAAATTAGATTTTTCCAATGAAATTACGAATTTTGTGGGAAAAAAATATTTTTACATCCAACCGAAAGTATTGAATCAGAAATATTTTCTTATTTCTTCAATTGAATTTTTATTAGCTGATTTCAAAACTGGCGGAAACTGGAGTCGAAATTTTAACAGGATTATCAAAGGGCACGGTAGTGCCCAGCCAAGTTCGCGGCACTACACCCTTTTTACAGGAACAAACTCAGGCGATTTTCAACCCCCCTCTAACTTCAGTACCAATAAAGTCAGAATCAAAGGGCACGGTAGTGCCCAGCCAAGTTCGCGGCACTACACCCTTTTTACAGGAACAAACTCAGGCGATTTTCAACCCCCCTCTAACTTCAGTACCAATCAAGTCAGAAGCTTCAAGTTCGCAATATTTGCTGAGCTGATCAAACACAGGTGCCTCACCAAATTTCGACTATTTAGCACTAGTAATTCCCGAGATATAGGACTTCAAAAATCGCAAAAACCGTTACTGACTGACTGACTCACTGACAGATCATCAAAATTATGGAGCACTTCCCGACATCGTAGAAACTTGAAATTTCGCAAAACGGTAGGGCTTGTGGTTTATAAAAAGGACAAAATCGAAAATCTGCAATTCAGGGGGTGTGGCATCCACCCACTTTCTTAAAAATTCTTATAAATTATATGGAGCACTTCTGATTGTTGTAGAACGATGAAAATTGGTAGAGCGGTAAGACTTGAAGTGCTTTGAAAGAAAAAAATTGAAAATTTGGAATTTTCCTTTCAGGGGCGTGGCATCCACCCACATTCTTAAAAATTCTTATAAATTATATGTTGAAGAACAACGAAAATTGGTAGGTCGGTAGGGCTAGAAGTACTTAGAAAGAAAAATATCGAAAAATTGGAATTTTCCATTCAAGGGGCGTACCATATTTTAATCAGTAATTATTAAATACCAAATTTCTGTCATGATTTGGAATTGTTTCGATATTTCTCTACTTAAGATATTTGATATTAAACTTCGTGAACTTAAAACTTGGCATATATTTAAGATCTCATTACTTTTTGTGGCAGACTTGTTACGCACAGGTTTCTTGTACATATAAGAACTTGGCTCTTTTTTTAACATTTATGTTTTTGTTGTGATTACTACTACCAGAACTACGAGAAAATGAGAATTGAGATAGACTTTCTATGCTAAGGTCTGAAATGTGCCGGAAGTCCAAAATGTGTCTTGATTTTCCCGTGTAATCCAAATGGATATTAGGGTGTCCGCTATTTCCCAAACTCATTTTTTTTTGGAAAGTGAACCCCCTAAACTGAAAGTGCCGTTAGAAAAAATTCTTTGTTAGAAAAAATTATAACTCTTACAAATTAAAGCAAAGTGTAATAGAACTGCACGGTTTATATAAATTTTGGTCCGTTTCACATACAATTGTCACTTAACATACCATCCCAAAAACCTTTGTAACTTTTTTCTATTCTTTCTAAATCTTCAGTTTTTTAATTAATTAATTTAATTTTTTTTTGAAGACTAAGATTAGTACTTTAAAAAAAATACAATACAAAAATAGAAATCAATTTGCATAGTTATTTAGCTCCAAAAATGACGAAAAAAGGGTTTGTTTGCACTTTCTAACAGTAATATCCCGAAAACCAGAGCTGATAGCGAAAAACGGATAACGGATTTGAGTTCAACACGAAAAATTACCCTTAGATCAACTCTTTACTTACTCGTGTCAAAAACTTTGTAAGCCTGTGTTATTATTATGTTATATTTATTTTTTGAACCACATCAAACAGAATTTACAAAAACAAATTATAAATAATTTATTTCGATTTTTCAAATTATTATTTTTTTAAATTTTTGTTCTTAATACAGAACAGTATTTACAGTACAGTATTTTGTATATTTCTGTTTAATGAATTTCGTTGAACAATATCTTCTTGAAATACATTTAAAAATTATAAGAAAAAAACTTTAAATATTTATTCTAACAAAATATTTTTAATTTCTTACCTTTTTTTACTTTATTTATTTTTTTCTCGTGTATTATAATTTTTTAATGATTTTCGTTAAACAACATTCTTTAAGAAATACATTAACAAATGAATTCATTAATTATGATTTTGGTGTTAATATTATCATTTTTGCCCAACTAATCGTTAATTATATTTTAAACAACAAATGATAATTTAAAATTAATATTTAAAAAAATATACATAAGATTTTGAAATGAAAGAAATATTTAAATATATTTAATATGAAAAAAGTTTCACAAAACGGTAACGTTTTTTTTTTATCAATTTTTGAATGTATTTCTTTTAAGAAAATATTGATCAACAAAAATCACTAAACAAAATATTAAAAATACTGTAAACAGAAAAAAGTTAAAAACTAAAAATATTTAATAATTTGAAAAATCGAAATAAATTATTTATAATTTGTTTTAATTTAAAAAATTATAACTTATGAATCAATAAAAAAGAACAAAAATTGGTGAAGATCGAAAGAGAAAACAAAAAATAGATTAAGGGGATAAGATATTAAGTTATTTAAAACTTTTAAAATTGAAATAAATTATAATTTTTATTTTCTTAAAACATATTTATATGCAGTTTTTTTTTAAAGAAAAAATTAGAGCCAAGAGATTAAAATAACTGATATTAAAAAGAGAAAAAATGTGAACAGTATGAAATTCCCCTACAAATTTGTATGAGAAAAGTATGACCCCGGATCAAATTTGTTTGTCAACGATTTCTTCTTACAGCATAAACTTTTGATTTAGGGGTGTGTTTTCTAAAGGAATGTGCTTGGGAAATAACGGGTACCCTAATAGAAAGAAGGAAATATTTTAAATAACAAATCAAAAGATGGTGAAATTTTTCAAAAACAAGACTTAAGGTTCAAAATTTTGAGGGACCGGTTTAAACCCTTATTTCATTCAGCTGAAAGCAAATTTTTAACCCATATCCATATAACAGCCGGATTTTTAATGAAATAAACTGAAAGAACAGTAGGTATATTATAATGGCAACTTTTTTCAGCCCAGCCCCACTGTGCACCACGTGCCCCACTCAATTATAGTAAATTTAATCGATAAATGTGAAGACTCCAACTCTTGTTTATTCAGGAATTTCAGGTGAAAAAATCGCCACCTCCGCTGAGAGATTTTAAAAATCTCGCATATTAAAAATTTTGTTTTTCAAAATCTCGCTATTACAAAATCTCGATTATTAATCTCGCATTTATAGCTCCCACCAAAAAATCTTGCAACTTGCCAGACTTCGTACCCAACCAATTCCAAACAACCTCAAATTCCGCAAAATGATAAAATTCTTTGTTTACAAATCATAAAATTAGTGGGAATTTCATTATAATGAGGAAGGTTCTATTTTAAGGGGGAAAATGTTGATTTTTTGAAATATTCAGCATTAGTTAGATACTTTTTTGAATTGAAATGAAATAAAAATTACATTTTTCAAAAAAAAAAAAATTAAAAAAATCAAGTTTTCTTATTTGAAAATTTTTTTTTAATTAATTTTTTTTATTTTTTTGTTTAATGTACTTTTTATTTCATTTCAATTCAAAAAAGTATCTAACTAATGCAAAACTGTGAAAAAAATCCACTGTAATTGCGGTTTTCTTGTCATTTTGATGACGACTACGCATTGTTTAGGAACACCAAAATTTGTTCCTTTACCTGGTTTGTAAGACTTTGAAGTTTTGGTGAGGAAAAACGGTTCGATGAATCAATTTGAAAATTTACAAAAATATTGATGATTTAAAAGTCTATAAATTTGCATACCAACGCAAGCCATGCAATCAATATTTGCAGTGAAAAAAAAAAGATTTACGAAAAGACCACAAAACGTCGGTTTTTAGTACTTTTTTTAAACTAACGGTGAACGGTAAAAAAAAAATAATTTCTACAAAATCATAAAAAAATCTTGTAAAACGCTTTTTCAAATTTCCAAAACTGTCTTTGATTTTCTTATAATGTCATTATTTGCTGAGATATTGGTAATCAGGGCTAAAAGTATCTTTTTTCTTTCAAAGTCAGATAAACCATGCCAAAAAAAATCGTACGAAAACAACAAAAAAACTGAATTGAAGCTGAATAAACAAGGTATCTGATCATGACATTTAATTGACTCAAAAAAATTTATCCATAGAAATGAGGACCTTCAAAAAAAATAAAAACAAATAATTTTGTTGTCTCGTCTCAATTTTTGCAATAACGCAATAACGGTACTTCAAAAAAATTAGTTTGCAAACAAACCTCGAAACAAAAAACATAAAACTGTAAAATGCTTTTTATTTCAACTCAATACGACCACTCGTCACAAAGATACAGCTTTTCAAAAAACGCTAACAAAAATTGAAACAAAATTTGTTCCTTTAATATTGTTGACTAGTGTACTACTATTTTCAGTTCAAATCAACAACTTTGATAAAATTTTTGATTATTAATAACAACAGGAAACACAACGTATAATTAAAATTATTATAATAGGGATCTTATACTAAAATCTGTTAAAACAAAAATACATAATAATAACCCACCACTTGATTAAATGTTAAGTTATTCAATTTTAAAGGTGATGGTTGATGAGTATCATCAGTTACTGGTACCAGGTATACTTCTTTTTGTATATTTTACTTTGAACGTGTTTGCAAAAGCTAAACCATCAATCAACGTAGTTTGTTGGCATTTTGTGGAGGTGGCTTATAATATACAATTTTATGCACTTACACTTAGTGTTTAAAAGAGTATTATGCAGATTCGATTGTTGCATTCAAAATTTATAAAAAAAAAATAAAACAAAAAACAACAATCTCTTCACGGAAAGTTTATTTCTGTATCTCATCTTTAACAATAAGAAAATTTGCATGAAATTTAGATTTTTTTCATTTTTGTTTGTTTTGGTACATCATCAGGAATGAAAATTAACGAATCAGTAAAGGTCAAACAATAGGTAATAAATGTTTTGTATTATTTTACTTTCAACAAAGAGGTATAGTTAGATAAGAATGAAAATTTAATTGTTTTAAATTGAACAACATTTTAGAAGGTGCCTTTCCACTAAATAACGATTTCAAAAAACAATAATAACTTCGTTAATATTTAATATGCTTTTAAGTCATATAAACTGTTTGTTTATTTTATTTAACTAAAAATCCTATCTATTAAAGCCGTCATTATCAGTTAAATTAACTGCCACAACTACCATAGATGTCACAAAAGTAATGCTTGTATATTCTTATCTTATAAAACATGAAAAAATGGGGGAAAGCAGGATTTCGGGATGTAGCCTCCTCATTGAATTCTAAGATTACCGGTAAAAATTCCAATAGTTACAATTTTGCGGGGGTCAAAGGCTCCCCCAAATGAGTTTCAAAGAGTAGCTGTATATATTTCTTAGTACTTTTTCCTAATTTTCTTGGGGGATACCACGTAAGAGAAATTCACCTTGTACTCAACCTCAAAGGTGGTGTAAGTGTACATGTTATATAGAAATATAAAATCCGTTACTTTGCGGGTTGAATTATTCAGAAGACGGTTATTCTTATGAAAAAAGTCATTTAATCTTTTTTGTAGGAAATTTTGTATGCTACCAACTAAGCTTTGTTATTTTTTCTGTTAAAGTAACCGTTAGTGCCTCAGCTGGATTGGTGAGATGTTAGCCACCAGAACAGCTGAGGCACTAGCAGGACCGAATATGTAAAGAATCTTAACGACAAGAGGTTGTCCACAGGGAGGGGTACTATCACCCTTGCTGTGGAGTCTTGTAGTGGATGAACTGCTAGAGAAGCTTACTTCCCAAGGCATACAATGCATTGGTTTTGCTGATGATATCGTTATCACAGCCTTAGGGAGGTTTGAAGAAACCCTCTGTGATATAATCCAAAGAGGACTAACTATTACAAGTAAATGGTGCATATCTGTAGGATTATCTATTAATTCTACTAAGACGACGATTATACCATTTACTAGAAAAAGACTTCTGCCACGCATAAAACCAATCCGATTGGGGGGCGAAGTAGTCCAAACAAAAAGTGAGGTTAAATATCTAGGAATCACACTAGAGACTAGACAGTAAACTCCTATGGAATAAACACGTAGAAATAACCGTCAGGAAAGCCACAAAAGCCCTCATGATTTGCAAGAGATTAGCAGGCAAACCAACTATCCTTAGGTGGATGTACACCATGATGGTAAGACCCATCATTACCTATGGTGCGGTTGCATGGCACAAAAGAACCGAATTACTTACAACTAGGAAATCACTAGAAAAAGTACAAAGGCTCGCATGCTTATGCATAACTGGAGCAATGAGAACTTGCCCTACGGCAGCAATGGAAGTTATCCTTCATCTATCCCCATTACATGAAGCTATAGCAAGCGCTGCAAAGGGAGCTATCATGAGGTTTGCCAAGGAGGGAACCGGTACTGGCAAGTGCATTAGCCTCAGGGTTAAAGATTGCATTCCAAAGACATTCCAAGTGATGGCATGATTAAAAAATACAACTTGGAGAAAAACTTTCAAACGGAGTTAAGTAGCAAAAAGGAGTGGGTAGGTGAAACAGTAAACTACAATCTCGAAACTAATGCCATCAAGTGGTACACTGATGGATCGAGAACGACTGAAGGGACTTGAGCGGGAATCTTTGGGCCTAGAACCAAACTTTCTATACCGATGGGACAGTCTACTAGCATCTTTCAGGTGGAAGTTCACGCCATAGCGAAATGCGCAGATCGTAATCTCGAAAGAAATTATTATTATTATTATTATTAAAAGCTTTTATTATTGCCATTTAGTATTTACATTTTAAGTTATAAAGATAAAATTAAAATTACATAAGTTAATAAAACATATTATTTGTATTCTTATTCTGTAATAAACAGCAGTTTTAATCGGCGTAAGCCTCCCCCAAAGACGTCCATAGATCCCTGTTTTTGGCATCGTTGTACCACTGTGGATTTAATTGGTTCAAATCATCTTCCCATCTTTTTTTCGGTCGGCCATTAGGTCTTTTCCCATCTGGTATCCATTTAGTTGCTGCTTTTGTCCATCTTTGGTCTTGAATCCTAGAGATGTGACCTGCCCAACTCCATTTTAACTGCTTAGTTTTCTTTACTGCGTCTATTATACAAGTCTGTCTTCTTATTTCTTCGTTTGGTATTCTTTGAACTAATCGTATATTGAGTAACTTTCTTTCTATTTTAGTCTGACATATTCTTAACTTGTTAGTTAAGTTTGATGTAAGTCCTAGTGTCTGAAGTCCATATGTTAGAGTTGGTAGTATCGTTGAGTCGAGTACAAACTTACGGGTGTCCTTGCTTAGATTGCCTTGTAGTATTTGTGTTAAGCTCCAATATTGTTTCCAACTGTTTGCAATCCTTCTGTCTATTTCTTTCTCTTCTTGGTTTTTAAATGATTTCAACTGTCCCAAATAAATATATTCGTTTACATATTCGATAGTCTCATTGTTAAGGAATATTGGGTTCATGGTATGATTTGTCAAAACTTTTGTTTTTGCCAAGTTGATATTGAGTCCATGTTTTTTGCTTTCTGTAGACAATTCATTAATCATTATTTGTATATTATTTGCATTATCCGAGATGAGCACGATGTCATCCGCAAATCTAAGATTATTCAAAAATTGACCTTGTATTTTTATTCCTTTTTTATTTTTCCAATCCAGTTTTTGGAAAATTTCTTCTAATACCGCCGCGAATAAGGGTGGTGACATAGGGTCCCCTTGGCGTACTCCTCGCTGGATTTGGAATTCCCGTCCTGTTTTTTCGGTTCTTATTTTTGCGGTGTTGTTTCTATAGGTATTTTTTAGTGTTTGAATGAATATAGGATTAATATTCTGTTTTTCCAAAGCATTCCATATACTTTCATGTTCCACTGTATCGAACGCCTTACTGAAATCTATAAAAAGAAGATAGAGCGGTTTCTTATATTCTTGACATTTTTGGATTAGTTGATTAATTGTTTGGAGGTGGTCTGTTGTCGAGTATCCTTCCCTGAATCCAGCTTGTTCTCTGGGTTGTTTTTCGTTTAAAGCTTGTTTTGTTTTTGTGTACATAATCTTTGAAAATAGTTTGTAGATAGTTGAAATAAGACTTATCGGCCTGTAGTTATTTATGTCGTCTTTTGCTCCCTTTTTATGAATAAGCAAAATTGTACTTCTTTTCCATTGTTCTGGTATCTGTTGTGTTATTAGAATTGAGTTAAAAAGCTTTGAGAATATTGGAATCAATGCTTTTTTCCCATATTTAAGCATTTCAGCTTCTATACTATCGTTGCCTGCACTCTTTTCGTTCTTTAAATTATCAATAGATGTTTCAATGTCATGTTGCTCCAGAGTCAGTGCTTGAAGTGGCGTAAGGTTAGGAGTTGTGTTTGTATTTACATCGTTTGTTTGGGTGTCACAGACTGTTGATTTTGTTGACCTGAAGAGAGTTTCGAAAAATTTTGTGGCTGTATCGTTTATGTCTTCTCTTGATGAAATTCTGCTGTTGTTGGTTTTCAGTGAAACAACCCATTCTTTTTCGTTGTTTAAAAATTGTTTCGTCTTTTTTATTGATTTAGTGTTTTTTAGAATATTCTGTATGTTTTTTTTCGTTATAATGTTTTATATCATTTTGACAATTAGTCTCTACTAAAATTCTTAGATCTTTGAGCTCTTTTCTCTCTGTCTCTGTCAGATGAGCTTTGTTTTTTAATTCTTCTCTTTTTGCAATAAGAGTTTTTGTTTCGTTTGTGAATTTGTCGATTTTTGATGTTTTTATTTTCTTTATTATTGATTTAGCTGTGCTCTTGATAATATTTTCTAGTGTATCATAATTATTTTGTATGTTTTGATCTAATACATTTAGATTTATATTTTCTTGTATTTTTCTTTCTAAAATTCTATTGTATCTTTCTATTGATTCATCTGCGATTGATCTTGGAATAGTTAGATTTTGCTTGTTTCTGTTAAGTGTTTTATGGTTAATAATTATATTCGCTCGTACTAGTCTGTGATCGCTGTCAAAATTAAATTTATTGAGAACTGAGACATCTGCTACTGTGTTTATTTTGTTAGTTAGAATTAAATCTATTTCATTTTTCCTCCTTCCATCTGGAGTAACCCATGTCCATTTATTTTTATCTTTCTTTTTGAAAAAAGAGTTTGCGAAGCTGAGGTTCATTTGTTGCATCCATTCTATTAGTTTCTCTCCTCTTTTGTTCCTTTCACCGTATCCGAAATTTCCTAATTCTTTTTCCTCAGCATTTTGTTTTTGACCTAATTTTGCGTTGAAGTCTCCGATTATATACATGATTTCCGATTTTGTTTCTTCATATGTTTTCTCAAGTTGTTCATAAAAAGCGTCAATATCATTTTCAGTAGCTTTTGCTGTAGGTGCATATATCTGAATAACTGTCATTTTAGTGTTTTGGAAGCTTAACGTTAAGCTGCAAATTCTTTCATTTGTTAGTCTTATTTCTGTTATAAATTTCTTGAGGTATTTTTTAATTATGAAGCCTACTCCGTAAAGGCCCTGAGTTTCGCCTATGTAGCTAATTATTTCGTCATCCGTTTCAATAATGTTTTCTCCAAATAGTCTCAACTCTGATAGACCTATAATGTCCCATTTTATTTGCTTTAGTGCTAGTTTTAACTCTAGTTGTTTTGATTCTGATGATAGGGTCCTAACGTTGAATGTGCATATGTGAAAAATCTTTTTTGAATTTATTTTTTCTAAGTTTTTTGTTGTTTCGTTCTTATAAATGGTAATTCTCTTGTGATTTTGGTAGTTTGGGGGGTTTGAGCCTTGTTTCCTCACGATGGCTAGTCGGCTTGAGGAATAGTTAAAGTCGTGTGTTTTGGTTTTGTCGTTTCCATGAAGATCGTGTTTGTTTATATTGATTGGTTGCTAGTTTTCATCATTATTTGTTTGCTGTTTTTCATACGGTTTAGTTACAGTTTTAAAAAAGTTATGTAGATTTGTTTTTCTTCCAATATTTTCTGATGGTTGGTTGTCGTTTTCTTTTAGTTTTTTCAATGTTTGTGCTGAAGTACTGGTTTGAGAGTCGTATTCAGTCTGGTTTTTATCGTTTTGTCTTCGCCGTTTTTGAGAGTTATTAATATTGTTTGATATTTGTTCGTAGTTTGTGCTTAGTCTTCTGTCTTCTGTTTGTTTTTCCTTTGGTGTATTTGGAGTTTGTTTCTTGATGTTAATTTCATCTTTCATTTTATCGTCTTGTATGTAAATGGTTGCATGTTCGTAATTTTTTAATTTATATTTGTTTTTCATTATATCGTCCTTTTTTATTTGGGTTGTAAGTCCTATTAAAAGTGGTCTTGGTTTTTCTCCTTGTATCCCTAAGCGTCGTATAAAATCAATTTCTTCGCGTTTCATGTTTACATTGAGAACGTCATTAATAAGATCAAGGATGACTTCTTGTAGCATATGTTTTTTTGTTTCATCTTCAGGTATATTGTAAAGTACTATGTTCTTTCTCTTTGAAGTTTTTTCTAAATACTTGATTTTTTTCTCTAAATAATCTTGTCTTTCTGTCAAAACTCTATTTTTGTCTGCAATAGAATCAAGTTTTTGCTCAATTTTTATAGTTTGATCTTTAATTTGATTTGTTACGTCTTTACGCATTTCGGTTATTTCTCTAATTAAATAGTCTAATTTGTTTTCTTCACTGTTCTCTGCCATTTTCTTGCAGTTTTCTTAAAACTTCTTTAAGCTCAAATGTAAGAGAACTGATTGACAGCTTGAATATGTCAATTTGAGCTTTGTGTATCAAATGTCAAATGAAGTTTAAATTTGGTGTGGTTTCGCTATTTTGTATTTAATATTCTAATTTATTGTTAATGAATAAATATATTTTCTTTTGTATATGGTTTAGCTTATAATAATAAACGACTGAATAATTTGCTGTAATAAAAGTTTTTGCTTCTTGATTTGATTTGTTTTTATAGTGATTAATGTTTTGTTTTGTAAGTGAACTTTTCGATGTTTTATAATTCAGCATTTATGAGAGGATACATTTACTGGTACTCACCAATGAGATGAGAATATGGAAATGTTCCGTATTAGTTGGGGAAGTATTATTTAAATATATATTTATTCTAAATTATTATTTTTTAGAAATCAATTTATGCCTCCAAATGCCAATTAGCCATTCAATGATTTTATCCAGGTTTGTGTTCAGTATTCAGTACTCCTTTAAACCAATTTCCATAAAGAAAAAACAACCACTTCTATTTCTAACTTTCTCAAAACTTCAGGACCACAACTCAAACACGTCTGTCTCTTCTTATATCACTTCAAAAACCTTCATCTATCCCCATTACATGAAGCTATAGCAAGCGCTGCAAAGGGAGCTATCATGAGGTTTGCCAAGGAGGGAACCGGTACTGGCAAGTGCATTAGCCTCAGGGTTAAAGATTGCATTCCAAAGACATTCCAAGTGATGGCATGATTAAAAAATACAACTTGGAGAAAAACTTTCAAACGGAGTTAAGTAGCAAAAAGGAGTGGGTAGGTGAAACAGTAAACTACAATCTCGAAACTAATGCCATCAAGTGGTACACTGATGGATCGAGAACGACTGAAGGGACTTGAGCGGGAATCTTTGGGCCTAGAACCAAACTTTCTATACCGATGGGACAGTCTACTAGCATCTTTCAGGTGGAAGTTCACGCCATAGCGAAATGCGCAGATCGTAATCTCGAAAGAAATTACCGAAACCAAAACATTGCCATTATGTCAGACAGCCAAGCCGCACTCAAAGCGCTGAGCTCTTACACCATCAGCTCGAAGGTAGTTTGGGAGTGTGTGAACAGGCTTAATGTCCTTGGCAAAAACAACAGTGTCACACTTCATTGGGTACCTGGTCACGTTGGTGTCCAGGAAAATGAAGAAGCAGATTCTTTAGCGATGATAGGGACAAGTACTCCCTTAATGGGGCCTGAACCCTATTGTGGCATAGGAGAAAATGTGATAAAAAACAAAATAAGAGAACAAGAGGAGGTTAAAAGATTCAAAAACTGGAAAGAACTCCCAAAGCTGAGGCAGGCTAAACTATTGCTTGGTAACTACAACCGAACACGTTTTAAAGACTGCATCAACCTAAGTAGGAACAACCTAAGAAAAATAACTGGTCTCCTAACTGGCCACTGCAGACTAAATAGACACCTAAACATTCTTGGTCTAGTAAGCAGTCCAACATGCAGATTCTGCTGCGCACAGGAGGAAACACCAGACCATATATTGGGTAAATGTGACGCAATCATGCATCAAAGGAAAAAACACCTGGGACACTACCAGGTGGAAGAGGGTGAACTTTCCTCTCTAAAAGTCCTCCAAATACTCAAATTTCTGAGAGAAATTAAGGTGGAGGAAGAACTGTAAGATGAGCAATCTCATCCAGTTTTTAGGTGGGGGCACAATAGATCTTAAGGTCGCAGTGCGACAACCCCAATTTCATTCATTCATTCATTTCATTCATCCGTTTGGGAGATATTCCTTAAAAACCATTTGGGGGCCTTTGACCCCCCCCCCCCCGTAAAATTTGTAAGTGGTGCTCATATCCGTGGGGACTTTTTATAGTTTTCTTAGAATGCCACGAGGAGGCTATATCCCAAAATCCAGTTCTGCCATTTTCTCCAAAGCAAAAAGCTTTAGTGACTGGACTATTCAAATATTACGGTATCTTCCATTGGTAAAACAACTTTTGTTTGTCAAGATCTGGTCAAAGAGCTGATTTCCTAAATAGCCCATGACCAACATTTTTTTAGGTATTTGTATTTAAAATCAAATTTGCAGTTCTAAATTTGTTGGCTAAGACTACATATTGATCAATTGAATAGTCACTATCCAAAATTCCAGTAAAAAATAATACAAAAAAAATAAATTAATAAAACTTCATATAATTTAACAAAACAAGTTCGTTTTGCAATTAATATCTTTCTTCTTATAGCACTCATTTGTATATTCCAACAATCATAATTAGTGGGCCTGAAAAATAATTAAAATAAAAAAAAAACCTACTTTATATCCAAACAAACCTGATTCCATAAAAATAATTTCCATAAACAGGTTTGCATTTTTAAAGGTCATTCGCGATCACTATACGCCGAATGACAGTTAAATTATTATTATGGTGGCAATCACAGGAGTATACGCAAATTCAAAAAATTTAATTCCACCATTATAGCTGATGCGCTACTCTTATCAACAGCAGCAGAACTAGATGGTCAAATAAAATGTCAACAAGCTGTTAGAAAAAGCCTCAAAGACGCATCAAAAGACTCAAGGTCGATTGAATAATATTTATTTGTTTGTTTCTATTTTTTTTTTTTTTTTTTTGATTCCAAGATATTTGAATTAATTAGCACAGTAGTTTATATAATTTTTTTTATTGTATATTAAAACATTTCACTTTCTATAATCTGGTACCGTTAATGTGAGTTGTTAATTTATTAGTTTTTTGTTTGTGTTTTCTTTCGAGTGGGAAAACTAGCTAGCCAGCGCAGCGTCTGGCAACAATTGAAGGGCAATTAAGATTTGATTCCGATTTGATTTGATATTTTACTATATCAGAAGACACTACTAACGCTTTTATTGTGCGATTGCACCTTTCACAATCAGGAAATAATGGAAAAGTTCACCATAAAATGAACTCAGATCTCAAACTTTTGCTGCCTACATTATATACTGTAGAAACGATGTCATTAACTTGTACAACTTTGAAGTTTTTATAGGGATTTCGAGGTGAATGGAACTATATTTGCGAGTCAACCTGATTTTTCGAAGTACTTAAGAGAGTAATAATTTGGTTCGTGAGCAATAAAAAAGTTAAAAACTACCTTAAATCAGCTGATCAGCAAGTCATCTTCATTTAGGTAACTGAGAGATGCAATCGAGATTCACGTATGATATCGTATGAAATAAGCTTTCTTCCATGGATTTGTTACCAGGGTCTATTTTACAAAACTATTAGTCTTGTACATTGTACTTATTTGAAGACTTGTAGCTTCAAGCACAAAATAAAGCAATGAGTTATACTTTTGGGTTTAAGGTGCCAGTTATAGCTTTCATTGAAACTCTTCATTGAAAATTTTAATGATTGATTTTGAGGCGTTTAGGAAGTAAAATCATTTATTATTTTGATGAACAAATAAAGGTTAAGACCTTATTAATATTTCTAGCCAAAAATATAATTCAAATAGGCCCAACTTTCCACATAAAAAGACTTTTCTTATTTCAATGATTGAACTACCTTACCAATGATCATTGAAAAACTAAAAGTCAATTTTTGTGAAAAGTTGGGCCTTTTTGAAATTTTTTTTTGACTAGAAATATTAATTAAGTCTTGAGCTTTAATGGTCTATCAAAATAATAATAGAATTTGCTTTCTAAACGTCTCAAAATCAATCATTAAAGTTTTCAATGATGAGTTTCAATGATAGCTATAACTGGCGCCTAAAAGAGATTTTCCTAAACTATTAGCGTTGCAAATGTAAGCTACCAGAGAAGTGATCAAGTAAATAGTTCATCGTTTTGTAGCAGTGTAGCCATATACCTATGTAAACATTTTGTAACAAATAATTTGATTTAAGTTTCGCTTTAAAAATACAAAAGTTAATGAAAAATTAAGAATGTATTAAGCGACATTTTCAAAATTTTAAATTAAATTTTTAAATAAACCTCTTATTCAGTTATTTATTTGGGTATTTTATTGTCATAAACAGATTTTTAGAGGCATTTTGAGATGAAAATCCCGTTCCAAATCTTTTTATTTTTTTAAATACATAAATAAATAACTGGACCAGAGGTTTTTTTCGAAGCCTTTAAAATTTTTGAAAACTCGCTTAATACATTCTTACGGGAAGGTATCGATATTATGATTCAATATTCCAGATTAAAAGTGATTTCATAAAGGTTAAGGCAAAAGTATGTATCTAATTAAAAAAAAAATGGAAACCATATAAGGAAACTTATAAGATAACCATGGAAAGGATATTGCTGACATAAAACCATTAAAAATGGCGAAATGAAGTCCTTGAAAAGGACATAACTTAACTTCCAATAATTATAGAAGCATTAAACTACAAACATATTTTGAAAGTTCTCAAATACCAGTTTTCTACATTTTTCTCGTAAAATCACGTTGAAGGAGCGTAAGGACCCATTTAGTTGTTAATAAATGAATGGAACCCATTTAAAATTCTATGAATCCATTCCCTTAAATTTTTCTGGAAGTTTGGAATTGACGTCGCTAGTTTTAAGTCCCGTATTTGCATTAAAAACCAAAAGCTTTTACCAAATTCTCGTTGATATCAATGATAAAATTGAGAACACTGGGTCAAGTGGTGTTTCTTGATGAATATAATAGCTTTGCTCTATATTTAAGAGTAAAAATGGGCCGTCTATCAAATTTTGCTGAAATTCAATCAAAGAGAAGAAAATTGCCGAAAAAGTGTGAAACGATTTGGTGGCAACTTTTGACATAATTTGTTGTTGAAGCTGATGAGATTTGACGTACGTCAACCTGGCATTTGACTGACTAAAAAATGTCTGTCCAAAGAAATTTCTTCGGTTGTATGTATCAGGAAGCAGAAATGTTTTACTCTCTGATGAGCACTCTCTTCTGCCCAAAAGAAACCAATTTTTGAAATGTGGAACCGAAATTGCAAAAATATTGGTGACAACAGGTACTCAAAACTACATTTTTTATCTTGAAAGATAAATGAAATAGATAAATTGGGTGGTGCAACAGCTCATGGAGAACTAAGGCCTAGTGACTTACAACTCTGAACCATTCTTGTGTGTGTGTTGTTGGCAGGAATGGAGGGGACCTACAGTTTTTTGCCAAGTCCGAACGGCTAAGTGAGAAGCACTTTTTCTTGGAGGATTTGTCAGTTCCTCGCAAGAGGCAGTACCTCGGATAAAATATTTCTGTTTTTAGGTGGCAAGGCCCTAGTTCTCCACGAGCTGTTGCGCCACCCAATTTATAATTTTATTTATTATTGATTATGTTTGTTTGGGATATAAGCGCGCTTATAACCGAAAATACTACTAAATTCAAATTAAAAAAAAACTAAATTCACCCTAAGTTTGTGAAAATGCTATGCCACCATTTAGTTCTACCATTGACACATATTATTAATACGACGATTATGTCTTCAACATTTCCAACTTTGTGGAAAATGGCAAAAGTCATTCCCATACCTAAAAATGGTAACTCTAATCCACCTGAATTTCGTCCAATAAGTATCCTGCCTTTACTTTCAAAAGTTGCTGAAAAATTAATGCTTAAGCAGATTAATGTTTTCTTACAAAATCATAAACTTCTTCATGAACATCAGTCGGGCTTCCGACCAAGACATAATTGTACGACGGCCCTTCTCAAATAAATTAATTCCTTACATAAATCATTGGAGGAGGATAAGCTTACCTTGCTCGTTATGCTAGATTTTTCCAAGGCCTTCGATTCACTTAGTCATACAATTTTGTATCGTAAGCTCTTGACAAATTTTAAGTTTTCACACCAAGCTGCTAAGTTAGTGTACAACTACATTTGCAGCCGAAGCCAATGTGTGGTTTCTGGTGGTAAAATTTCCTCCTTTCTTCCTGTGTCTACTGGTGTTCCGCAAGGATCCATATTGGGTCCTTTGCTCTTCTGCATGTATATAAATGATATTTTCAATTGTGTTTCCTACAGCGAGATAGATCTTTACGCCGATGATGCTCAGTTGTCACTTAACAGATCTCTTGGTTTAGTTGAAGATGGTATATGTTGCATTAATGAGGACCTTGAATCTATACAGCAGTGGGCCTGTAACAACTCATTGGTCTTAAATCCTCGTAAATCTTTAAGTATGATCATTTATAAAAGCATTATTTTTACGGACGAGTTTTCCCCCATATTGCTCAATGGAATTGTAGTTCCCTTTGTAAAAAAAGCTCGTAATCTTGGAGTTACTATAAACTCTACTCTCACTTGGAACGACCATATAAATAGCATAATTGGAAGAGTGTATGGCGGACTTCGTTCCCTTTGGCGTTCAAGCGATTTTACACCTGCTTCCACAAGAAAACTCCTTGCCAGTTCCCTTTTGCTACCATTTTTTACATACGGTTGTGAAATTTTTGGAAATCTTGATTCTGTGAATTCCAACAAAATCTCAATAGCCTTTAATTCCGTCATAAGATACGTTTTTAACTTGCGAAGGTTTGACCATGTTTCGCAGTATCGAACTTCACTGTTTGGGTGCGATCTATTTACCAACTTGGACTTTAGATCAGTGCTTCTATTGGTGAAAATAATTAAATATCGTTGTCCTAGCTACATTTTTGAAAACCTTGAATTTGTCAGGTCACGAAGAACTTTCAATATTCTACTGCCACGATCAAATCTTCTGACCACTAGACGACTGTTCTTCAGCCATACTCTCAGACTGTACAATTCTCTGCCACATCAAATTAAAACGACCATCAACACCAGACCCTTTAATTCAATCAAACGCGACTTGTTTCGCTATTTCTGCGGTTCTTACGTTTAAAGAGCATACATTCTAATAACCTGAATTGAAAATTTATTTTCTTCTCTTTCTCTATTTTCTTTCTTTTTTTTTTCCTTTTTTCTCTTTTCTTTTCTCTTAAATAACTAAGATCTCCATTTGACATTATACTTATGTTATTACATCCTACAATTTATTATTATTTATTTGCTTTATCTTTTGGATTCCTCTTTTAATTCCATGTGAAATCTTGCATACTTAAAAAGATATAATCTTACATGTAATGATTTTTTTCGAACAATAAATATGAAATAAGAAATATGAAAAATTTAAGGTGAAAAAGTTAACAAAAACCAATAAAAAACAAAGATTTAATTTTTTTTCAGTAAATTGCGTATCATTTTTTTCGGAGTAAAGATAGGCTTTAGACAGCCTTAACAAATTAAAATAAAGACTCAAGGCTTTAATATGCCAAGTTCAAAACTAACAGAGACATAGCCATTCAAACTTTTCTATTTCTTATCACTTTTTGTAATATTTGCTACTATACATTTCAAATTTAATATTTGATGCACTTAGTACCAAGTGTCTTATTAATCGGGCCAGTCATTTAGTTTGTAGGTCTGGAAGCATTTAAAAACATCCAGCAGACAAAACTTCAGGCTCTAAGTGTCAACCATATTTTAAATGGAAAATTAAATTTATAACAAGAAATTTTAAGTCTTAAAACTTAAATAATTGTCAAATTCGGCTAAGTTTCCGAGTTTTACTAATTATATTGAAAAGTGGCGAGTGTGACAATTCTATCAGAAGTATAAGGGTAAATTTAGTGATATTTTTGGTTTTAAGCATTCTCAAACAAACATACTCAGTAATAAAACCCTAGAACATAATATCAAAGGGCACGGTATAGAGCCCATCAGCCAAGTTCACGGCACTACAACGTTTTTACAGGAACAAACGATTTTTGACACCCCTCTAATTTCAGTCCAAAAAACTCAGAAACTTCAAATTTTCAGAATATGCTGAGCTAGTTAATAACAATCGACTCACAAAATTTCATCTCCTTAGAATTAGCAGTTTCTGATATATATAACTTCAAAAATCCCAAAAACTGTAACTGACTGACTGACTGGCTTACTCACTGACAGATCATACAAATTATGGAACACTTTTCGACACCGTAGAAGCTTCAAATTTTGCACAACGGTAGGACTAGTAGTGCATACAATGGAAAAATCGAAATTCAGGGGCGTGGAATCAGCCCACTTTCTCAAAAATTCTTATAAGCTGTATGGAGCACTTCCAACTGTTGTAGAACGATGAAAATTGGTAAAGCAGTAGGGTTTGAGGTGCATACAAATATAAAAGTAAGAAATTTATAATTTTCCGCTCAAGGGGCGTGGCATCTACACACTTTTTAAAAATTGTTATCAATTATATAATGCACTTCCGATCATTGTAGAACGATGAAAATTGGTAGATCGAGTGTGGCATTCACCCACTTTCACAGAAATGCTATTATTTGTATAGAGCACTTATGGTTGTCGTAGAATAATGAATCTTTGTAGAGTGGTAGGGCTTGATTTTCACCGGGAAACATAAAATCTTTGAAAAAAGAAAGTGAAATTGAGATTAATATTAGTACTTTCAGAAATTTGTACATTAAAAAAAATAAAAAAAATAATTCGCATACATAGTTACATACATAGTCCAAAAAGGGGCGAAAAAGGTTTTTTTTGCATTTTCTAACGGTACTATCTAGAAAACCAGAGGCGATAGCGAAAAACGGATAAGGGATTTGAGTTGAGCACGGAAAATTACCCTTAGATCAACTCTTACTTAGACGTGTTGAAAAGCTTGTAAGCCTGTGTATTAGCACATTTTCGAATAAGGTAGTTTAAGACGAAGGCTAACACCTAAATAATGATTTCTCAAAATGAATGACCGTATTTTTAAGATTCAAAAAGAATTCCGAAGAAAAATGTTCATAAAACAACAATAAAACTTATTTGAACAAAAAAAAATTGCATCGAAAACGCATTTTTTCTTCAAAACTTTAG
Source organism: Dasysyrphus tricinctus (assembly GCA_963921185.1). NCBI lineage: Eukaryota > Metazoa > Arthropoda > Insecta > Diptera > Syrphidae > Dasysyrphus > Dasysyrphus tricinctus. Next base: position 213,146,698 of record OY992532.1, on the reverse strand, counting down.
CTTCAAATATCTCAAAAACATGACATGCTACAGCAATTCGAATTTGGCAAATCAAAAACCATCAGAAAAGTACATATTGGTTTATGTTAAATTCAAAAATTCAAATTTTATCAAACAAAGTAATTAAGTAGTGCTTTTGAGTGGATTTTCGGAAACAGTAAAAATACGTCACTTTTCAACTAGCACTTGAGTCGAAATGGGCTATCGCTATCGCAGTAAAAAACTTAAAACAGAGATTTCTTGGAAAATGCAAATACTTTTAATTGAACTTTGATGAAATCTACGAATAATTGATAGTTTTCGAAACAAAAGTGGACGCCAATTTGTAGGACTAAAGGCCATACAAAGTATTTTGAATCAACTTTTTATTTAATTTAAAGTTTAAGAGTAATTTGGAATAAGTGATTTTTGGAACTTGACTTTGAATAATTTCTTTTGCTGATACTAGAATTGATAGGGACTCTGGTTAGCTCAATAACGAAATAAGGATCAATCTATATGATTTTTGGGCTATACTTTCAGTTGATTGAGAAGAGGTTTTCAGTGAAAAATGATCATACCAGACAAAAAACAAAAAAGGAGTCAGATGATCGATTTGGTACTCGTGAAATAGCTAAAACTCCAACCTATAAATTTGGTGGAAGTAATTTGGGTAATTACATGAACAATTTTTTAGAATTAAAGAGGTTTTTTAATTAAACTCAATTCGTTTCATTATTTTAAAAACTATATTGTTCTTACAAAAAACACCCATTTTAAGTATATTATTTCAGTTGATATTATTATTTATAAAGCAAAAGTCTCGCAACAGGTATAGAGGACCGTAGTATGAACAAGCAGCATTTCTGACATTTGACTGTAACTGTATAATTCGTGAGTGAGTTAAGTGGTAGACATTTCGATCCCTCAGTATTGAATTAAAACAAAAAAAAATGTAAATAATAAAAACACGCTAAAACAAATTTATGATTACCTACAAACTTTTTGCAGCAATTTACAACGAATCAGGTTTGTATGCTCAATATTTGACAAAAGTTCATATCACATAACACTAACCTATTTAACTAGCCTACTTTGTTCGTCAAGTTTAAACATCTCTAGCTTATGTCATACAATACCACACCCTTTTGAGTGTCAAATATTTGCATTCAAATATCTCATTTACCTCAGCGATTAGTAAGTAATGATATTGCACTAAAATTACAAAATCAAACATATTTTTTTTTATTTGCGAAATGTCTTACTCAAATAACTGCAAAAATATTATCACTTCTTTTATAGCTTAGACGACAAAAGATCTTCAATCAATATACTATGGTGGCATCAATTTTGATATTTTATTTTTTAAAAATAAATATCTCATTTATGCCAATTTTAAAATTTATGCCGAATTCATTCACAATAAAATGTCTGTACAAAAAAGAAAAAAAAAAAAAAAAACAACAAGAAACTGAAAGTAAAAAACCTGCTGTTTCAAAGCCTTGCAACATACCATGCCACACACAATTCCATCGTGTGGTCAGAGAAAAATAAAAACAACAACAGGTATTTCCAAGCAAAATTAAAATAAATCAAATAAATTTACGAAACCTTATCATTTTGTCGTCGTCTGTTGTTGTTCTTGTTGTGGTAGTTCGTTGTTGCTGCCTTGATTCGTAAAGGTAAAATATACAGAGATATTTTTTGTAGGTACTGTGGAACGATACCGAATTAAATAATACCTACATTGTGTTATGTTTGCAACGCGTATTAATGGGCGAAGTTAACACTAGTTCCCTCACAGGAGCCACGGTTTATTTTAAATTTTTATGATCTCAACACCTGCCTGAGGTTTTTGAAAGAGCAATATAAAGAAAAAAAAATGTAAAGGTTAAGCAAGATCTATAAAATATTACATTGTAGGTTGAATACTTTACAAGGCATAATGTAATCAATCATAAATCATGCCTCAGGGAATTGTTGCCATCATAAAATCAACCTCAAATGAGTAAACAAATTATTTAAAACTTTAATTAATTATTACTTAAATATTTTTAATGAGTGGAAAATCCGAAACAAAAGAAACTTACCTTCAGCAAAATAAAATAGTTGAAGAATTTATCCAAACTTTGCGAGTTTTTCCACACTCTTTAATTTCCAGTAATTAATTGCCAACGAAACTATATTTTAAATTTTTATAAATATTTAATATTTTTTTCTATTATGTATATTTTAAAGTTATTTATTTATTTTCAATTTTTTTTTATATTCACTGTCGTGGAAAATGGAAAAATCTACACTTGATCACAGACAATCACTTTTAATGCAAAACAACAACAAAAAATATGCAGAGGTATGTATGGACAAAGATGGAAATTTTTTGTTAAAACAATAATGATGGTGATAAATAGCCAGAGATGATGATAAAGAGGAAAATAGGAAAAACAAAGAAAAAAGAGAAAAAAATTGCTGAGAAAAAAAAAATGGAAAATTCAGTTAATGAAAAACTTCACTCAACTATGAACAATTTAAGAGTAGAAAAGGAAAAGAAAAATTATAACGATCGCGAGGAAAAAGTCGTTTTTGTTTCGTTTTTTTTTGTCAATTTTTCGCGATGGAAGAAAATTTTCACCAACAAAAAAAAAAATAAAGGAAAGAAAGATCCAAGGTTGAATTTTGAATTTTAGTCCAAGAATCACAATTAGAAATAGTTGCCAAAATAATTAACAAGCAAATCCGACGGAAATGATGGAAAAATGTAAAAAAAAAATTAAAATATTTATCTGTCCCGATCGATTATTATTACCAAGAAGTGCTTTCAATTCAAACGCCGATCACTTTGCTGCCTATTTGCAGACTGAAGTTGCGCTGCAGACTTATGGGCAGTGGGAGATATAAAGTCAGGTAACTGCTGCCGTTGTTGTCTTGGATAAAAGATATATTTTCTTAGGCTTGTCTGGGCTGCTCTGTTTGGTTGTATGTATCTGTTTTCTGTATACGAGTGTAATTGTGTATGAGGAGAGGCTTTAAAGTGTATATATGTATAAATATAAATTTTGATCGCGAATTCAAGTAAAAAGCTATGACGGGGATCATGGCGATAGCGATGGTGGTGATGATAAAAGGGGTAGTGGTGGTGGTGGAGGCGGCGGCATTGGCGCTTTACTGTTAAATGCTAAACATAACTCTCATGGAAATGGCATGGTCGATGTAGGTAAGATATAAGACCGACTCTATTCGACTCGACGAAGTGATCATGATCCGAATGCATGTAGAGTTTTTAAGCTAAAGGTGGATATACCACAACTGTGGCTGGCTCTGTTGGTGATAAATGGTAGTTGCTAGACGCACGTAAACTACACTCGCATGTGGTGCAAGATATTTGGTCTCTGATTGTGCTTAAAACTGGTTACAAATGATAATGTGGTTGAGTTTGTTTTTTTATTCATTATTTCTGTGTTTCTATTGTTGGATTTTGCCGAAAAAAGCTTTGTGATCGTGTTGTTCCTGGCAAAAAAAAAAATTAAATGCTTATTGAAAAATCTAAGAATATAATGTTGGTAACGAAAATCTAAAGCAGGAAAGGTTAAGCAGGAATTATAAGGGAGGAGAAGGAATAGGTTCCTTTCATTATTTTTCAACTTTCAAAAAATATATTTTTTTTTTTAATTTAATCAATTTTCTATCTACAGATGGAGTTATTTCTTTTAAAGTATGTATACAAATCAATTCAAGAATTTAATTGTTATAAAGTTTAATAAAACATATCAGTCAAATTTAAGACTTGTTGGCAGAAATCCTTTTTATAAATTTAGGAATTGACTATTAATTAATTGAAAACTAATTTATTTATCTATTTTCTATCAAATTTAATCACAATAAATTGCTCTAGAAGAATTGATCGTTCAGTAAATTTTTTATTTTACTTCCGATGACTGAATCATAATTTAATTCAACTTAAAAGAAGTCCATAGAATGGATTTGTATTTACATACAAACGTAGGTATTTCCTAATTAGGATTTAAAAAGAAAAAAATAAACATAATTTTGTTTTCAAGTTCGCAACTCAGATCTTTTGTTTTGTGTTCATTTAAAGGCTTTAACTTGACAATTTTATTTTATTCTGGGGATTTCCAAAGCCACTCAACCTCAAATGGTTTCAAGTTGGTTTAAAAACACATTTTTGCTGTTTTGAACCGTAATCACTATGCGAAAAGACTCCTCAAATTAAGCTGTTTGAAACTATCCCTTGAACTTAGGATGTTGGGAGGTTGTGGAATCTCTCAAATTCATGGGTTGTTGAAAAATTTGAAAAATAATATAAGTAGGTATGTGTAAATACTACTTTTTCTTATATAATGACAGGGGGATGTAGATTGTATGGACGCAACTCGAGGAGCTTCTGTGGAATTCTTACAATAATTAGCAATTTTAATCGAACAAATAATTCAACTTGATTCTATTGCAGAGTTTTAACTGAAGAAGTACTCGCCATGAAAAATCTTAAAGCATGTGAATGGTCACAAGGCCTTATGATAAAAACAATCAAAATTTGGAAAGAAATTACACTTAAAAACGTTTTTTTTTCTTCTTATTCATACATCTTTCGATTTTCAAAATATGAGTTTAAAAATAAAATAACTTTCACTACCTCGACCGAGATTTGCTTTTTAAATTGCTTTGCTGAAATGATAGACATATGCTTTTTAAAAATATCGTTTTGTTCAGTTTTTGGAGCCAAAAAAAAGAAAGAATTTTGAAATTTTTTTTCAAAATTCTTTCTTAAACTAAAGCAGTCCGTTTGTGCAAGGGATATACTTAATGCTGATACCTAAAATGGGGTTTGTGTGAAAACGAAAATCTACACAATTGCAGTGCATGCTGCGAATTATACATCAATTTATATTGAATAATTTGAATGATATCTAAAATGATTTTGAAATTAGTCTGACAATTATGTCACACATAACCCTATACAAAACTGTTTTTTTTGGAAAAAAAAATCTTTAAACCAGAAAATTAAATGTAGGTACGGTTGAAGGACATTTGGCATATTAATATTAAGTGAGCAATTTGATACATCTAAGACCTGGGACTCTGGGATATTGGCACCCGATTTGTGTGTCAATTAAAACGTCACCAAATGGTCATACAAAAAGTAAGCTAGTTTCAGTTTTTGGACAGACATATGTAGATTTATTTGGGGAATTTCAATTTCTTTTCTTCAAGTACACAGTTCTAATTTCAACAATTTACACCTACTGTGAGCTTCAAAAAAACTTTGAAAATTCATTTATACCTATAGTTAACATTTTATTACTTCATCATATTATCTATCAGCCCTTCGTGTACAAAGTCTTGCCCCAAAAAAATGTATAAACCCCCTAGATTTCGATTAAAACAAAAATGTCCACTAAATTTTTGTTACTACTTCGTATTTATTCTTGCATTCCGAGCTTTCATTAAATATTTCAGATGAAATAAAAAAATAAATTAAATTTATTCCAAGTTGTTGAAGGTACAGAATTTAAGTAGAAGTCTAGTTAAAGAAAATATGTATATTATAATTGATATGAAAATATACTTTCTTAAATACTAGGGGGGTTCTTAAATTGGACATAGCCCTCATTCGATTCAAAACATTTAAAAACAATTTGCCTATTTTTTCAGATTTTTATTTTACCCCCTTCGCTGGCTCTTTTCACTTTAAGAAACTAACTATGGGCTTAAGGTGATTCTTATAACACACGAACAAAATTCAAGACGTTCAGACGAAAAAAAAACTGAAATTGGAGGGTGATCTATTTCTGCCCGTTCAGGCGGGAGAAGTTGACATAAAACAGAAACAAATTATTAAACACAAAAGGGAACACTTACAATGCCAAAGTGTTATAGTAAATTGTTATCTATTTTAGTCAACTTATTTTAGAAAATTACCCCTCCCGCCAGAACTGTGGGAAAAAGACACCCTCTCCGATACGTTTTTTTTCGTCTGAATCTAACAAATACGCTCTGATCTTTTCTTTATGCGTTATAAGAATCACTCGAGGCCCGTAAATTATAATAACTTAAAGTGAAAAGAGGGAAACAAAGAGTGTTAAATGAAAATTTGAAAAAAAGTGCTTCTCATCTAGCCGTCCGGACTCGGCAAAAAACTACGTCTGTGAAGTTAGCAGGGCAACTTTCACCCACGCAATTGGGACCTTGACAGGAATTTGCAGTTTTTTTGCATTTTTTTTGCATTTCTATTCCCGATTTTGCAGTTCGCCAAATAACGGTGTAATTTAGTGACCTGCTAACTTCACAGTGAAGTTAGCAGGCCACATGGCGTATCTCAGGAACCAAGCGAGCTAGGAACTTGTAGTAAGGCTCCAAATTTGCAGTTTTTTTGCAATTCAAGAATAGGCTAGGTCAGAATTTTGAAGTCTTTTTTTTGAAAAAAAATTTCATACTGACCTGCTAACTTCACAGTGAAGTTAGCAGGTCACATGGTGTATCTCAGGAACCAAGCATGCTAGGAACTTGCAATAAGGCTCCAAATTTGCAGTTTTTTTGCATTTCTACTATAGGCTATGTTAAAAATTTGAAGTCCTCAATTTCAAAATTTCCCAAGTTTGACTTCAATATGAAGCAAGTAGATCACATCGTGTATCTCACGAACCAAGCATGCTAGGAACTTGCAGTAAGGCTCCAAATTTGCAGACCAGTTATGGCAGAGCTCCAACAAAAATTCCCAAACAAATTAATTTCCAGAACATCACTTTTCGCTGGCCCCCAAAGTCACCTGACGTGACTGCACCAGACATTTTTTTATGGGGTTATGTCAAGCAGGAGGTGTTCAAAACGAAACCCAGAAAGGCAGTCCATTAAGACAATAATTAAAGCGATTCCAAATTCAATTCTTCAGGCTGCAATGAACAATTTTCTGCCGCATATACGTGTGTGAGCATGATGGAGGTTATTTGCGGTCTATCAAAACAATTAGTTATTTAAAATAAAATTTTATTTTCTATCCAATTCAAAAAAATAAGTGAAATACATCGATTAAAAAAAAAGTTATTTGAATTTCCTAGTTTTGCACAATTGGTGCGCAACCCTGTACGTCCCAAAAGTTGCATTAGAGCCGTAGATTCAAAATACATAAGTATTTGAACTTTTTTTTTGTTTGAAATTAAATAGGTCTTTGACTCGCTCAATTACTTTTGGTCTCGAAATGAATATGGTTAGAGTTAATCTGAGCTGATTAAGCTATGTAATTTAAGTCATTTTACATAAAGCATATGCAATTAAATAGAAACAAATTTAAAGCAATACAAATTTGAATGAAACAAAAAACGAAGAAAATTGTATTTTTAAACTTAAATTTGGCTCATCAAAGATCCCAAAAAAAAGTTGTGTGGACTAATTTTGCGTCCCTGAAAAAAACGTCCATATCTAAAAATGGGTAAAAAATGATTTTTTTTCTAAACATATTTTGGGGTAAACAGCATCACAAAATTATCTGTTTTTCCAAAAAATCCTTTTGGGATCTAAATTAACTATTCCCCCATTTAAAATCCATTAAGAATTTTTGAATGTTCACTTCTCATGACAAAGTTGAAATTCGTCAGTTTTTCGAAAATTATACAGAACATACTTTCTTCTCTGAGGTATTACTTGTACAAAATTCCAGAATTAAAATATATGACAAACTCTAATATATACACTGAGTTACAAAAAAGTGGTTCACCTAGAGATTTTACAATATTTTTAAGTGATTTTTTAACACAATTTTGTTTATTAACATAAAAATAAGTTATTCATCTTAAAAAAAAAAAACTGACAAAAAAAAGCTCTGCAAAAACAAAGCGGCATATAATCACAATGAATACAACACATTAAAAAATATGACTGCGCCATTTTTTTGTAACTCAGTGTATAAAGTTTTTTTTTTTTTAACTTTCCTTCAATTTTATTTCAAGAATAATACGATCATCATCTTTCTTTTGGCAGTCGCATTTCAGGACGTGAAAGTTCTTAGCATTCGTTCCCATGGCGTCAAAATCTGGGATCCAGTATGTAAAGAATAACTTTCTCAAAAAAAATAATCAACTGTTTTGATTCACATATCTACAACATAAGTTTTTGAATGAAGAAAATTAAAGAGACAACCAAATTAGAATTTCTTTAGTTTTAAAAATAATACCCCCAGATTTCCCTCCAATCAATTCATCTTGCCAAATTTGCCCCTAGCGATAAAAAAACCATTAATCTGGATTTCAAAACCAGGTATTACGAAATCTCGAAATTACAAAATTACCATTTTTATAATCTCTCACTTAGCAAGATACCACTTTAAACAATCCCGGACTTACGAAATTTCAATTTGGGAGATATGGATTAAAAAAAAAAAAAAGAATTTGAAACTTTGCAAGATTTCCGCCCTTATGCAAAAATAAAAGATTGAGTGCCTACTTTCCAGTCACATTATTGTAACTGTTTATATTTGGAGGAATCGTATTTATCCAATTATTTATTCAAATTTCATTAAAGTAAGGAAAAAGTCTATTTTGTATAAAAATTGAGTTTTAAATTAATATTTTTACTGTGAGATTTGAATTTTCGAGACTTTGATATTCGATAGCTTAACTTGCCAGATTTCGGTTGCCATTTGCAAAATTGTAAGAGATGTTGTAAATGCTAGATTATGAAAAGTATTATTACTAATTTGCGAGATTTCGTTTCCAAGATTTGAAAAAAATGAGAGATTTAGTTACTCGAGATTTTGGTTTTCAGGATTTCGTACATTCTTGCTAATATCCCACAAATGAGGTGCCAGAAATCGCAGCTGACATTGAAAACTTTACCCAACAATTTCTAAAACTATTTGACCTTATTTTTAACCGATTTTTTTTTACGGCATACTTTTTTCGGGAATATCTGACATAATGGGGTGCAAAGATTCCAAAGCCTAGGCCTGCATCCACTTATGTATGGATGCAGGCCTAGTCTTCAAATTGCGATCAACTTAAAGTTGTTCCTATAGTTGCTAGCATTATGATGCAACTTTAAACCTTGGGCAAGTCGAAATCATTTACAGTAGCGAGTCCATTTTTGATCACAATTACCACCGCCATTCGCTTGTTACATTGGGTTGCCAGCAGGGGAGCGTATATCGGAATCCCGATTTGAAAAACAAGAAAATATAAAGCGGGATATCGTAGTCAACCCGTCAGAGGCTATAATTACTTGCACTTGCCCACCAAGCAAATTGGCAGCAACTTTTGGAAACTCCAGGTTTTTTGGTATAAAGCTAGCAAATGAAAACTCAATAAAATGAGACTTTGTGTTTAAATGGAAATCCACACAAGTGCAGTACATGTTGCGACATAAATTAATATTTAATGATTTTAGATGAAGAACAATAACCTGTGTGTGTAACTACCTAGTTTATAGGCTGGAATTATAGCTATTCCACGAGTGCTACCTCGATCTTTAGACTTCTTTAGTGGTACTTAGTATGAAATGAACTCAATTTATTTCTGAATGCAATACTTTATTGAATTTGGAAAAAGTGCTTTTAACAAAAAATCAATAAACAAATATGCACGCAACTGTTGATTTTTTCTTAACAATTTCATCACATTATTGAACCATTACCAAGCATCTTCAATCTCCCGTCATCACAATACATTATAATTTTAGTCACTGATCGAGCTCACGTGATTATATCTAGCTAAGCATTTCATCTTAAAAGAACTTTTCCATTCTCAAATAAATCCCCTCATATTATATTTGAGGTGATGAGAACCAAAACTCGCCATATCCACTTCAGAAAAACTGTCCATAACCAAATTTAATTGTTTAATAACTTTTAAATAAGAGTATGTAGTTAGAAAATAATTTTGTATATCCAATCATAGATTAAAAACCTATTTGAAAATTATATTAAAAGTTTTGTTAAAAAGATATATAACAATTACCATTGCCTGGGACAAGTTTTTCTGGAATGGATATGGTGAGTTTTGGTTCTCATCGCCTCATTTATATTTAAATTCTTGAATTAAAGAAGATAAATTCTTCGTGTTTTGGATAAACTTATACCATAAGTTTTATATACATTTTTTTAACGAAATTCAATAACGGTTTTTTTGTGAGTTATGTTAATAAAAATAAGTTTTATATTTTTTGGAACTTCTGTACATACATATATGTTTGAATTAATTGAAATATTTTATTTAATAATTTAATAAATAAACAAAATAAGAAATAAAACGAAGCCATTACCAATAGATCCATCAGCTTTCATTTGATTTAAATTGAATAAAAGAACTTTGAAATTTTAGAGAAATTCAATTCTAGTATAACTCATCGGTCTCTATTTCATGGCAATTCCAAGCCAATTATTTTCATACAACTGGATTGTTTTAACTTGTTTCTATTTTTGTGCGCAATACATATGTATATCTTACTGACGTTTTCCATCTTGAATATAGTAACAATTTCCGATACAACTGCCTCGACAACAAATTTCTGATCTATAAACCTGTATTCGAAAATAAATTTCCATTCACTCTGATGTATAGCTGACTCTGCACGATAAATCCATAAATCCATCCATAAAGCTTTTTTAAAAATTTCAGATATATATACCACTCTTATACCTTGAGTTACATTACGAGTAGAGGCTCTTTGCAAAATTACTTGCTGTGTTTCTATTAATATAAAGAAAAACAAAAAAAAAATACAAGAAGAAAAAGCTTCCCCATATTTGTCAGAGAGTTCCCTATGGTCGACCACAAAATGAATGGGTCATACTACTCAGTAAACATACCTACTTACTTCTTCTTTGCAGCATCCGAATTCAAATCCATCATTGGTCTACATTTCTTTAAGTCGTGAGCTATGAAGAGAGAAGACTTCAGTGCAAAATTTAGTTTCTTATGGGCTACTGGATCAGATCGGTGAACAAAAAAAAAAAATAGCAACATTTCCAGTGGTCTTATTAAACAAAACAGAGTAACAAGACAACCAACCATAACCATGTGATCGCCAACACTACAAATCTTAACTGATTTTATACAAAACAAAATTAAACAACAACAACAAACGCACAAATATCAACCACAGCACAGACAAGCACCGACATTCAGTCAGTATACGCTCTGAATTCATATGATTTCAGAGTTATAGATATACAACTTCAAAGATACGAAACAAAAAATGATAAAAATTCAACTTTCACATTAGTGTGACGCAATAAGCGGTTTTTATTTTTATTTTTATTTTTATTTTTATTTTTATTTTCATTTTTTATTTATTTATATCTCGTACTCCATATTTATTTGTTTCTTTTTTTTTTTATTTTATTGCTATACATTGCAATGGATTTTAACGGCTAACTGATGCACTAAATGAATAGTCCAAAGAGTCGTGTTAAATATCATAAATTGATTGTAACTAGATAATTTTTAGCAATAATTCACATATAAACATAGAATACATTTTAATGACGGCTCACAACTCACCTTACTATCGGATTTTTCAAATATCATAGTAAAAATGAATTTGAACTTAATTCATTCGCTCCACTAAAACAGAAGAATATTATTTTTAATATTCTTCAACATCACAATTCATTTCACTTAATTGTTTGATAACTACACTCAAAATTAATTTTGAATTAGTAATGAAAAAAAAAATGAATTAAAATGACAGATAAAAATTTAATTAAAAATTAATTTAAGAAGAAATTAATTAATATTTTGCGTACGTCTCGTTACAAGTTAGAAATTAATAAGTTCTCGACAACCAATATTTTTTTTCAGATCGTTTATCTTTATTTTTGAGAGAGTTTTCCTGCAAAGTTCATATAAAAGTAGCAGGACTCCCATTCCTACGTGAGCCAAAAGAGTAATTAGTTATTTTTTTGTGTAACTTATTTGCAATTAATTAGCAACTAGTAATGTGACGCTTCGATGTTGTCGATGGTTTTACTACGTTAAATTAATTGGGTATGATTTCTGGGATCATTTTTAGAAACAAACGTATCCCCTCTCCCACGAGGCAGCGGGGTGGAGGTTTTGAAAAATTGACATCAACCAAAGCACATACAATGATTGCCATAACTGTTTTGGGAGCAAATATACCATTCTCTTATCTGTTTTTTAAGTCAAGGTGTTTAAACGAACAGCTTTTGAGAACTTAAATTTCAAATTCAGTTTTTGAATAGAAAATGAAGGCTAAGTGGCCTGCTTTACAGCAAGTGTACAATTTGAATACGAGCATTCGACCGAATCATGACCTAGAAAGCAGCACCTTACTTCTCTATTTCTGCCTTGGGAATGAAATGATGGAATGGCGGTCGGAGATCCTTGGTTTTAGCTGGTTCAAAGAAGGAAACGGACTTAGTTTCCTGTTAATTACGAAGGTAGAGCTCAGTTCACCTTCGTTTCGCTGAAGAAAAAGAAGTCAGTGAAGTCCATAGTATATCAAACATTGTACTACGACAAGTAGTAGACATTTATACCACTCTGATTAATCCATATTATTCAGTGCTGAAAACAGCTGTGGTTAATCCTCTACCGAAACGGGAAAGGACAACTCTAATCCGGCGAATTTCTGGTCGATTATTCTTCATGCGAGAATCAGCAATATATTCGAAAAAGTTTTCAATAGACCTCTGTCTAAGTGGACAAAGGACAATACAGTAGACGCTCGATATACATAGTGAAGTAATAAAAACCAGGCCTGTTCACTGTTTCGAGATTATTCACTTTTTCGAGCAGAAGTTTTCTAAAGCTTTCTTAAGGTGAATTTGATCCAAAATGCACATTTCGTTCGATGTGAATGTTTTTAATATTAATAATTATGAATTAAACAAGGCTTTCACTCAGGTTTTTAAACAAAAAACAGAAACAATTCCTCAGAGCTCTCAAGCTATGTAAAATGCTTGCGCGACTTTTTATACAAAATACGTTTTGATATAAAATTTTGTGTGTTCACTATTGTGGATAGTTCACTATTTAGAGATTCACTAAAACGAGCGTCTACTGTAATATCATATCGGATAATCAGTTCAGTTTTAAGGTGGGGAATGACACCATTTTTGTTGCGTCGTAAGCTCATTTCTGATATCCAATGGAACAAATCTAAAAAGCAGTGTACCTACGTGTGCCTGGCTGGTTGATTTGGAAAAGACGTTTGATATCGTATTTTTAAAGGGGGTCTTATATGTATAAAGCTGACCAGACTTGGCATATGTATGTAAGCAACTAATGCTTTATGCCATGCTCAATGTAAGAAAGTTTGTTGTCAAAAGTGGCAACGTAACTTCAACCACAACCTTATATACAAAAATGGTATTCTGCAGGGAGCGGTCAACTCACTGATTCTATTCAGTATTTATACCTGCAATCTAATTGGAATTCGAACTCAGGCAATTGTGTATTTTGACCATATAATCGCGTACATCATATTTCATTTACAGCGTGTCTTCGACCAAATTAATCGACATTGCTATGACTGGATATTGAAAATCAGAAACTATTCTGTTTAGGACTCCCTTGCGTATAGAGCTTCAAGGGACACGAGAAAGAACTGGCACAAGCTGGTTACTGCCAAATGTACCTCTTCTGGCAAGTAAAAGTGTAGTAAAGTACCTTGACATCTGGTATCTGGTTGGATCAGTATTTGTAAGTCAACAGATGTATACAAATGCTGCTCTGATCAGGGCTAGAGGAGCTATCGGGCTGACCAAACGGTTGTTTTAAAGCAGCTGGCTTTGGTAGCAGGTTGAAGGTGATTTGTTACATTACTACTTTGGATTACACAGAACACCAGAGTCGGAAAATACACAATATTATTCCAACCAGGTTCTATTCAAAGCGTTGTTTAGTCCACGCTAAACATTTTTGAAAACTCTTTCTAGGACAACATCGTTGTTGTGATCTACTTGGATAATTTTCGTGAGGATAACTTAAAAAGACAGTCTCAAATTTTTCAAGCCAAGAGGTATTATTTTTCAGAATTTAATTCTTTTTCTGGCTTTATTTTTCTTCCAAAATTCTGTTAGCTTCTTGCATACGAAATAATTTCGGTCATAAAGGGGATCAAATTGAATATCCTCAATAACTTGATAAGCCCAACCCAAAAACTACCTTATTATTTGAAAAGGTAGAACAATATTCTTCATTTTAGTACCTGATCATTTGGCACTGGCACCAACAAAAACTTTAATTTACAGTAAATTAAGCTAAAAAAAAAAGTTAAAAAAGGGATTGGCGCAGGGGTCCTATAACATTGACGCCTTAAATTATTAAATACAAAAAAGTACTTTTTAAAATGTACCTCACCTTTTTTTTCTTAACACAAGTTGTTATAACTATCACAAGATTGGAATGGCTTCAACGAATAGCTTAATTTTTACGAGAATGTGCGTCTTAGCGGCATAATTCGGTTCGATGCCAAGCGCCTTGGGTTCAGTAGGACTGTTTTCGATCGGAACAGAAAGAATAAGGTAAGGCAGGCGAGCCAGTACAGGTGGTTAAATTAAGAATCTTCTGATGGTATGAGAAAGTTGACTTTGCTTTAATTTGATCTTGGCCAACTTACAAAGGTTTAGGTGATAAGTTTTAGGAATTGTGGCGCAGGACAAGTCAAGAGCGGCTGGACGTCCACATAAGAAAGCGTAATTGGCGTTGGATTGGTCACACACTGGATGATCAAGAACAACATAGAAATCAACTGTCTTAGCGGAAGCAGAATCCCAGAGAAAGACGTGGCCACAGCTAAAGTACCTTGCAGCAGACCTTGAAGGAGGGAGATGTTTTGTTGACGCCCTATGCCCCAGCATGGGTTACAGGGCACGATTATGATGATGATAAGTTTTAAGTAGGGTTATTTAGGGTGGTACAAACAAAAATTATAAAACAAAAAAATTCAGATTGTGGCTTTTCTATTTTCTAGGAAGTTTTAAGTAGCTTTAAAGCCTTTTTCCACCGAACCCACAAACCGGCTTTCGGGAAATATCGATTTTGGAGAAAACCTAATTGAAAACACATGGTAGTATCTCGTGGCTTGATGGTTAGTGCGACTTCGACTGTCATGTCGAAGGTTTGGGTTCGATTCCCAGCCGTGCCACCTAAAAACAGAAATATTTTATTCGAGGTACTGCCTCTTGCGAGGAACTGACAAATCCTCCAAGAGTATACTTGTCATGAAAAAGTGCTTCTCATTTAGCCGTTCGGACTCCACAAAAAACTGTAGGTCCCCTCCATTCCTGCCAACAAACACGCACACAGGAATGGTTGTGAGTTGTAAGTCACTAGGCCCTGGTTCTCCACGAGCTGTTGCGCCACCCAATTTATTATTTATTTAATCGAAAACACAAGTTTTCCCATACACTTTTTGTAATTTCAAATTTTCGTAAGACATAAGTTTTATATAAAACGAGTCGAAAACTTGTTGGAATTCAGAAATGGGCAAAACAAATGTCCCTTTTAATAAGTTCAGCACCTAATGAAATGTCAAAAAAGAAACAGTAGGGATGCTTTCAAAAGAAATTGAAAACAGCTGACAAAATTCTGTCATAAATTTTAAAAAATTAATAAATTTGGTTGCGCAACACCTCATGAGGAACCAGGGCCTAGTGACTTATAACTCTCAACCATTCCTGTGTGTGTGTTATTGACAGAAATGGAGGGGATCTGCAATTTTTTGCCGAGTCCAAACGGCTAGAGGAGAGCACTTATTGATGACAAGTACATATACTCTTGCAGGATTAGTCAGTTCCTCGCAAGAGGCAGGACCTCGGAAAAAAACGATTCTGCTTTTTTAGGTCGCCAAGGCTGGGAATCCAACCCAGACCTTCGGCATGACAGTCCTAAGCACTAACCATTATGCCACGAGGTACTACAGTGCAGCTCTCTTGGAGCTGCTGATGATGTCGAGTCTATGTCATCCACATAGCCAAGCAGATGAGAAGACCTGTTGATGTTGAAGATAGTGCATTCCAGGTTAACACCGCTCTTGCGCATTATCTGCTCCAGGAATAGGTTGCAGAGATCACATGATAGCGCATCTCTATGTCTGAAACCAGTACACGCCTGGAATAGCTCGGATGAGCTGTTTCCCATTTGCACGTTAGACCGTGAAATTCGTTGGTATTTTCCAGGATTTGTGAAGATTTGGTCTATCGCTGATCTGCCTGGCATGAAGCCATACTGGTACCTGCTGATCATAGTGTTGCAGAAAGGTTGTAGGTAGGCAACATTAAGCAGGGATATGCCTCTGTAATTTTAGCAGGACATAGGATCACCTTTTTTGTAGATTAGGCATATGAAGCTATTTGAATAGTCATCATGCATACTCTCCTTCTCCCGCACCAGTTGATGAGCTATAATAATAATAATAAGTTAAGCCATATGCCTGTATAAGACCTTAGGTCTTTTAAATGCAACCTGAATTGCACGGCACAAGTTAGAAAGAGTAGGAGGATAGGAAAGATTTGGCACAGTGGATTGAGATCAAGGTGTTTATTATCTCATTAAATCTCACGAGTGGTGTCCAATGGGTCTTTTAGCTGTGGTCGGGTCACTAGCCCAACGCACTAACCTCCAATATTTAGGGCCATGGGTTTAATGTTGCAATTTGCAATTCATTCCTTGGTCAACATTCGCACTTACAAGCTTAGCAAGGCATGACATAACGTCAAGACCAGTATCTGGCGGCTACCAACTTGGAGGTAATGTATGCACTTGATGTGTAGGGAAAGATTCAGCTCATGGCCCCTAGTTCCTACAACATCCAACCACCATCATTTGGTGAGGAAAAACAGTTTGGTAAATCAATTTGGATAATTTGCAGGAATATTAATGCTGTAAAATTCTACAAAACTTCATACAAATAGCTCTTTAAATACCACTAAAGAAAATTGAAAAAATTCTTGTTCTTTTTTTTTGACTAGAATAATTTTTGATTCCTAAAAATTAGCAAACAAAATTAAAACATGTTTTTGTTTACCTACTTCTTTTGATTTATTTCAAATTTTCTCCTTAACTGTTTCATTGTATTAATAAACAAATTACTTTTGAAAAGCTTTAACCAGAAGATGAGTGACGTGTGTTTCAGTGTTGCAAGAAACCTCTAACTTTATGGACTTTAGCAAAATAATTAAAACAAAATGTATATGAAGTCACAAGTGAAAAAAGCAACTCTGCGCCCTAGATTATAAAACGCATACAAATTCGATAAAATCCAAAAGTCGCATGTGTACGTATGTATTTATATTGTTGTTTATTGTCAATGAAAAAGAAAGAAAATATACAGAATAATATAAAAACGTGTATCTTCAATAGCAAAATGTATCTCAAAATGTATCTTCAGCTTGGATCAACACTCTATTCACCCTATGAATACCTAGGATTTTTATTTAAATTAAATGGAGGCCATAGCTATCATATGCTAACTAGTTGGCAGGGCAGGTATCAGCGTCATCCTCGTCCATGTCAGCTATAGAACTCAGGTCTCCATAGTACACGGTATACCATAGAGCACAGGCATAGATGAGGATCGCCAGAATAGCAAACTTTATGTAAATCATGGCTATATCACAGATCGGCGAGAGAATGTAGTAGCTAAACTTGGAAGTTGAGGCTTTGGTTGATGGCTTGGGTACAACTGGAGGTCCATTATATGGTTGCTCTGGGTAGAAATAACCCGGTCCGGCGGCATAGTTGTTTCTATAATGAATATCCTCATCGTCAACGTACTCATGGTCGTGTTCTTCGGTGTCACTGTCGTAGTCGATGTCGAATTCTTCGTCGTCTTCGTCGTCGAAGTCATCTTCGAATTCATCAGTGATGATGGAGTCGCTATGGACATCATCTTCATCAGACCACTCCGTATCTTCTTCCTCTTCCTCCTCTTCATCCTCGTATTCTTCATTATCTTGAAAAGCATACGAAGCGAATGGATTTGCTGCAGGTTTATGGACAGGAGTTGACATCACGAGGTTGAATTGTGGTTTTGCTTTTGTTTAACCTGATTGACTTATCCAATATGTGCGTTGCGACCGAGCGAGCTCTTGTTGAAGGTATTTTCTTTATAAGAAGCAACAAAATGTTGATAATTGCGATGAATTGAAAATATATACATATGTATATGTATATTCGTGTCAGAATGGACAATCAACTATGTAGGTATTTGTTTACTTTTGAGATTTTATTTAGCATTGAATTATTATTTCAGGTGCTCATAAATATATGATGTTATGCAATATTTAATCTTTTTTTTTTTGCTGAAATCAATTTGTATATAGCAGCATCGGATTGATCTGAAAAACATACATAAAAAGAATTTTATTATTAATTTTTATTTTTGAAATTTATGTTTTTCTTTATAAACTTAAGGAACATATAAAAATAAATTTGCAAATTATTTTCTTAAAAGGTATTTAACCAGTTTATATTTTTGATATCTCAGAGAACTCGGCTATAGGCTGAAAAATGAAAACACCATTCCTCACAAAAATCCCTCAATTTTGCTGTCCAGTCAATTTATGCTCAAGAGGGCAAATTATGGGATTTTTCGAACTAGGTATAAGACGAAAGCCAACGATTTCTCGAAGACGAATGGAGGTATTTGAAAGATTCAAGTAAAATGTTCACACTTTAGAATAACTATAAAAAAAATTTCGAAAAAAATTAGCTCGAGAAAAAAAAATAATCCCAAATTTGTATAAAAATGAATTTTTTTTTAATTTTTAGATTCGAATATCTCAAAAACATAACGTGCTAGAGCAATTCCAAGGCCGGATTCGAGCTCAGCGTATGAAAGACCATCAGAAAAGTATATCTTGGTTCATGTTACAGGCAAAAATTCAAATTTTGTCACACAAAGTAATTTCTTAATGCCATCGAGTGGATTTTCGAAAACAGTAAAAATACGTCAATTTTCGACTAGCGCTTGAGTCCAAATGGGTTGTCGCAGAAATAAACCTTAAAAAGAGATTTATTGGAAATTGTGTATACTTTCAATGGTACTTTGATTAAATTTTCGAATAATTGGCAGTTTTCGAGCCATTAGTGAAAAACTCCCAAAAAATTCATTTTTGCATCAGTTTTAGCATTTTTTTTTTCATGTTGCGTCACGAAATTTTGTTGGCAAACCTCAGATTCGGATTCAGCCTTCTTGAGCACAAATTGACTGGACTAATAGCCTAGAAAGTTTTCTTGCTCATTCGAAATATCGGAGTTCTGTGCTTAGATATTATGGAATTGAGGATTTTAGTGTTGAGGATTTTGTTTGTCTAGTTTTGGGGATTTCATTCAGAGGATTTTGATTTGGAGATTATGATTTCGGAACTCGGGTACCTAATCCGGACTTTTCTGCCTGATCCCTTGCAGTACGTACAAGTATCACATTTTCAGGACAATTTTTCGATGTCTTCTCTTTTATGTATATAGCCAGTAGAATTGCTGCCTTGTCTTTTCCAGTGTCTTATAGACTCCTAAATGTTTACCATCTCTATTATGCATCTCTTAAAGAATAATATTTACGTTTGATCGAGGTACGATTAGCTGCATCATAATAGGTTTTATTTGCCGACTTTGGAGCAGGGTTGCCAGATCAAGAAGCACTTGTGTAGCTCAATTTCAGAATTCTCCCAAAATCGCTGCCCAAATTGCAGCCCAAAAACTAGCCCAATCTCATCCAAAAAATCTAGAATGACTATACATTCCACGTTTTTCTTGTTCTTGTTTTTTGGAATAATTTCCAAGAAAAAATCCTTAAAATCTGGACGAACTTAAATATGTATATCGTTGAACTTATGTAACGAATTTTCTTAAAAGTTATAGAAGTAATATAAAATTGGGATATTTTTTCAAATTCTTGTCGCAAATTTAGCAAAATATAGCCCAATTTATGATAAATAGCCCAATCTGACAACTCTGCTTTGGAGTTCCTTTTAAGTCTCAAAACTTGTTTTTATTGCAAATGAAGCGAGCCTTCTAACAGAGAAGCTACCCCACTCTGGAACGAACCAGGTTGAACATAAATTGAACCTGGGTTGTACCTGTGTTGAAACCTGCCTTGCCCAAAGTTTGAACCAGGTTGAACCTAGGTTGAACCAGGTGGAACTCTCGATGAACCAAGTTGATACTTGGATTAACAAGGTTGAACCAAGTTGAACCAGGTTGATCCTTAGATGAACCAGGTTGAACCTACATAGGTTGAACTTAGATTTGGTGTTTTCAACTGATGCTCAGAATACTGAAGCCATTGATAATAGTCACATACTCTCAAATCTCGACAACCATCATTTACTTATTTCAATTCAATTTGCCTTTGTACGTGGAACTCAGATTTATTCGATTTACCATGTGGGGCCTATCCATTTATTCTATCCCTTGCCCAAAACTGATAAATTTACGAACCCTGAATAATCATCGTGACAGTGCCAACCTACACTCTTCCAACAGTGACTGCGTAGACTTATTTCGTAAAATTAAGTGGAACTAAAATCAATCTCGTCTTAGATCAGTACCATTCTTTTCGATATCCTTTCACCAAACTGAATACGACCTAAATGAATGCTGATAAAAGCCAACAATTCAGCTTTTTTCGATTTAAGTTATTAAAAAACTGCCCTCAAGAATGCTCTCCAATAACTTTCCTTAATTAATTATTATTAACATTACTTTAATCTAGTTTTGAGTATTAAAGCTTAACCTCCACCAGGTAGAACGTGGGTGAAACCTAGGTTAGACCGGGTTGAACCTAAGTATAATCTAGGTAGAACCTTTGTTAAAGTAACGTCTTCGAATTAAGCAGGGCAACTTTCACATGTGCGTGAAGTTAGCACCACCATTTTGGATCTTCAAAAAAAAAAGGTTGTGCTGTAATGTGCCCAACTTGTGCTGCTATGTGCCGTATTAAAAAAAAATTGTACAAAGGGTTTGGAATTTAGAGGGTACCCATTTTTTTAGCGTGAAGTTTGCACCGCCATTTTTGATTTAAAAAAAAAGTTGTGCTGTACTGTGCTCAACTTGTGCTGGCTTATGTCGTAAACATTTTTGAAAAATTCGCAAATTTGCAAATTTTACGAATGAAATTTTTGCGAAATCTCAAAATTTCGTAAAAAAAAAGTTGTGCTGCATTGTGATCAAAAAATGATACTAGTAAGTACCAAAAAGAAAAAAACAAAAATTCGCATATTTGCATTTATTATGGCCACAACTAAACTTTGCGAAGGGCTGTAGCGTGAAGTTAGCACCGTCATTTTCGATTTTCAAAAAAAAAAAGTTGTGCTGTATTGTGCTCAACTTGTGCTGCCTTGTGCCGTTAATATTTTTAAGAAATTTGCTAATTTTACCGAGTAAAATTTTTCAAATTTTGCAATTTTGTAAAAAATTAAAGTTGTGCTGTTTTTTGCGCTATTTGTACTGCCTCTTTTTTTTTAAATCGCAAATGGCGGTGCTTACTTCACGCTTTGCAAAACTGTTTTTTGGCCGTAAAAGTTACAAATATGCGAATTTTTTTGTTTTCTCTTCGGAATATGGCAGTACAAACAGCGCAAAAAGCAGCACAACTTTAATTTTTTACAAAATTGCAAAATTTGAAAAATTTTCATCCGTAAAATTTGCAAACTTGCAAATTTCTTAAAAATATTTATGGCACAAGGCAGCACAAGTTAAACACAATACAGTACAACTTTTTTTTTTTGAAAATCGCAAATGGCGGTGCTAACTTCACGCTTCGTAAAAGTCTTATCTTTTTTATCTCTTTGGAATATGGCAGCAAAAACTGAGCCCGAAATAGCACATGTTAGTTTTTAAGAAAAATGTAAAACTTAAAAAAAAATTAATTATTAATTTTTGGCATAAAAGTCACAATAATGCGAATTTTTTTTATCTCCTTAGAATATGGTTGCACAAATGGAGCACAAAACAGCACAACTTTCAGTTTTTAATTACGAAACAGTAGTTACGAAATTTCGCAAAAATTTCACGCGTAAAATTTGCAAATTTGCGTTTTTTTTTTAAATATTTATGGCACAAGGCAGCACAAGTTGAGCACAATGCAGCACAACTTTTTTTTTTGAAAATCGAAAATGGCGGTGCTAACTTCACGCTACAGCCCTTCACAAAGTTTAGTTTTGGCCATAATAATGCAATTATATGAATTTTTGTTTTTTTCTTTTTTTTTTACGAAATTTTGAGATATCACAAAAATTCATTCGTAAAATTTGCAAATTTGCGAATTTTTTTTTAAATATTTACGGCACAAGCCAGCACAAGTTGAGCACAGTACAGCACAATTTTTTTTTCGAAAATCAAAAATGGCGGTGCTAACTTCACGCTAAAAAAAATGGGTACCCTCTAAAAACCAAACCCTTAGTACGATTTTTTTTTTAAATACGGCACATAGCAGCACAAGTTGGGCACATTACAACATCACAACCTTCTTTTTTTGAAAATCCAAAATGGCACAAACGCACATAACTTTCACCCAGGCAAATGGGACTTTGACAGGAATCTGCAGTTTTTTTCATTTCTTTTTTAAATTTATATTCCAGATTTTTCAGTTCGTCAAATAAGGGTGCAAGCAAGTTACCTACTGACTTCACTGTGAAGTTAGCAGGTCACATCGTGTATCTCAGGAGCCAAGCATGCTAGGAACTTGCAGTAAGGCTCCAAATTTGCAGTTTTTTTGCATTTCAAAAAAGCTAGGTCAGAATTTTTAAGTCCCTTATTTAGAAACATTTCATACTGACCTACTTACTTCACAGTGAAGTGCCTCGGTTAGAGGCACTGCACTGGGAGGAATATCACCAAAACGGTATGATAATTTTTTAATAATTTAGATTGAATTGTTTCTGAGATAGAATCGGGAAAATTGCCATGACCTCAAAATATTCATATAAAAAGCTCAAATTTAAGAGGATCCATATTTGCTAATTCAATACGAAACTTTGAAACTAATAATGAAATAATATAAAGATTTCGATTTTATTAGCACATCCTTGTGATAAAAAATATCGATCTATAAAATAGAATTAATAATAATTTTACACCTGGTTTGAAAACCCTCTTTCAATTTGATGAGCTGATGAAAAAGAAGTTGTTCATAGCAAAGCAAAGAAAAGTGCATAAGTTTTTATTTCGTTAATTCAATAAAAATTTAGCACTGAAGTGTATCTGCCTACAAGTTGTAAAGTGTCATTTCATTACTAAAAAACCTTCCTTCGTAAAAAAAAGTAATAAAAAGACCACAAACTGTACGCAACCGCAATAAACGGATTTTTCTTAGAAATAAAAATGAATATAAAAAATATTTTAATGATATTCCATAAATCATAAGATCGTAAGTGGGAGAACTCACGCAAGTTCATATCAAAATTTTTATATTTAACCTACGTGACACCGCTCTATCACGTTTCCTATAAAATATTAAAATCCCATTCGGCGAGCTTCTTTAGTGTTTGCACGCACAAAAATTCTCATTCATTGATATTTCTTTCTCATATGATCCAACGATCATATGCAATAATCAAACTGATTCGGTAATAAATTGTACATATTATTTCCAAATATTTAGTGACAAGAAATATCAATAAATGAAAAATAATAATAATAACAAAAAACAAACAAACTTGCCTTTTTGTACAAATACGGAAGTCAAACCCTCGTCTGATTGATTCAAAATTAACAATTTACTTAATTAATGATTTTCAATTCAAAGTTTTGCACAATTTTCGATTAATGAACGGTAGCGGCAGCATACTGACTATACTAACGCTGCGCTGTTGTATACATACAGTAGTTGTTTTCCGTTTGAAATATTAATATTGCTTCCCTAAGCAACGAACGTTTCGACCAGCAGAAGTACCTACCTACTCATGAGGTCTTATGTAATTCTGCCAATAAATTCGAATTCATTGCACATTGCACGCATTAAATATTTACAAAAAAAAATATAAATTGGGAACTCGCCGGATTGCTGCAGCAATTGCCATGCAAATAATGTATTTTTGGGTTTTTTAAAACATTACCAGTCCAAGTTGAAAATCCGCCTTAATCTGACACTTTGACAGCCCTTATGAAAAAAGAAATACAAAATTAAACAACATAATCAAATAACATGGGTGTGGTAACAAAACATGGGGACTTTTTTTTGCCAAGTGCTCATTGTTAAATGTCAAAGAACCTGGAACACAAGGTATTCATCTGTCACATTAGCGTGGGTGGTGTCACCATCATCAGCCATCAACAAATAACAACAAGTACTGCTGCGGCCATCAGCAAACAACCAGTTTCTGGTTGTCACACGTTGAATGACAAGTACCTATTTCGGTTTTCAGTTCGCTTCGCATTCAAAAAGAAAAAAGAAAAAAAATAGTTCACCCCCTATTCCTACCCTACCCTACTTTTATACTTTCCTTCGCAGTGCAGTGGAGCTAAGACAACGAAATGAAATTCCAAGCTTCAGGTTTTGTGACTTCTTTCACTTTATTAAATCAAGCCAACCAACTTTAATGGTAAACACGGTTGCCAACTTGGTTTACACTTCTTTGGATTAAGTAGTTTGGTGGCTGTTTTCTTTGGTATCTCAAAAGAATTGCTGCGATTTTTAAAAACTGTTACAGAATATGGATTTGAGTTTGAATAAATTTGAATTGGGTTAATTTTTTGTTCAACAGCTCTCTTAAAAAATGAGAAGTTAATTTGAGTTAATGGGTGTCAATTCGAGTTTTGAGTTGTAGATAGCTGATAGCAATACTTCATGAATTCTTCTTTAGAAAAGAATATGCACCACTGGATCGAAGTTTTTCTATTCTATTCTATAGTTCATCCTGACAGAATGTTTAAAAAATTAGTTTTTCACTTGAAATTTTGAATTGATTTTTTGAAACGGTCTGGCAAGGTGAACTTCTATACACTCAAGTGGTCTCAGGTTGTTGATCTGTGACCACATGTACAGTTCCTGGGGAGGGGTAAAAACCATGTTAAAACCTCAAAAAATAGGCTGTTGGTCAAGCGATGTCCTCGGTGAAGTTGGTAGAGGAATTCCGCCAAAAATTGTTGCCATTATTAAAGAGTCCTACAACAACGCAAGGTGTTTTATTTTACACAATGGGCAGCAATTCGACTCATTTGTAGTGCAACAGGGTGTGAGACAAGAGGATGTTCTATCGCCAATTCTCTTCCTGCTGGCGATTGACGACGCGTCGTATTGACGGTCAGTGTTGGTACAGCTGAGCAACAGGGCATCCAATGGAGACCGTTCGAAAGGCGCAGTCATTTAGACTATGCCAATGACATATGTCTACTAGCAAATAACATCAGTGCGCTGAACGGGATGTGCCAAACACTGCAAGTGAAGGGAGAGTCAAGTGGTCTAAGAATAAACAGCAAAAAAACAATAACTATGCTCACAGGCCGCTCCACACAGCAGAAGTAGTGGAACAATTTAACTACCTTGGCAGTATTGTTTCTGCAAACGGTGGTACGGATCTGGACGTTAAAAGTAGACTAAATAAAAATCGTGCTGCCTCCCCAATTTGAAAATCCAGTCAAAACTCCTACGCACTAAGTTGAGATTCTTCGAATCCAATGTCAAATCCATGTTGTTATATGCTTGTGAAAATTGGAAAGTCGCGTGTACCATTTCGAGGAAAGTACAGGCTTCGCCACATCCTAAAGATTCGCTGGCCACAAATAATATCAAATGAGGAATTGTTGCGCAGGACAAGTCAAGAGCGGCTGGACGTCGACATAAGAGAGCGTAAATGGCGTTGGATTGGTCACACACTGAGGAAACAAACGATGAAATTGCAAGCAGTCCTTTGAAAAGAGTCCTCAGGGTGCACGGCGGGTTTGAAGAAGTGAAAAAAGTTAAGCTGATGGAGAAAGCGATAAGATGCTACACTTGCAAAAACAAGACTAAGAGTTAGCCTCAAGTGATGTTTAGTAATATGGTCGATATATTGGCCCATAATGTCCTATTCAAATCAGCTAACCATGGAAAGAAAATTGTCTGGATAAGCGCCGCTACTTTTTGGAAAATCAATTGAAATTGCCAATAAAATACGAGGTGCATCTAAAAACGATCCACATCCTTCCTCGTCAACTCAGTCGGAAAACACAGAGAAGCCTATGTCAACTATGTCAAAATATAAACAATTGTGTAAGGAAAAACGCAAAACATACGAGGAAAACTTAGCAAAATCGTTGAGTCAATGCAGGGACTCTGCAGAATTTTGGAAGATAACTAGGAAAATAAATGGAAACGAAGGAAAAAACAGAATTTCACAGATCCCAACTCAAGATTTCAGGCAACACTTTTGTACACTGCTTAGGTCATCGTCGGACCAATTGATGTGGAGTTTCGCAAGGCCAAATATAAAAGATGGTATTTTAGATGCTGAAATCACAATGGTGGAAATGGAAGAGGTATTGGAGACTCTTAAGAATGAAAAGGCTGCTAGATCAAATGGTATATCATCCGAGTTTTTCCGATACTCTTCTATTACACTCAAGGAAAAACTTATTCAAGCACTTAACATCATTTTTAACTTCGCAGTACAACCCGAATACTTTGATGAAGCTCTCATTTTACGAATTTTTAAGAAAGGTGACCCTTATGATCCCAGGAATTACAGGGGAGTATCGTTTTTAAATGCAAGTTTAAAAATTTATACTTCACTATTAAATAGTAGGCTTAGTCAATGGGTCGATACAAACAATAAGTTAAGCGAATATCAGTGTGGATTTCGCAAAGGATATTCAGTAATGGATAATATATTTGTTCTTGGATGCTTAGCACGGTCAAAATTATGCCAAAATAAAAAATTGTACGCATTCTTCGTGGACTTAAAGGCAGCGTTCGATACAATAAATAGAGAAGCCCTGTTCTATAAGTTATATAACCTTGGTATATCATCTAAGTTTGGAAGAGCATTAGAAAAACTATATCACAACAAAAACATAAATGTTAAAAAAGGAGCCAAGTTCTTTCGCGTACAAGAAACCTGTGCGTAAAAAGTCAGCCAAAAAAAGTTATGAGATCTAAAATATATGCCAAGTTTTAAGTTCATGAAGTTTAATATCAAATATCTTAAGTAGAGTAATATCGAAACAATTCCAAATCATGACAGAAATTTTGGTAATTAATGATTACTGATTAAAATTTGGTGGGTTCACTGGTCAAGTTTTCATACATTTTAAATTTGTGATTAAGTATTTAAGAGAAAACTTGCCAAGTAAATCCACCAAATTTTAATCAGTAATCATTAATTACCAAATTTCTGTCATGATTTGGAATTGTTTCGATATTACTCTACTTAAGATATTTGATATTAAACTTCATGAACTTAAAACTTGGCATATATTTTAGATCTCATAACTTTTTTTGGCTGACTTTTTACGCACAGGTTTCTTGTACGCGAAAGAACTTGGCTCCTTTTTTAACATTTATGTTTTTGTTGTGATTTCACTCCTTTTTGCAAAGATTTATTTTGCCAGGTGAAAGTGAAGCCCTACCGCTCTACAAAGTTTCATAATTCTACGACAACCGAAAGTGCGCCATATAAATAATAGCAATTCTGATAAAGTGGGTCGATGGCACATGGACAGTTCCAAATTTTCGATTTTTTTCTTTCTAAGTACTTCAAGTCCTATCGACCTACCAATTTTCATCGTTCTACAACAATCGGAAGTGCTTCATGCTTCACGCCTCCTGAACTGAAACTCCCAATTTTTCGGTTTTTTTCTCCTAAGTACTTCAAGGCATACCGACCTACCAATTTTCATCGTTCTACAACAATCGGATGTGCTTCATATAATTTATAAGAATTTTTGAGAATGTGGTTGGATGCCACGCCCCCTGAACTGAAACTCCCAATTTTTCGATTTTTTTCTTCTAAGTACTTCAAGGCCTACGTACCTACAAATTTTCATCGTTCAACAACAATCGGAAGTGCTCCATATAATTTATAAGAATTTTTAAGAAAGTGGGTGGATACCACGCCCCCTGAATGCAAAATTCCAATTTTTCAATTTTTTTCTTCCTAAGTACCTTAAGCCCTACCGACCTACCAATTTTCATCGTTCTACAACAATCGGAAGTGCTCCATATAATTTATAAGAATTTTTAAGAATATGAGTGGATGCCACGCCCCCTGTATGGAAAATTTCATTATTTTTTAATTTTTTTCTTTCTAAGTATCTCAAACCCTACCAACTTACCAATTTTCATTGTTCTACAACAATCGGAAAGGCTCCATATAATTTGTAGAATATTTAAGAAAGTGGGTGGATGCCACGCCCCCTGAATAGAAAATTGCAGATTTTCGATTTTTTCCTTTGTATGTACCACAAGGCCTACCGTTGTGCGAAATTTCAAGTTTCTACGATGTCGGGAAGTGCTCCATAATTTTGATGATCTGTCAGTGAGTCAGTGAGTCAGTGAGTCAGTGAGTCAGTGAGTCAGTGAGTCAGTCAGTTACGGTTTTTGCGATTTTTGAAGTCCTATATCTTGGGAACTACTAATGCTAAAGAGTTGAAATTTGGTGAGCCACCTGTGTTTGATCAGTTCAGCAAATACTCCGAATTTGAAGTTTCTGACTTTATTGGTACTGAAGTTAGAGGGGGGTTGAAAATCGCCTGAGTTTGTTCCTGTAAAAAGGGTGTAGTGCCGCGAACTTGGCTGGGCACTACCGTGCCCTTTGATCAACATACAAGCGGGATGATAACAATTGACACCGAAACATCTTCTAGTATTGGAATAAATCGTGGGGTACGACAAGGCTGCAACCTCAGTCCTTTGCTTTTTGCCCTATTTATCGATGACTTGACCGAATGGCTTCCCTGTGGCGTGGAGTATAATAACCTAAAGATAAAGGTCATAATGTATGCGGATGATATTGTTATATTAGCGGATAGCCCGGCTTCTCTGCAATTAATGATAAATAAGTTATTGGACTATTGTGAACAATGGAGTCTTGAAGTCAATACTGAAAAATCAAAAGTAATGATTTTTCAAAATGGTTCAGGTAGAACTTTGAGAGTAGAACAGTGGAAGTATGGCGAGAGGGACTTGGAGGTGGTCAAAGAGTAAACAAATGTTAAGAACCTTCAACTTGAATATGGATAAGCACTTGCAATTAAAATCTGATGCAGCTAGAACCGCCATATGTTCAAATTGGAAGAACATTTTCAACAACAAGCACATTTCAGTGAACGCTAAATACGGAGTTATTAATGCAACCGCCAAGGCAATACTTTTCTATGGTGCTCAAGTTTGGGGAGTGAAGAAATTTGAGAAAGTGGAAAATATCCTGCGTTTTTTCCTGAGAAGAATTTTTTTACTACCAGCTAATACACCAAAATATACATATGTACCATTTGGAGACGGGATTGTCTACACTCCATGTGTCTACGCTTAGGCATAGTGCTGATTTTTTGGTGAGAGTAAGGGGTATGCAGGGTTGTAGACTGCCGAAGATTATATTGATGGATGCTATTCAAAGAAATGCCCTCTATTACAAGGATTGGGTTGATCTTGCAGCGGAATGTGGAATTATTTTGAACCTTTCCGAGGTAAATGCTATCGAATGGAAAAAGGCGCCTTACGAGGTCATACAAAATATCGACGAGAATGAAAGATACGTTTTCATTGAACGAGCTAGGTCTTCGAGTGAAAGAACTATTTACGCATCAGTCAACTACAATTTAAATGAAAGGAACTATTTCAAAGAAAATTTCTCAAATAAAATGATAGATAAGCACTATTTTCAAAGCTAGAGGAGAGCTAATTAAACTGAATCACATGCCACATAGAAATGACCTGGTTGATATCTGCACCTTATGCAACATGCGCGTCCCGGAAAATATCTACCATTTCATTGGAACATGCCCTATTTTGATGGAGCACAGGAGATTTTTCTTTGGGAAGAACAACTTGCAGATGAAGTGAGGAGCTTTCTCAATGGAGATGACTGGTTGCGGCTCTATGAATACATCACTGAAGCAATGTCCTACAGGACGAACATAATAAATGAAATCTTTTAAGGAATGTTCTTGTTTATAATTTTATCAGAAAATGTTTTAACTTTAAATTAATCTTTTTGGTAATTGAAAATGTTTTTGTTTTAACTAAACTAAAAGTTCTTAATCAGCGAAGTGTGATGATAATTATAATTAATGTTAAAAAAATCTAATATACTTAAAGTACATATTATATTATATAAAATTGAATACTTCAAAAGAAAGCAACTTATATTGAAATATTGTCACTCGGGCTGACGGCAGAAACGCCATGCCCTAAATTATTCAAATAAGAAACTATTGATGTTAACCGAAATTTAATTGATGAATAAACTATCTATCTATCTATCTAACTATGTCAAATAGAGATAATAAAACAGGCTTAAATTGCGTAAAATTTAAAATTTTTTCCTCACATGTTTTGACGCAATTATTTGTAGCTTGTTGGTATTGCAACTGGCGAAACTCTACATGATGCTTGGACGGATCTCAAATTTTCTATGAGAATTTTGGGGACACTTCACGGGGTATTCATAATATGAACCAAGAGTACCCAAGAGATAAACCCTGGTCAGCATTTAAGAAGCAGGCAAGATGAACACTGTGTCCAAGAAAACGAGACAAAAAAGTTAAACGTCTGGGCAAAAATGTCAATTGCCCGCATGCCCTTAAAACCGCAAGGATTTTTGCATTACAAAAAGCATACAAATTTACATATAACAAACAAGTTTTGAAGTTGCAATAAAACTCCAAAAATATGCATTCAAATAATTTCTCTTTTTATTAAAAATATCTTAACTATTAAATTATAAACCATACCAGTATTATTTAATCAAATATCTTAAAAAAATTCTGAGATATTAGTAATGGGTCAAATTTGACCCAAAGGCCACCTTATACATCAGTTACTTTGAGGGTGGTATGAAGGTTAAGAAGAATGAACTTTAGAAAATGCAATCGCCATTCTTTTTTTCCTTAAAAAACTTTGCAATCTTTTCTTCCAATTATGTGTCAACATCAACTTACTGCAATCTTTTGGACTTTTGAAGTCATTTAAATTCTTTGGATATTTTTAGTTCTATTGAAGACTTCTGTATTCTTTGATTTTGTTTTTCTTTTGAATTCTTTTGATTCTTTTGAATTCTTTAGTACCTATTCTTTGATGTTTTGAATTCTTCATAAAGAATTCAAAAAATGCAAAAGAATTCAAATAATTCAAAGAATTAAAAGAAATTTAAAGAATACAAAAGAATTCAAAAGACTTTCAAAAGAATGCAAAAATAATGTACGAAGTCCCAAAAATTTGCAATCACTTGATCGTGAAAAAATATTGAAAAAAAGAATTAAAATCTTCTTGATGAAATAAGTATGATGGCGACTTTATTTTCTGAAGTCGCATTCTTAAAAAATATGGTAATGATTACAATATCTTTTTGTTTAATTTAATAAGAGATTGTTAAAGGCTGCTTTATTACACAATATAAATATAAATGTTGAATATGATTGGCAACCATATCAAAAGTAGTTTCATCAGTGGTTGTATTCGTGAAGTCAGAAAGCCGCTAGCAGCAACAAACAGCAGCGTGTGCCAATATTGAAGGTAATCGACTTAAAACAGTGCGACAAGTCTTGTTTTATTTTTTTTTTTACATTTTGTGATTTAAGCTTCAACTCTATGTCTTTGATGTTATTTTTTTTTTTTCAAACTTTGTAAATACAATTCAGTTTTTTGAATGTGTGTTAAGACAGGGCTGTTGGTTTAGTTTTGTCACTAAAAGTCGAACAGGAAGAATTTCTGGTTTTGTACCTACATATGTATGTATACCTTTGTAAAATGTAGGTAGGTATATGATGGATGTATAGCCTGGGGCGGGTGGAAAAGCTTTCAAAGTTTGCTATTGCTACACATTCTTTAGCATGTAAGATTAGCTAATATTAATTGTGGTCTAGTTAAGAGTTTTGTTTAACTTTTTTACTTACGGCTTGTAGTTGATTGTGATTGATATAGTGTATGGCTCTTTAGAAAGGCGCAATTGTTTTATTTTATGATATACAATAAAGTTTAGGGAATATAAACATACATTAACATTAGGGTGGTCCTTATTAAGGTCAATATTTAATTTAAGTTGCTGCACCCCCCCTAGTTTATTCTTAGTTAATAAACTAAATCCTGAAGCTCATTAGTTTACCGTTAACCCAGGCCCCAAGACGGAAGGATTTTTGTATGGGAAAATGGGAAAAATATTCTATCAAATTTTGAATTTTTATAACTTTGGTAGTAATTGATTGAAAATTTTTGATTTTGGTATAAATTTAATCTATTATATAATTTAAAAACTGGACTATTAGAAAAAATTTTAGGACTGTTTTTCCTAATTATAAACATAAGGGGAATTCAACTGATTTCAATATTCCTCTATGGGTCTAAAATTGAGAAAATTTTCTGTTTTGATTCTTATGAGTTTTGTACCGAATCTTAGATATAGTTATAAAAGACTATATTTGTATCAAAAGTTAAGTTAGTTAGCAAAATGCAGGTTTTGCAAATTCCTCGAAAATAATCATTTTTTAAGATGAAATTTTATGTTTATGAAATCCTTCAAAGCAAAAGTTTCAACACTTTTTCCTTTAGAGCAATTGTCTTTGAGAAAAACTGCGAAAAAAACGTTCTCGAAAAATTATAATAAACAAACAGTGTAATAATAACTTTTGTATAGAATTTCATAAGCTACCTGCAATTTGTTCATCATTTGTTTTTTAGACTGATGTTTTTTTTTAATTTGGAAAAAGACTGAGTTTTGCTCTTAAAACACCAGCTCTTAATTCAGGGTACTTTTTCCGAAAAGCTTTGAACATTGCAAAATAAATCTCATCACCACACCATATGTCTTTTCAGAATTTTTATAAAATTTGAGCTTTTTGTCTTTTTTTAATAATAATCAAGTTTTTTACCTCTACAGGACTGGAAGACTATTTTCGTATAGGAACAACTCAATTTTGTTTTAAGATCAAAATGATAACCATAATGACCTTAAATAACCTTTAAAGAAATACCTATGCAAGCAGAAATGTTGATGATTGGATCTGATTTTTGAACGGAGAATATCTCTAATTGGTATTTCATTGAATTGCATCTGCAATTCTGTAGATAAAAGATAATTCGCATCAATGCACACCATCTGATGCTGAACCAAAGACAGTGAAAGTGGATGAAAAACTTGTCTAGATCATTAGACAGAAGTAAATTTCGTCTAGAAAGTTAATGCTTTATAGTGCCAATCGTATAATATATGGATTTTTAATAATAGAAACACAAATCAAGTTTTTAAATTCAAATATAAATCAATATATGAACAATCAAAAAAGAAAAATAAGATATAAACAAATTCTGATGAAGCATTATAAATTAAAGAAACATACATTAATGATTTATTACCTTATTTTATTATATTAATAAATAACTTGATAATAATAAAATTGGTCCACTAAATTTTTAAAATTTACATACAACTGGATTTAGAGATAATCGTTTTAATATATTATGTCTTATTATGGAATGTCACCAGTGGCGTAAAAATAGTTCGATTTAAATAAAACGTAATGGCAATCGATTTGTCACAACAAAGTCTCGACACAACATTTTTTTATTTTTTATTTAGTGTAGCAAAAAAGTTATGTTGAACAAACTAGGAAGTGTTGAAAAAAAAAACTTTGAACATTCTTGGACTATTACCAGCGCCGCCGCCGCCGTAATAATGCATCGATTTTGAAAAATGAAACGTAATCTGCTTGAAAAATGCACTTGCAGAATGTTCTCAAAAGCATACTGCAAAAGTCTTCTGTTCGAAAACATAATGACAAGTTTTACTGGACTAGCATTGTGTTCGATAGTTTTTCAAGGGCATATGTTCAAAAATATCATGTGCTGTGCAATTATGCACTAAAAAAATATCTCTACTTTATGACAAAAATATTGATAAGCCGGAGAACGTGTTCGAAAACTTCAAATGCGTTTGCAAGAAAATTGACTGACTGTATCCACACTCATGCAAAACATAGTCTCACTTACCTGCTATTTTAGTTCAAGTTGCTTCGACATTTAGGACTTTTAAAAATATATGAGTAATTATCGGCCATTCCAAAGTAACGGAGAAGACAATCGGACGCTTGTAGTAAGGTTTTTCTTGTTAAGAAATTAATATTTTTTTATGAAACTCTGTGGTTTTTAAGAATTCATCGCAAAGTACACAACACATAAATTTCACCAAAAAATTTTGAAATTCAATAAATTTATACAAAAAAATAGATGGTAACGGAGAAGACACGTACGATTTAGAGATTTATGACTTTTGCCTTGAAGTTTAACTTTGAGTAAAAGACTGTGAAAACACCATGTATTTTGTATGAAAAATTTCAAGTGCTCATGTGTAAACGTCAACCGATTTTAATGAAATTTAACACATATTTTTTTCTAGTTACCGTGATCCATTTTTAGCATGGGGAACAAAGAAATTCAGACTTTTTTTTAAAGTGCCTATGAGTCGTTGAAATTTGGATGAGAAAGTACAATTTTGTCTTCTCCGTTACTCTGTTTTACACAGCTAGACATGGTATAAAATCTATAAAAAATCCATGATAGTCATTTTTCAAGTTTTGCTTTGTATGCGGAATAATTTTACAAACACTAATAGTTCACCATTTATACCAACTTTTGTCATTTTTCGGTAACGGAGAAGACATGAAAAGTTTAGTCATTTCGAAGCGTATTACTATTTTTACGGCACTTCTATCAAGAAAATAGTTCCGAATTTAAGTAGTGTATTAAAAACACTTATACAAACTACACTGCACATCGCCATTTGCATCATAATTTATAGAAAACTGATAGCGACAAAATGCCGAAAAATGCGTAGCTTATACGGAGGATAAAGTATGAGCTTTTTTGATCACTTGCCTATTTTACAACAACAAGTAGAATTTTGCATCTACAGTTTTTTCACTAACTCTTATATTATATACTCTTAATATTGGCCTATTTAAGTTTACTTTTTTCCTTTATTTGAAATTGAGTTGCTTGGTTTCGATATAGAGAAATGTAACGAAGCATGAAACTCGTGTTTGATCAAAATAACATCCTAAAACTAGTATTTTAAAAAACATTTGAATTAAAATTATTAATTGAATTAAAATAAAACATTTTGTATAAAAATTTCTTATTGTGAACTATAAATATAAAAATTTCAGTAATCTATTACATAAAGAATATTAGTAATAAACTCATTTTCTCAAATTTTAAAATTTCGCGGCAAACACCAAGTTTCGCCATCTTTATTTTTCGCTAAGAACCATGTATAAAAGAAATTGACACAATAAAGCTCGCCCTCTTTTTTCGTTTGAATCTGTAACCGAGAATTTCATTTTACTTTTTCGCTCGCCATTCATCATCGTCGTCGCAACAAAGATTTAATTCGAAACTTTTGTATAAAATGACATTTTCGAGAATTCAAGATTCTACAACTCGTTGTTTCAATTCTTGTAAAAAAGAACTCATTAAACAGCTTTGGGCTCAAAAATAAAATTGACAAATGATTACTTGTGTAAATATGAATATTATGAATATAAAAAAGAGCGCTTTCCTTTCGCATAAAAATTTCGATTTAAGTTAGGGCCATTAGATATTGGGCAGGTCCAGGTATTGTTAATAACATTTATTGGTAAATTTTATCTGTACCAAAAAATACAACATGCGCCTGCAGTAATTAACAGATTTTTTGTATAACAATTATTTGAGCCATTTTTGAAAATTGTTTCAGATCGTCAAGGCTGTAGGCTGTTGGTCGAGGTACAGACAGACAGAATTATGGGACCCACTTTTTTCGTAATGTCAAGTTTGATTGATGTCTCGAAATTTTTGTTCTACGAATCCAAAACTTGGGTTTTAGTATTAGAATACATCGGAAATAAAAAGAAATCAATACCATTAAATTGACATCATGTATAGGGAATTATTATTAAATTGATCTGACTTGATAAATGAGACTTCTTGGGGGTAACCTTCCGTAAAATTTAACAAAAGGAAATTCTTATAAATAAAGAAACTCTTTTATTTCTTTCTTACTTTGTTAATTAATTTCTAGCTTTCTTCTTAGATGTTTTTTAACAAATTAAGATTTGTCTACCCATTATTAAATAAAATGCATGACCGGGTCGTACGTACTTGAAAATTGTATGTAAAGATAGAGAAAAAAATTCTTAAAAGAATTCAATACGATTTTTCAATTAGCTTAAACAACTATTTTGATAGTTTGAGGGGAAAAAAAAGAATGTGCATAAGTATATAAAATTTCAAAAAAATTTGTAATTCCGTTTTTGATATATCGAATTTTCAAAAAAATTGTTTGAAACTCTTTTTAAAAATTCAAAAACTTCTTTTTTGACAATTTTGATATGAATTATTATTTGAACTGATTTGAAATTTTTGTATAAAAAAATATAATCTAAATCAGTTCAGCTGATAGTGAGAAAAGTCAAAATAAATAAAATGCACGACTGGGTCGCACGTACTTGCTCTTATGTTCAAGACACTGCGAGTTTAAGAAAATTGTATGTACGAACATGGAAATTATGAGAGAAAAATGTAGAGAAGCATGAAATACGACATTTAAATTAGCTAAAACAACTCTTTTGACAGTTTGAGGTGAAAAAAAAGTATGCCATCTTAATTCATGATGGAATATGATTGTATGGGAAAAAAAAATTTAAAATCGTTGGAGCGGTTTTTTATTAAATTAATTTTTTATATATAAAATTCTTAAAACATTTTTGAGAACAAATTTTGGTGCAGATTTAAACTATATATTTATGTGTATATAAAAACAAAATTTGAAAAAAAATTGTCAACCCGTTTTTGAGATATCGAATTTTCAAAAAAAAAGTTTGAAACTTTTTTTAAAAATCCAAAAACTTTTTTTTTGAAAATTTCGATATGCAATATTATTTGATTTTATCTGAAATTTGTATATAAAAAAATTCATCTAAATCCGTTTAGCCGATAACGAGAAAATTCAAAATAAAAAAATACGTTCTATGACAGGTACTATTAATAGTTGCAAAGTGTAAAATTTTATAATTTTTGGTAGTAGATCGTACTAATTTTAATATATACAAAAATTTTAATCAAAATCGTAGGAGTCGTTTTTAAGCAAAAAAATATTTTCCTTTGCGGTTTTTTAACTTTTGTATGGAAGGTACCGTTATTTTTTCATAAATGTAAAATTTTTTCTACAAATATTTTAGAAAGTACTAAAAAAGTCTTAAATATCGAGTTTCAAATAAATCGATCATGTCGTTTTCGAAATATTTGATTTTCAAAAAAAAATTTTGAAACATTTTTTAAAAATCCAAAAAATATTTTTTCAAAAATTTTGGTACACAAAACTATTTATATTTTTTGGAAGCTTTTGTGTAAAAAAAATAATTGAAATCGGTCGTACCGTTTTGAAGAAAATCAAAAATCAAGAAAATGGTTCTTTGGGAGGTACCATTAATAACCATTTTTGAAAAATGGTTTTCCACCAAAAGAAAGCCTTTACTAAAATAAATTTATTGAATTTTTTTTAAGAAAAGTTGTCGAGCCGTTTTTGAGAAAAATACGATTATGTAAATTTGCCAAAAAAAAATGTATGACAGGTACCGTTATTTTTGGTTCTAAAAAAAAAATGAAAAAAACGTGTCGGCAGAATCACCAAAAACCACTAAGTAACAAGTTTGAAGAAAATCGATCGAGCCGTTTAGGCTGTAGACGAACAGACAGACAGACAGACAGACAGACAGACAGACAGACAGACAGAAAGACAGAATTTTGCCACCCACTTTTTTGGTGTTCTCTATCATCGTAATATCATGTTTGGTTGTTATCCCAAAATTTTTTTTTTGCACGAATCCAAAACTTGCCTTATAGTACCTATAATCGCAAGTAAAAAACGCATTTTATGAGGGGTACTACTAAGAGTTGCTAAGTTTCAAATTTTATATTTGTTTGTAGTAGATCGCACTAATTTTGGGCTACGAAAAAAGTTTAATAAAAATCGCAGGAGCCTTCCTTAATGATTTTTTAACTTTCATATGGAATGTACCGTTATTTTGTCATGAATCATAAAAGTAAAATTAGTTTCCGTTTTGAAGAAAATCGAAAATAAAAAAAAAATGGTTCTTAGGAAGGTACCATTAATAACCATTTTTGAAAATGGTTTCCCATTTAAAGGAAGCAGTTACTAAAAGTAATTTATTGATTTTTTTTGAGAAAAGTTGTGAAGACGTTTTTGAGAAAAATACGATTATGAAAAATAGCCTAAAAAAATTGCATGACAGGAACCGTTATTTTTGGTTCTACAAAAAATTAAGAACGTGTAGAAGAATGACCAAAAAACAATCAAAATCGGTCTATCAAGCTTTTTTTTTACACTTCAGATTCTAAGTTGTAGTGAGCTTAGAGCAAGCTGCAACCTACAATCAGAGGCTCATCATAAGTGCATGTGTTAGTGGTTAGTAAAATAAGGCAATCTAACACATGCATAATAAAATACTAATACAAAATTAAACCAAAAATCTATATACATACATAATTAAACAATATACAAAATATTTAAGTCATATACGTAGTAAC
Organism: Dasysyrphus tricinctus; assembly: GCA_963921185.1. Classification (NCBI taxonomy): domain Eukaryota; kingdom Metazoa; phylum Arthropoda; class Insecta; order Diptera; family Syrphidae; genus Dasysyrphus; species Dasysyrphus tricinctus. The sequence continues at coordinate 213,108,025 of OY992532.1, read as the reverse complement.
AAAAAATAAGAACAATCACGACCGTGGAGCACTGGTTCGAAATATTTTCTTTAATCCCATCTTACTAATGTTAAAATCAACAGAGGAGCTGTTTAAATTAAAAATCTTACACATGCGGTTAAGAGGCTCATGTATACCGTAGTTAGTTCTATGGAAATTAACGTGTAATAGTTCAAATCTTCGCAGGTGGTGAGATCCCCCGCGGTAATTTATGCCTATACAGGCTAACACATCAGGAGCATCTATTTGGCCATTTATAAGTTGGTGAAGAAATAGTAAATTATTATTAACACGCCTTTGATATAAGGTTTGGACCTGCAGTAGCTGGATCCGATGTTCATATGGTGGAAGGTTGTACGGATCAGCCCAAGGAAGACCCTTCAAAGCAAAGCGAATGAATTTGTGCTGTATTGATTCAATACGACTTTTGTGAATTTCATAAAAAGGAGACCATATTTGCGAGGCGTACTCTAGATGAGGTCGTACATAACAATTGTATAAGGAAAGGGTAACATATGGATCACTAAATTCCTTAGCCCAACGTTTTATAAATCCAAGCATGGAGCTTGCTTTATTAACGATGTAATTAATGTGTTTAGTGAATTCTAAATTTGAGCTAAAGTTAACAACCAAGTCCTTGAAACTAAATACTCGACAGAGTTTTTGCTGCGAAATGGAATAATCAAAAGCAGTTGCAATTCGCTTTCTGGAGAAAGTAATTGTTTGGCATTTAATAGGATTAAGAGAAAGACCGTTCTTACCATACCAAATATTGAAATTGTCAATATCGGCTTGCAGAAGAACGTGATCATGGTTAGCTTTTATTGACTTAAATATCTTCATATCATCAGCAAATATAAGAATATCACTAGAGCGTATACATGAAACAACATCATTTATAGTCAGGATAAATAAAAATGGGCCTAGATGACTTCCCTGGGGCACACCGGAGTGAGCAAAGAATGAATTTGAAAGGCAGTTTCTAAATCTTACTAGGTACGATCTATTTTCAAGATATGACTTTATCCATGTAATAAAGAAATTTGGAAAACCAAAAGCTTTAAGTTTGAAGATAATGATGTTGTGACTAAGTTGGTAGAACGCTTTAGAGAAATCAGTGTATATACAATCAACGTCACTTTCATTTTCTAAAGCATAAGAACATTTATGCAAGAACGTAAGTAGGTTTGTTACTGTTGATTTTCTTCTCACAAAACCATGCTGTTGATCACAAATTAAATTCTTGGTATGGAATGCTAAAGTCTCACACACATCTTGTTCAAAGAGCTTTGATCTAAATGACAGTTTTGATATAGGCCTATAATTAGAAATATCAGTCTTATCACCCTTTTTAAAAATTGGAGTTAGGAATGAAGTTTTCCATTAATAAGGAAATTTGCCTGATTTAATAGAAAGCTCAAACAAAAATTGAAGAGGTTCAGATAGAATATGTCTACAATTTTTCAATAATATTGGGGAAATTCCATCTGGTCGAGAATGAGAAAACGAAAATTAGCCTGCTACACGAATAAAAATGAAAAGTGAACAATTTTGTTTAATCGATCAATAACTGCATATGGGTGATTTTACAAATAATGGAAGAAAATTATAGTAATTTTGGAAAAAAAACATTTTTGGAAGCAAATCGACATAAGAACTAACTATAGTTAAAGTTGAGAACGTCTTTCCACAAAATTGAATGCGGCCAGTCAAAAATATCGATTTTATGGGCATTTTTTTGAAAACAGGTGTTGCATCAGGGAACTGAATTTTTTTTATAAATCTTTTCCTATTTTAGGTAAATTTTTTTAGAAAATCGTACCACTCTTTTAAACGTAAAAACTACACCTCCCCACACACACAATTTGTTTTCTTGTTCCGAAACAACCTGTGCCCTGTAGCGTTTTTATGAATTTTATGCAAAACACCCTGTATATAGCTGCTTATTATAAAATTATTAAGCAAAAGTTGTGCTTTTTTTTTACAATTATTTTAAAAGAAAAGCAGCATTTATTGAACATTTCTGAGGCTTCTAGATAGAAAAGCAGTCACTTAAATTCAAAAGGACTGAAACCGGGGGACTGAGTGTTTTCATAGTTTTTGCTCCAAAAACTTGTAACGCATTGTACGAAAAAAAAAAAAAAAATAAATTATATAACTAGGGTTTTACTTTGCCTATAGTATAATGTTAAAAAATATTTCTTATTATTAAGATTTAACTTTAAAATGTCATGTTTTAACAACCGCAAAAATTTTAAACGTTATATTTAAAATATAAATTTAAAATTTCAATCAAACAGACCTAACCAACCACAGAATGTCATTTTTGCAAACTGACAAGCTGTCACTGTCATTCAAATTAGCAAAAATTTAGTTATAAAAAATTATTTCCCCGTTTGCTTCTGGATTCCGAAAAATATAAATTCTTATTTTTAAGATATTTATGTAAGCACCAAGTGTTTGATTTAGAATTGATAACAGCATTGAATACTCAAAACAATAATTGTATTTAGTAACGTTAGATTTTTAAAGAAAGTAGTTTGAAAAAAATAATCATCTTTTCTAATTTTGAAAACCTTTTTTTTTCAAATAAATATCAGAAATAAACAAAAAAAAAAACAATTTTATTTAAAAGGTAGCTAGAGAATTTATTTTGAGCAACAACTACATCTTAACTCATAAAAACTCAGGTTTTGTCTCAAATAAAAAAACATTCAAAGTCAGTATTTCAGAAAGTGCAAGTCAAAGTAAAGCTTAAACAAACAATGTTTTGTTTATAATAATAAAGCTTTATTTACTCATATATTTATAAACTTTAGAGTAATTAATCTGAATTCATTTAAATTCCAGTGTATTACAATTGGAATTGACAAATAATGAATCATCAAGAGAACGGTAACTTTTCTGCTTCACTGTTCACTCAATAATCACAACAAACCGACCAATTCATTTTTTTGGCTCCGGAGCTTTAAGAGCAAACAAAAGGTACCAATAAGTTAATTAAGTTTTAATAAGTTTTTGTTTTATGTCAAAAATATTTCAAAACATCACACTCACAAAGCAAACCTTGTAATTAAGGCGTAGCTCATATTTGAAGTAAAAGAAAATAATAAAAATCGTGTAAAATAAACTGGAATGAACGCACTTACCAAACAACGAGTGTAAACAAAACGACAATAGGTTAACAACTAACTGACTCATTTTGTTATAAAAATTAGTCTCAAACTTTTCAATACGAATTAAAAGCTTCGATCTTGTCTTCGTGCGCACTGTTGGAGTGCGGTAAGCTTTGAAAGTTATATCTTGGACTCAAACCCAAGAAGAAACAAGAAACAAAAGATCTGCATACTTACAGGCAGACATTCAAAACAAAAATCAACATTTTTTAATTTGATTTTTATTGCAACAATCATTTTTTATAGAGAGGAAAATATTGTACACTTTGTCTAACTTAAAATTTATTAAAACTATAACAAAAAAAAAACTATTAAAAATAAAACTTAACAATTTACACTAAAGCTATCTATCATACACAAAAGTAACACCATCTCACTCCCTCAGCTACTTTTTTTCTATCTCATTCTATCTTCTTCTTCTCTTTATTCAATGGCCTCGATTATCTCATATTCATCCTCAAGTGATCGATCGTAATCGATGTTGTAACGGTTCTTTATTCTACTTTTGTAGTCCTTGAGCTTTTCAGCATCAATATTCTTAGGATTTTTTGGTAGTTTACCGTTATGGTTGCTGCTTAGACTATTTTGTTGTGGTTGCTGCCTGTTGTTGTTATTATTATTTTTGTTGTGCATTGAGTATTTAACAGTACCTCTTAAACTATTATTAATATTTTTGGTTATTGTGCGGGTAGTAGTTGTTGTTGTAGTTAATTTAGTTGACAATTTAGATTGCGATTGACTATGATTAAGTCGACTGCGTTGAGTTGTGACGAATTGTTGACTCCTAGAGCCAGAACGAGAGTTTTTTTTGGTGGTTGTGATTTTGGCAGAACTTGTGGATGAATTTCGATAATCGCTAGCCCTATATCAAGTTGATTCGGTTGTTGTTTCGCTAAGGTACAATTCCTCATTGTTGCGATAGAGTTGCTCAGCGGATTCACAATTCACATTGGTCCACCAATCGCATACACGAACGGCTTGATTGAAAACTGTTCCATTGGGACAGAGGAAGGAATATTGATGACCGGAATGAAGACACCAATGCCAGACCTTCATGTTGAAAAAAAAAAAGAATTATGTGAGGATTTTCGGTTGAATGAAGGCTTATTTGAACTTTACCTGACAACGAGTCTCTGGGTCGGCATAGTATCCTGGAAGCCTCCCTTGGCAGTTGAATGCAAGTCCTTTAGGCACTGCTTCGTACGCTGGATAGTCTTCACCCGCTATGTAACCGTCAATTTGCTAAAAAAAGAAAACAGAAAAAGAAAATTGTTAGTAAGGAAATATATTTTTTGATTACATTTCGAAGGATTTTGGAAAGATTCGACAGTTTAAATAGAAAATATAATTTTTGTTGATTTTTCTTCCCCCTTTTCAGGGTACTAATAAGCTCTTTAGTCCAGTCAATTTAGACTTTTTTTAAGAGATTGGGGAAGCAATTTTTTCTTGATTTCGTTCAAGCACCATACAAAAAGCTTAAGTCCAAATTTTCGACCACAAACCCTTTGCATGGTTGCCGCTATATTGATTTAAAGAGTGAATTTGTTTTTAACGAAATAATATCCGTAATTTAAATTGATCGAAAAAATAAAAATGCATTCCTAACAAAAAGGGTAAGTTCTACAAACAAATAGTATTTTTTTCAAATTTTGGGCATTTAACGAGTTATAACCAATTATGTATAAGCAAAACAAGATGGAGTTCAAACATTTTAAATCAATGTTTTCCTTTCAGTATTACGCGAAAATTTCTTTCAAAAATTCTAGTAATCAATCACTGTATCCTACAGTTTTGTCTTTAACATTATCTGCTTATAAGCAATTGTTTACCAACTGTATTGGCTGAAAGGTATCCGCACATCATTATAATTAAGTGTTTTGAAGTGTGAGTGGGGTTTTCTCAATATGGAAACGGGAAATACATTTTTGATTTTTGAGTTCGTTGAAGTACTATAAAAAAAGCTTAAATCGAAATGTTCGACCATCAATCCAAAACAGAGTTGCCGCTATCTTCAATAAAGGAGTGAACTCGTTTTTCACAAATAAAATCAGTTTTTTAAATTTATCGTATTTTGTGTGTTTAAAGAGCTATAACTAATTAAGAGCAAAAAAAGGAGCTTACATATTTTTAATTTAATTTTTGTTCAGTGCTACGTAAAAACTTTCTCCTAACAGTTCCTTAAAATTAGTTAGCTTATACAGTTTGTATCTTAATATTTTCTAAGTCCAAACAATTGTTTACGTACTGTTGCAACTGAAAAGGCTTCCAAACGCAGCATCACACTTAAAATATTGCAGACAAAATCGTACCTTCCTAGATTTCTTGTTTTGAATCAATGCAAGGCTCAGTTGTTAGTTGGAAAACAGTATTTTCTCAAGATGGTGGAAGCTTGCAGAACAAATATAATCACGTATCTGATATGCAAAATAATATTTATATACATATGTATGTGTTTGAAAACCTAAAATACTTTTATAAGCTGCTATCTAAAAAAATATTTATTGTGACTTCTCTGCGCTGAATATTATGTGATGAATCGATTGATCAAATATAGAGGTTGATAGTCCACTTCATTTCTAATGATTTCTGATTTTTAAACCCATCCATTAAAAATATAAAATCAAATAAGTACCTACTTGAAAAAATTGATCCCGAAAAATTGCGATTTTTAAACAAATTTTTCCCAAAAACTAACACATCAGACAAAAATTCGTCAAACAAAATATTTTTTATTGAATAATTTTGAATGAACAACAACAACTTGTGTGTGTTACCATCAAGTTTATAGGCTGGAGTTATAGCTATTTCACGAGAGCCACCTTGTATGACCAACGAATTGTTGGCATACGAATCGGTGCATGGGGAAAAAAGAAAGAAACCGACTGAACAATAACAAGCTTGTGTGTGTTAGTGCTAGTCGCTGTTGCAATTGATAAACAACGAAACCTGCATTGGGATAGAGCTAACCATGTGGCTTCAGTGGCGCGGTGTGTAGTGCATCGGCCTCTGAATCGCAAGGTTCATGGTTCGCTCCCATATGACGGAAAAGAGTTTTTCAATTAATATACGAGCATAGCCAGACTAAGCACCATTAAAGGAGTCTGATGATCGAGGTGGCTCTCGTGAAATAGCTATAACTCCAGCCTATAAACTTGGTGGTAACACACACAAGTTGTTGTTGTTCATTCAAAATTATTCAATATACATTGATGTATAATGCGCAGCATGCACTGCACTTGTGTGTGAATTTCCATTTTACACACAAGACCCAACTTAAAAAATATTTTTTAATTTTATTGCCATACCTAATATAAATTTTTTTAACTATAAGTATCATCCTGATTTAATGCTATTTATTTATTAGCCATCTACTTCCCCGTTTTTGACTTTTAAACGTTCATATCTGCATTCCTTTATTTTTACGAATTTTTCATTACACCTTCGACTTTCTTGTAGTTGCATAATCTATCGAATAAAAAAGAAAAAACATTTTTCTACCTTCCCCCGTTTAGAAAATAGCCAAAACCGAGCTCACTCTTTAAACTGCAAACGGTTGTTGGTCGAAAAAACTGGATTTAAGCTTCCTATAAAGTACTCTTACGATGGTAAGAGAAACATGCATGGCTTCCCCAGTGTTTTATTAAATTCCCAAAGGAGCTATGACGTAATATACTGGACTACTTGCTCTTATTTCTTAAATACCTTACGGTGAATTTTTCACAGAGTCCTAACGTTAGAACCTAACGGTATTAGTCCTGAGGTTAGTACTCAAATCAATATATCTCTCATTTCTTCATACAAACAAGAACTACATTACATATGAATGAATGATACTGATTTTAGTAGCAACATTAGGAATAGGATCAGTACTAACGTAAGTAGGTAAAGGTATGTAGGTACTCTGTGAAGATATTGGCTGTTAGAATTCTATCCAGTGCATATGATTATTTATTTTTGAATTTCACTCTAAAAAAACTATTTATTTATAGTTAACAACAATTATCTTATTTTTTGTACGTGTTTGGACTTTAAGAGTGATCTGGTTCCATTCAAAGAAAGTGCTTCAAAAATTTATTTGTCAGCAGCGTCGTAGTATTTTCTAAGCATGTTATAATATGATTGGATGATTATCAAGACTAGAAATAAGAAGAAATAAATGTACACTGTCTAGGAAATTATTTTCCTCATTAGCATTGAGAAGTGAGGTTACATAAACGGTTCCGTGGATATCATTACCATTTTGTCATTGTCACTGCAAAGCTGGTTTGGCATATCTTCGCTATACCAAACATATCTTTGCTGTAGCAATCTTTCAACATTTTCGTCACTTCTATTCATTTTGACAATAAAATAACAGTACTAATTATTATGTCTCGGAGAACGCTGATGGAATATCGAATATTTTTACAAAAACTATAGGCCAAACTCCATATTTTGTGTGCACCACACTCTGCAAGCTCATAGGCGATACAGTTTGAACATTAAAAAAGGTAAATGGATGGACTCTGTTACACGACACGCACCCATTGAAGTATTTGAAGTTGAAAACTCGTTGCGGTGGTGGGTGGTTAAGGGTTAGGTGCTTTTCGCTGTGTTTTTTGTTTAGCAAAATGCTTTTACAGATTTGATACAATGAATTAATAAAATCACAAAAACAAAACAACAATTGGTTCAATTGTGATTTAATTTTTCAATCTCTTCTGGTGTAAGTGGACAGCGGTGTTAGTAAAAAGAGGGCTTAATCGATTTTGTTTACCAAAATTAAAACCTTTAAATCTCTCTATAGCCCAGGAAAATTAGACAAGCAAATGTCAAAACTTCGAAAAAATTCCGACAAAGCTGAATTTTGGTGGAGAGCATTGTTTTGACATCTCAAGCATTTCCTAAAAAGTTCCGTAAATTTGGGCCGGAGCTAAATTTTTTAAGGGGGGTAAAATTCAATTTTTCCTTAATTTCTCCAAAAATATCAGTTTTTTTTGGAAAAAGTGAAGGTACAAATTTTAGCTTATGTGATTCTGAGAAAATCGTGCAAGAACTTCATGGTGGCAAAATTTTTTGTACGATTTGTGTTTGGCTGCACCTCCTCATTATAAAACCAAATTTTTGGGGTGGCCGGTGTAAGGGGAAGGCCGCCATTTTGAAAAAGAAAGTGATTTGATTTGTATTTAACAACTTTATAGAATTTAATTTTACAACAAAATCATGAGAAAATAACATTTAGTCAATAAAATTATCTAAAAAATGAGCTATTAACTAACTTATTAGCTTATAACGTGTCAAAGTGACACTTGTGATATTGAACTGTAAAAGGGATAAATTACAGTTATTTGTAAATATCTCAACAAAATATAATATTTAAAAAAAAATATTAAATCTATATATTAATACGCTTAGCAAAATGTATGGAAATTCTTTCAGTACACTTTTCTCCGTTAATACTCAACGCAAAAGCATGAAATTAGCACTGTTCCCCTAAAAAATGTATCCCTAGCCCAAATTTAAGAAACTTTTAAGGAAATGCTTAAGACGTCAAAAAGAAGCTCTCCACCAAAATTCAGATTTTTCGGAATTTGTTCGAAGTGAAAGTCTTATTTTCCTGGGCTACTCTCCAATTTTTTTCAAATATTTTCGTTTTTTTTTTGAAAATGATTGCATATCTAGATTAATGTAAAATTGCGATTATTATTGATTAGAACTATTTCAGTGTACACTACCACCATAGGAATCAGTTTGGCTTTGGACTCTTACATCATAGACAAGATAAGGGAGTTTTTGCTCTGGAAATAGGAATCACAACAAAAACATAAATGTTAAAAAAGGAGCCAAGTTCTTATGTGTACAAGAAACCTGTGCGTAAAAAGTCAGCCAAAAAAAGTAATGAGATCTAAAATATATGCCAAGTTTTAAGTTCATGAAGGTAAATATCAAATATCTTAAGTAGAGTAATATCGAAACAATTCCAAATCATGACAGAAATTTTGTAATTAATGATTACTGATTAAAATTTGGTGGGTTCACTGGTCAAGTTTTCATACATTTTAAATTTGTGATTAAGTAAGTATTTAAGAGAAAACTTGCCAAGTAAATCCACCAAATTTTAGCCAGTAATCATTAAATACCAAATTTCTGTCATGATTTGGAATTGTTTCGATATTACTCTACTTAAGATATTTGATATTAAACTTCATGAACTTAAAACTTGGCATATATTTTAGATCTCCTTACTTTTTTGGCTGACTTTTTACGCACAGGTTTCTTGTACACATAAGAACTTGGCTCTTTTTTTAACATTTATGTCTTTGTTGTGATTTCACTCCTTTTTGCAAAGATTTATTTTGCCAGGTGAAAGTCAAGCTCTACCGCTCCACAAACTTTCATAATTCTACGACAGCCGAAAGTGCCCCACACAAATAATAGCAATTCTGATAAAGTGGGTGGATGGCAACCCCCCCCCCCCCCTGAATGGACAATTCCAAATGTTCGATAATTTTTTCTTTCTAAGTACTTCAAGTCCTACCGACCTACCAATTTTTATCGTTCTACAACCATAGGAAGTGCTTCATATAATTTATAAGAATTTTTAAGAATGTGGGTGGACGCCACGCCCCCTGCACTGAAACTTCCAATTTTTCGATTTTTTTTCTTCTAAGTACTTCAAGGCATACCGACCTACCAATTTTCATCGTTCTACAACCATAGGAAGTGCTTCATATAATTTATAAGAATTTTTAAGAATGTGGGTGGACGCCACGCCCCCTGAACTGAAACTTCCAATTTTTCGATTTTTTTTCTTCTAAGTACTTCAATGCCTACCGACCTACCAATTTTCATCGTTCTACAACAATCGGAAGTGCTCCATATAATTTATAAGAATTTTTAGGAATGTGGGTGGATGCCACGCCCCCTGTATGGAAAATTCCAATTTTTCAATTTTTTTCTTTCTAAGTACCTTAAATCCTACCAACTTACCATTTTTCATTGTTCTACAACAATCGAAAAGGCTCCATATAATTTATAGAATATTTAAGAAAGTGGGTGGATGCCACGCCCCCTGAATAGTAAATTGCAGATTTTCGATTTTTTCCTTTGTATGTATCATAAGGCCTACCGTTGTGCGAAATTTCAAGTTTCTACGATGTCGGGAAGTGCTCCATAATTTTGATGATCTGTCAGTGAGTCAGTGAGTCAGTCAGTTACGGTTTTTGCGATTTTTGAAGTCCTATATCTCTGGAACTACTAATGCTAAAGATTTGAAATTTGGTGAGCCACCTGTGTTTGATCAGTTCAGAAAATACTCCGAATTTGAAGTTTCTGACTTAATTGGTACTGAAGTTAGAGGGGGGTTGAAAATCGCCTGAGTTTGTTCCTGTAAAAAGGGTGTAGTGCCGCGAACTTGGCTGGGCACTACCGTGCCCTTTGATGAGAAGTCTGTATTAGTTTGAGTTAAATGAAAGATTGGTTTTATCTCTAAGACTTCTTTATTACAACTGATAAGTACTTAGACTACGTGGTATTTCTAATTTGTTACAGCGCTTATATATAAAGTGGTCAAACCAGTATTCATACCTAATATCGTAAATAAGAATAAGTAATATGTGTATAAAGAACAGGGTGATCTCCTTATGTACTTCAATTAATCTCTACATCTCCCCCTTAAATAGTTTACTTCATATTTGAACTCTAAGTACCTTTATTTTTATTTACCTCTGTTTTTTTTTTTTTTTACAAATTTTCATACTTAAATATAAAATAACTTAAAGTTAAGATCGATGTCACTTGCATTTCTTATTAACATCTATTTGATTAATTCATGTTTATTTTTTTTTTTTTTTTTTTTTTTTTTTACAACTGAAATTCATTTACTTATCTCCGAATCAAATGCGTTTTCTAATAAAAAAAGAGTTTCTACGAAAAATTCTGCCATCTTCAAGCTCAATCCAGTATGAACGAGGTGAGCTCAACTGCTTTTTTAAAATTTTTCCTGGCAACCAAAACTTAACATCTTTCATCCAAATGTTTTCATCTATTTCAAAATCATTTTTCTCTTTTGCATTTTTATCGTAATTCATTTTGTTTATCATATTATTTTTCTTGAGAACTGGAACAATCTGTTTATTTATGTTAATATTTTCGAATAATTCAGTTTTGCATGGAACTTGAGTTCTAGTTTTTCTACCCATTAAAAGTTCACACGGTGAAAGACATGAGTTCTTAATAGGGGTATTTCTATATTCTAATAATGCCAACGAAACGCTTACATTAGATTCCTTGCTTTTTATGATCAAATTTTTTGCTACCTGCACCATTCGCTCGGCAAATCCATTGGATCTGGGATACCTCGGACTGCTTGTTCTAATTTCAATATCAAGCTCACTACAAAATTGCTGGAACTCATAAGAACCAAAGGGATTATTATCCGCTATGATTAATCTAGGGAGCCCATGTGTTGCAAACATTGGTAATAATCTGTTAATTACTGCTAGAGCCGTTTTTTTCTGAATGGGTTCTATTTCCAGGTACTTTGAAAAATAATCTGCTGTTACTAAAAAATTGCTGCCTTCTACTTCCATAATATCAATTCCAATTTTATTAAATGGGATGTTAGGGATTTCATGATTTATCAGCGGTTCTTTTTGATTATCCGATCTATATTTTTGGCATGTTCTGCATTTTCCTACTAAATTTTCTATTTCCTCGTTAAGAGATGGCCAATAAATAAGACTTCTGGCCCGAGTTTTCATTTTTTCAATTCCCATATGAGAGACGTGTAGTTTTTCTAAAACATCGTTTCTTAGTGATATAGGCACAAATATTCTGTTCCCAAAAAATACTAAATTTTCCACCACAAATAATTCTTGTCTTAATTTCCACAAAAATCGAAACTTCTCAGGTAGCATAACTTTCTTTTGTGGCCAGCCCTCCATAATGATTTTCTTCAACTCTGTTAAAAACTCGTCTTTATCTGTTTCTATTTTAAACTTTTCCTTCTTCTCTTCACTCACATTTATTGAATGAACCATTTCATTTAATCCTTTAATTTCTTCATCTACTTTTGCTGTGTCAAAGTTTCGGGACAAAAAATCTGCTACGTATAAAAATTTCCCTGGCAAGTACCTAAGACTCAGATCATATTTTTGAAGCCGCAGCTTCATTCTTTGTAATCTAGCTGACGGAATAGTATGGTATTCTTTGGACATAACTCCCAAAAGAGGCTTATGGTCCGTTATGATCTCGACTTTAGTACCATAAACATAAGTATGAAATTTTTGGCATGCAAACACCACTGCCAAAAATTCTTTTTCAATTTGTGCATAAAGCTCTTCGGTTTTTGATAAGCTTCTTGAAGCAAAACTCACTGGCCTCCCTTTTTGCATAAGACAGCATCCTAAGCCGAACTGTGATGCATCTGTTTGAATTGTGATATTTTCTCTACTGTCAAATGGTTGCAGAGCCGGTGCATTGGCAATGCACAGCTTGATTTTTTCCAACACTTTTGTGTGACAGTCAAACCACTGAAATAAAACTTCAGTTGAAAGTAGATCTCTGAGTGGTTTTGAAAGATCGGCTAGTTCTGGTATATACTCCCTAACGTAATTAACTAGTCCTAGTAATTTTTGCAAGTCTTTTCTTGTTTTTGGAATCCCTATTTTCTCTATTGCTTCCATTCTTGTTTTATCGCATTCTATTCCTTGATCTGTTATGATGTGTCCTAAAAATGAAACTTTTCTCTGTCTATACTGAATTTTGTCTTTGTTAAATCTTATTCCCTTGTCTTTGGCTCTTTTCATAAATTTTTCCAGTATCTCATCGTGTTCTTCTTCGTTTCTCCCAGCTATAAGGTAGTCATCTATATATATTATAACACCATTTATATCTCCAAAATGCTCTTCATTTAATTTTTGAAATGCCTCAGGGGCTAATTTTATACCTAATGGTAGTCTTAAAAACCGGTGACACCCAAAAGGCGTACTGAAAGAACAAATCTTCTTTGAGCTTTCATCTAACTTTACCTGCCAATATCCGTCTTTTAAGTCAAATACCGAAAAAACCTTTCTATCAACTAATCTTGATTTTATCTGTGCAAATGACGGAATTTCATGAATATTATCTTTAACTGCACCGTTCAATTCTTTTGGATCTAAACAAATCCGAATTTGCTTGTTTGGCTTTTCTACTATTACTATATTGGACACCCAATCGGTTGGTTCATTTACTGGTTCAATAATTCCCCTCTCACAGAGTGATTTAAGCTCATTCCTAAGCGGAATTCTCAAAGAAAGTGGGATTCTTCTTGATGGTTTTGCTATTGGAACTGAATTTTGTTTAAGTGCAATGTGGAAATCTGTGCTAAAACAACCTAATCCTTCGAACAAACTATAGTAATTACTCAAAAAATTTTCTTTTGTACTCAAATCGACACTCAAAATCCGCTTTACCAATCCCAATTCTACACAACTTGTTAGCCCTAAAATTGGCACGGCACCAACCTCAACAACAAAAAATTTTATTCTGCTTATTTTGTCTTTAATCTTGCATTCTAGCTCTACGCATCCCACTGTTTTTATCTCCGAACCTCCATACCCCTCCAATTGTTCAACAGAATGTTCCATTTCTAAAGATTTAATATTTTTAATAAATTGTAACGGTAAAACATTCACGTCCGCGCCCGTATCAAGCTTAAAACGTATCATTTTGGATTGAACTTCAATGTCTTCAAACCATGTGCTTTCTTTTTTCACATGTTTTTTAGCATTCACTTCTAAACTATAATTTACTTTATAAATAGCATCAAGATAAAAAGTATCATCAACGTCACCTGATTCAGAATTTCCCAAATGAATTTCTTGTATCCTTTTCTTTCTACAGACTGTAGAAAAATGATTGATTCCTCTGCAAAATGTACACGTTTTTCCATATGCAGGGCATCTCCCCTTTAAATGTGTCTGTCCACAAAAAAAGCAAGCAACACCGTTACATGTCTCAGATCTCAAATTTTTTCCCAAATTTCTATTAGAATATCTGAAAGGATTACTTATTTTATTACTTTCATCAACTTTTTCATTATTAGAACTATAATAATTATTTCTAAATTTACTCCCCCTGTTTTCAACCTTTCCCACGACGTTCACTGATGTCCTCGATGTGCCAGCGTGCTCTTCCATTTTTTTCATTTGCTCCGATGTAGCCTCTGCCGCTCTTCCCATTTCAATAACCTTCTGTGCTGTTAAATCATTCGCCTCTAGTAATCTTTTCTGCAACTTCTGATCATAGACTCCATGCACCAATCTGTCTCGCAACATTCTACTTTCTTGATCTCCGAAACCACATTTTTTTACCATTTTTTTAATATCCATTAGAAATTGATCAAATGGCTCTCCAGCTTTCTGACTTCTACTGTGAAAAATGAAGCTCTCATAAACCTCATTTGATTTTGGTTGACAAAATTGTTCGAACGCTCCAACAACTTTTACATATTTCTTCCGATCTTCTTCATCCAAATCCAGTGAATTAAAAACTTCGATCGCTTCCGATCCCAATGCATTGAGGAAAATTGCTATTTTAACAGATTCTTCCTTTTTAGCTAATTCTATAGCTATAGCGAATACTTCAAAATTTTGGTAAAAAATCCTCCAATTCTCTGCTATATTGCCATCCAGCTTAAGCTCTTCAACTTTCCGTATATAATCCATATTGTTATAAATTACTCTTGTCTTTGGTGGCCTTCCTCGTGGTTTTTTTTCCAATACGGGATGATGCCTGACTCGTTTCGTAATTCCCATGCGCTTTGGTTCAATGCGATTGCGACTGCGCCATGTATTAGTTTGAGTTAAATGAAAGATTGGTTTTATCTCTAAGACTTCTTTATTACTACTGATAAGTACTTAGACTACGTGGTATTTCTAATTTGTTACAGCGCTTATATATAAAGTGGTCAAACCAGTATTCATACCTAATATCGTAAATAAGAATAAGTAATATGTGTATAAAGAACAGGGTGATCTCCTTATGTACTTCAATTAATCTCTACAAAGTCATATTACTTATTTTGATTAATTTTCTTTCGCAAGCATAGCAGTCCAGGAGCCAGCAGCGACCGTTCATTTGCTCATTAGCTCCTCTACTAATTTCAATAACATTTTGTAAGCGGAATATTATTAATATTTTAATGGAAAATTAAATTAAAAAGTAAAAACATAAAGCTATAGAATAATTTCGGTGGAACTCAATACGACCACTCGTCACAAAAATAAAAAATAAATAAATTAGGTGGCGCAACAGCTCGTGGAGAACCAGGACCTAGTGACTTACAACTCTCAACCATTCCTGTGTTCGTGTTGTTGGCAGGAATGGGGGGGTGGACCTACAGTTTTTTGCGGAGTCCGAACGGCTAAATGAGAAGCACTTTTTCATGAAAATCATACTCTTGGAAGATTTGTCAGTTCCTCGCCAGAAGCAGTAGGTACCTCGGATAAAACATTTTTGTTTTTAGGTGGCACGGCTGGGAATCGAACCCAAGTCACAAAGATACAGCTTCAAAAAAATTAAAAGAATCTCTTTCCTTTAATTTTTTGGACTAGTGTATAATATAGGTCTCTCCACAAAAGACCTTGAAAACTCGAAAAATGACATATTTTCTAAAAACTATTGTTTAAAAGTTTTATTTTTGTTCTAAAAATTAAACAAAATAATATGTAAAAACTAAAAACTAAACCTAGCCACACATCAGCTAAACAATTAAAAAAAAATTATTTGATATTCTTAATACTTCCGGTAGAAGTCCTGTAAAAACAAATTGAGTTACAAATATTAAGATGTCCAGTTCTTTCAAAAGTCATTTTCAAAAAAAAAAAAAAAAACATATTCGAAATTTTGGCTCCAACGTTGATGGTCCTTTTGACTCATATTAGTGTATAGACACAAAATTCAAGAAGTGAAAATCAGTATATCTTCGGCTTTCTGTCAAAAGCTTTTGGAATCAACCCGAAGGGCCTTAAACCGTATTTTCCGTGGAGCCTTCTATTGGTTAAATTAAATGGTTGTTGGTAATTTAGTCTTTGAGATAATTTTAAATTACGAAAACTCCTTTTTTCTTGGAAGAATTTGGAGTTAAGAAAGGAATAGCATAGTATTGTAAGGCTTACCGTTGTTTTTTTTTCTTGCATTTTATATTTAATTTGAATCAATGCTATAGAAAATTGCAGCTCGAGATGAGAAGGGGTCATCGGTGCTCTTGTGCAGTTCCAACATAAGAACATTCTAGTTTTAGTAAAAAAAAAAATAACACAAAATTGGAACTAGCTCGTGATCAAAGGCAGTCGATGTAGTGGCGTCTGCCACTTAATGAATTTATTTACCGACTTTTCCCTTAATAACTTTCCACAAATATTTCTCATGTTTAAGTGCAATGTTAACCCTACTCCCATGGACCTACACTTTGGTTATTGTTATTGTTATGATTACAGCACCTTGGAATATGTGTCAGCAGTACCTACTCAGTTGTTCACACCTCCTCTCAACATAAGACCCCTCTTTATACCTTTATCAACTTGCATTAGCCTTGCGATATACCACAACAGAAAAACACGCTACAATTTTTTTATTTTTTTATTTAAACAAACTTATGCGCAACATTTTTGTTTACTCCGATTGTTTCATGTCTCGGGGAGGCTCAGGATTTTCCCAAAAGTATTCCGCAATTGCAAACGCCAGACTCCGTAGCTATAGCTGCCACTCATAAAAATGAATCTATGTACACAAATAAGACAAAACCCACAATTCTTAGCCAAGATAATTTCTCATCTTTCTGCTGCATAGAGTACAACAAGTGGAACCAAGAGCGTCACCACCACCCTCCATACACTGTCCGCGTTGCAGCACTATAACGTCAAAAAAACGTCGAAGAGACACGGGGAAGCCCTTGCATATTTGATCAGTTTTGCAAATGAGGTTTTTTTAATTACTCTCAAAAATGCTTCGAGAAAAAAAAAAAAACTACTAATTGAAGAACGGCTAAATAGGTAAAGGTATATGCATGCATAATATGCAAAGATAGATATTTCCATGTCATGATGTATCGCGCAATATCCCTCACTTTGCGCAGAGTTGATGCAAAGCCTCATAGCTTTGAAAGGAGGTTGTGAATACAAAAAAAAAATCCATACTCAAACCTGGTTAGTAGGGCATCTCTGACTTGGCTAGTAGTTAGGGTCTTAAAAGAAATTGTGTCGAAATATTTCTTAAACGCATGAGAGATTATAATTTATTCTAAGCCGAGTTGAGCCAAGCGTCAAATGATTGACATGACAGATAGATATGTGGGGTTTTCTGCCAAGTGTTTTTTTTTGTTTGACCATTTACATTTTGTTGGTTGAAGTATCTGGTTACAAAGGTATTATGTACGTTTTGTGGAAGTGATTTAATTAGCTGCTTAACTATGTTAGACAACCATTTAATGCATGACCTTGGCTAGAGAAATGATGGGATATAAAAAGCCATAAATCAAATTAAAATTTGTTCTGAACGTGAATTATACGAAGAAACAGTTTACTAATGGGGGAATATCAAGAAAATTGACACAATGCACGAACCACTCAACAATAGATTCTTCTGAAGCTTCAAAAACATTGAAAAAGTCAAAAATTTTAACTTACTGGACATTTATTGGCAATATAATAGATTTTTGTTAATAAATAATTTCGACTCTTTATTATTGAATATCCATGACCACAAATTCTATACAAATCTTAAATCTATCAGGTGAATGCATATCCATATAATCCGATGTACATAGTACTACATGGCATGTTTAACTATACATTTGTAAACAAAAAACGAACTCGAGATTTTGAATAATATCGACATTTACTATACGATGATAGAGAAGAAAAAAGGTACTGGGTACGATTTGTCGACTTAAAAAATATGGACTCCATAAGATCGACTTTTATTTGACAAAAAAATGTCGACTGGTTAAAAACCGACAGATCAAAATATAAACAAAAATTTCACCGTTTTTTAAAATGTCGATTTTCAAAATGTCGATTTTCAAAATGTCGATTTACAAAATGTCGACAGTGATCGAGATTTAATGAATTGATATTTCAACAGTCGACATTTTGAAAGTCGACATTTTGATCAGATCATAGTGTAGGGAATGCTGTTTACAGCGCGAGCTTGTAAACATCATTCCCCAAACTATTATCTGATCATTTTTAATTAATATTGCATTGTCATCAACCACCATTCAAGCACTTGTTAAGCGATTACAGTAGACGCTCAATTTAGTGAATCTCGAAACAGTGAACTTTCCACAATGGTAGGTAGGTAGGAATTGCGGCCACGAGCATTGCACTAGCTCGGTGACCCAATTAGCGCTAGAGTGCCCCGTTTTGATACCATAACTTGTTTGACCTGTGGATGAAAATGTATGAGAGTAGGGGTTTGTGGACATATGTACACCCTCTGAGGGTCATCTTCCACGCTCGACTTTGGCAGCAAAAAGTTGGTTTATTCAAAGCACGAACAATGATGACTGGATGCGACATCACCTTGAGCCTTCGTCAGCTCACTTCGCATTACGTGAAGTTTCCAGCGAAGGTCACCGACCACTCATGAAACCAGATATGCTCCTTGGTTTGAATTATAACGGAAGCAACCAATTTTCGCCTTAGATCCATTAAGTCGCGTTAAGAAAGTAGATCAAATCCATGATCTTCATTCCGGGATGTTCGTTAAGTTCGTCAAGAAAAGCCACACCAAATGACTGTGCTCTCATTCTGACCAGAGCAAGACATTTACAAAGGAAGTGGATGACAGTTTCCTTTTCATCATGATCCCCACGGCTATGACAGTGAGTATTGTACGAAATACCCAGCCTTACCGCATGTTCTCCTACTGGCCAGTGCCGAGGACAAGCTGCAACGACCATGGCTATGTCTTGTCTGGGTCTACATATCAGAACAGTTGTTCGAGATTTATTATAAGCGGGACAGATTTGTCTGGATATTTGGCAATTGGTTAAACTGTTCCACCTACGATTGGATTCACTTAGGAAAATTAAGAATATATTGCCCTTCACACGTCCAATAGGAAATATTGACTCTTTCCGTAAGTGAGCTATGAAGGGCCGATCCTTGCCTGGCAAGCTCATCTGCCCGTTCATTTCCTTCAATACCACTGTGACCTGAAACCCAAATAAGGGTGACTTTGAGGTTGATATTTAGGCTTGTGAGCTCATCACGGCATTTTTGACCAATTTAGAGGATAATGTAGTCGAAACAATGGCTTTAATAGCTACCTGGCTGTCTGTTAGGATAGCTGTATTAAGATTTTGGTTCGGGTCTAGTTTAAGTATCTTGCATGCCTCCTTAATTGCAAGTAATTCGGCTTGGAATACACTTGAAAAATTGGGTAACCGAAAGAACCTAGCGTTGTTTATAGTCTCAGAAAAAATTCCTGAACCAACACCGCACCGCACTCCGATAAGAATTAAAGATTCTTGAATTTATGGTTATTCCGTGCAAACATTTAAAGCGGAGCAGTGCTCTTTGGGATACGTTCAAATGGTCGAAAAAATATCGACAAGTCAAAATGTCGACTGACTAAAATGTCGATTTATATCGTTTTTTTGTATGGGAAAAATACCAACAAGTCACTAAAAGTCGATATTTTTCTTGACTTCTTTAAGACAGGTCGACTTTTTGTCAAGTCGAGATTTAAGTTAACATTCAGAATTACAAATTAAAAAATTGTTTCAAGGAACACTCAGTCACAACAGTAAGTATACCTAGAGAGCACTAGCTTATGATGTATGTGTATATTATATCGTCGGTTCAAAGGTAAAACTCACTAAGTGCAGAAAAAAAAGTTCAACAAAATGAGAATGAAATGCATTTTTTGAATGCAAAAAGCCTCATTTTGCACGTTTTTTATATGGACATTGAAAGGTATACCCGGGAACTTTATTTAAAAATTTTCGGAAATTGAATTTTCAGCTTCAAAAAGTATGTTTCAGTCTAATTTCCTTCAAAAGCTTAAAATGTTAGTTAATGAGTTTTACCTTTGAACCGACGATATACACTTTAGGGACATACTGTAATTGGGAAAAAAAGAATGCCATCTTAATTCTTGATTGAATATGGTTGTATGGAAAAAAAAATTTTAAATCGTTGATGCGGTTTTTTAAAGAATTAATTTTGTATATATTTAATTCTTACAACATTTTTAAGAACAAATTTTGGTATGCAAATCTAAAGTATATATTTATGTGTATATAAGAACAAAATTTGAAAAAAAATTGTCAACCCGTTTTTGAGATATCGAATTTTCAAAAAAAAAATTGAAACTTTTTTTAAAAATTCAATAACTTTTTTTTGAAAATTTTTATATTGCATTATTAAATCTTAACTGAAATTTGTATATACAAAATTCATCTAAATCCGTGTAGTTGATAACGAGAAAATTCAAAATAAAAAAAACGTTCTATGACTGGTACTATAAATAGTTGCCTAGTGTAAAATTTTATAATTTTTGGAAGTATATCGTACTAATTTTAGTATCGAAAAAGTTTAATCAAAATCGTAGGAGTCGTTTTTGAGAAAAAAAAATATTTTCCATTGCAGTTTTTTAACTTTTGTATGGAAGGTACCGTTATTTTTTCATAAATGTAAATTTTTTTCTGAAAATATTTTAGAGAGTACTAAATAATTTTTAAGTATCGAGTTTCAAAAATATCGATCATGTCGTTTTCGAAATATTTGATTTCCCAAAAAAAATTTGAAGCTTTTTTTAAACATCCAAAAAATATTTTTTTTTTTTAGTTAAATTAGTCATACCGCTTTGAAGAAAATCGAAAATTAAAGAAACGGTTCTTTGGGAGATACCATTAAAAAACATTTTTTTTTTTAAATGGTTCCACCCAAAGGAAGCCTTTATTAAAATTAATTTATTGAATTTGTTTAAGAAAAGTTGTCGAGCCGTTTTTGAGAAAAATACGATTATGTAAAATTGCTAATTGTAAGGCAGGAACCATTATTTTTGATGATGATGAATGATTAACAACCAGTGACCTAACTTTATTGGAGTTGATTATTTTTAATGATAACATTTTCGATATTTTGAAAAAGCCTTTAATTTACTTCATAATTCAGATTATTCCTAGGCCTCTAAGGCTCTAAGAAATGATGAATAACAAAAATGTACATGAAGTTTTACAAGTTCTTACCACTTGCATTGAGGAAGCCGAACAGATTTCAGTTCTGGGTATGTGCATCACAAACCACCTTCTGTGGAATGATCACATATTTGACGTCACCAAAAATGCTGCGAAATGTTTAGGTTTTCTTCGAAGATCCAAGAAATTTTTCACTCCTTTTGATCCGGCTATAGTTTATAAAGCCTTCATATGCCTAAAGCTTGAGTATAACTCCGATATTTGGGCAGGTGCTCCTAAAACCCATTTAAGTCTCTTGGATAGAATTCAAAATAGAGCTTAACAATGAAAGATGATAGAACTATGACGGAAACATTTGCTTCTCTCCAACACCATCGCAAGTTTCGTGCCTTTCGTTATTCTATCGATATTTTTACAAACAGTGTTCTACTGAAATAGCCAATTGCATTCCTCTCCTAAAGCAGTTCTACCGTAATACTCGTACTTATAGGAATGCACATCAGTTTACCCTTGAACCCAATTTCAGACGTACTGTAAAGTATAGAGATTCTTTTCTTAGACGCACTACACGAATGTGTATTGTTATTCAAAACTACAAAATCAATGTACATCGGTATCTCCTCTTAAATCTTTCCCCATTTTCCTAATGTTGGCACTGTGTTAAATCATTTTAAGGATTCTCAAAACCCCTTTAGTGCGCGCATATTATAAGAAAAGCAATGTAATTTTTAAGGCCCAAATAGTAGCAGTAGTTCCTGAAAAAATTATGAATTTTGGAGACCACTTTGAAACGACTTTTGGCGTGCTAGAATCATTTTATAATGAATACATTTTACCTGGAAAACATTTTTTTTGTCTAACTATAACTGCAAACTGAAAATTCAACATACTCTTTTTAAGCCTATATTACTTATAACTTAAATTTATTTTCAACTATAACTAACATTAAAACTTGTCTGTTTTTTTTTAAATAAAAAGAAGGAATTAGATTTGTATTGGTTAGCTAGTTCACTGTGGCGAATACGTTATATTTATTATTTATTAATTTAAATTCATAGTATTACTCAAAATTATAAAACGGGCAAAATTCACAATGCAATCGTTGTTTTTATTCAAACAAATTTAAAATAACTTTTTTAAATATCCCGTTAATACGAGTATCTCTATTTTCTCAAAAAAAATCTAGCACAAACTGGCGGGATCATGGGATAGAATAGTTTAAAAAAAATATGAAAAAAGGATAGAAAACACCAGAAGAATTCGATAGCATGAATTTTTGTACGTCTTTTTTTTTGATAGAGATTACACTTCCCAAGAGACGTTTTTATCTTTTTTATCGTTCATTAATTTAATAAAGAGCTCCAGATTTGCTTTTAAATACTATTTGAGTTGAAAATAAATAGGTATTCTTAGGTTTTTATATCCAAAATAAAATTACTGTCGATAAATAACAATTTTATGATTTTCTTTTTAATTGAGTTAATTATGTTCTATTTTTTAATTAAAAAAATAATTTCATTAATTTGTATCTCGTTTTTAAGATAAGCAATTTTGCTTTCAAAAGATACAATATTACTTTTGACCTATAATTTTTTAGAGCTGCAGTATTAATTTTTTTGCTATAATTGAACTGTAAAAAATTCGTTGGAAAATTAACCTTTATTAGTTCTTACTTAGAAATTAAAAAAAAGGTGCTTCTTGCTTAAACTTTTTTATAAAATTTTTAAAATTATATCCATTTCGACAACAAATTTAATTCTTAACAAAAAGTTTTAATCCTAAAATTGTCAAATTCGGCTTAGCTTCCGAGTTAGATCAAACATATTGAAAAGTGGCCAGTGTTACCATTCTCTCAGAGAAATGCAATAGTGAACTTAGTTGCATTTCGGGTTTTAGGCATGGTCAAGCCCCAAACAAATATATTCAATAGTAAAAACCTTTGAACTTATTGTTCCTGATTAAAAGGTATATTCATTACCCTAGGTTAGGTTAGGTTAGAAGGGGTGATGTTACGGCAAGCCATCGCATCTCACTCGGATCTCAATGGTTCCATTGCGCTCCCCATAGGATTTTGGCAAGGAAGGTTTGGGGAAAACACTGAGGGAAAAATGTATGCACTCAGCACATCATTTTATTTACTCATCCCATATTTTTCTGCACACATACTTTTCTGTACTCATTACCTAATGAAATCTATACTGACAACATAAACCTATTAGCAGTGAAGCAGCTACTAAATAGTTCTGTAGACTCATTACACGAATATGTACCACGCCAGCTTACGATTATGTAGTGAGAATAGATTCTATGCACTATTTTTTGGTATCATTGCGTAAATATTAACTTTCCATGGACTCAGTAAATAATTATGTGTAGGTTGTCGCATGATGATGTACTGAGTATAGCTCATATACACTTGTTAAATAAATGTAAATATATATATTTAGGCTTTTTTTTGAAAAAAACTGTTAGTTTTCTGCGATTAGTACAGTGTCTATGCACTCAATAAATAAATATAAATATTTTATGTATGCATTTACTAAAAACAAACCGGTTATCTGTGATAAGTACAAATTCTTTGTAGTGAGGACAGATCAAATTTGTATGTAATGAGTACATATTTATGTAATGAGTCCATATGTTTATGTACTCCATGTGTGTATGTCCTCACTACATATGTTTGTAACGAGTCTATGTACTCAATTCATATTTATGTAATGAGTCCATATGTCTATGTACTCCACATATTTGTGTAATGAGTCCATATGTCACTAAACATTTATGTTATGAGTCCATACATTTAAGAGAATCCTCTGTAACGTTTCACCTTATTCTGAAAGTTTATTTTCTAGATATTTATTTTATTTTAAAAATACTTTGTGATACTTACTCGGATTTGAACTGGGAACCTTTCACACACGAAGATAGCACGCATCCACTAAGCCACTTGGGGGCACGAAAAACTGGTGTCAAAACTGAATAAGTTGAAACTCATTGCTTGGATGGCTGAAGTGCTCAATATACACATAGAGTCAGTACAAGTTGCATGGACTCAGCACTGTAGCTAGTCAATAGATACATGTGTAGGTATTGAGTATATACCGTCTGTATTGAATAAATGTCGAAATGGCACACGTCGTATTTACTCAACACATAACTTAATGTAACGTATAACAGTTTCAGTTGCATGGGTTGCGCTTGATATGTGTTGAGTATATACCGTCTGTATTGAACAAATGTCACCATAGACTCTGTGCAGGTTGCATATACTCAGTACATAACTTTATGTAATAAATGTTTTCTATACTTTGATGGCTGGTGCTTGATATGAACTGAGTAAATACCATCTGCATTGAATAAATCTCGACATAGACTCAGTACACGTCATATTTACTCAGTACATAACTTCATGTAATAAATGGTTTTTATTGGCGGATGGCTGGCGCTTGAGTATAAACTGTTTGCACTGAATAAATGTCACTATAGACTCAGTGCACGTTGCATATACTCAGTACATAACTTTATGTATCAAATGTTTTTTATTGTTGGATGGCTGGCGCTTGATATGCGCTGATTATATACCGTCTGCATTCTATAGATGTAGACATAGACTCAGTACACGTCGTATTTACACAGCACATAACTTTATGTAGTTAATAATTTTTTATTTAGATGGCTGACACTTGATATGTGTTGGGTATTAAACGTCTCTATTGAATAGATATCGAGATAGACTTAGTACACATTGCTTATACTCAGCACATAAGCTTAATTTTTAAATTTAAATTTTATTAAATCGAAACATATTTGACTTTAGCTGGTCCATAGTTTTGTAATGAGTATATTACGTCTGTATCCAATACACAAATCGGTACTCTAGATTGTTAGTTTTATTCGATACATAACTTGAATTATAACTAGTACACATTAACTTTACTTAGTGAATAGACCTTCGATGGCAATCCTTTGCAAGCATCGGTACATACAATTTACATTTATGGTTCTGTACGGAGTGCATTGATTTTTCCCTCAGTGAAGGATAAGATGGATTAGGTGGAGTTTAGGTATGGGATGCCTCCCTGAACCACCCTGAATTCTGGATGAATTTAAGGATGTTTCTTAGTGGCAAGTTAGAGATGTCGCCCAATTCGTCGAAAAAATATTCTCCGAGGGCTGCTTTTCTGGTTCTGGTTAGGCTGGGGCATTCACAAAGAAAGTGATATGAGCCCTCCTCCACCTCAACATCCTGACACCCTCTACACAAGTCCGACGAGCTAATGCCCATTCTGTGCATGTGGGTTCCCATTGAGTTGTGACCCGTTAGGACTCCAATTAGAGTGGAAAGTTGAGGCCTACTTATCTTAAGTAAATATTCTGTCTTTTTCCAAGAGATATTCGGCCATAGATTCCTCGAAACCCTGCAAGAGTCGATGGTTGACCATCTAACGTCTGCAACCTCGAGGAAGCTTTGGTGAATTCTACTTTTTTCTTGCTCCAGTGGAACGAGTACAGAGTGATCGGTTTGGCTCGGATCAAGAGATGATCCGTTTTTGGCCAGCTCATCTGCCATTTCATTCCCGTGTATATCACGGTGTCCTGGGACCCATCTTAGGGTGACTGTGTTCGATGCACTGAGAATCCTCAGCACATAACGGCAACTATCTACCAGTTTGGACTTTGTAGTAATTGAGGAAATGGCTTTTTTTTGCCGCCTGACTATCATTCATTACCCTAAAAGTTTAAAAGGGGCAACAAATCTAAGGTAAAATTCTCTTATCGCGAAATATCTTTTTTGGCAAGAAATTAAAGATCTTATGAACCTTATACGCACAAGCTGATAATTAATGAAAAAACGTTTAGAACATACAAGACTTTTATTTTGGAAAATTTGGTGGTTTTTGAATTCAACATTGAGCCTACTTTTATCAGTTCACCAGACCTAAACTAACATGTTACATGAGTGTCGATGAGCTAAGGACCTTTCGAGGATCTATATATTTAAATAAAACATGATTTTTTTTCTCAACTAAAACAAAAATTAAACTGTCTAGCTTTGCAATTATGATACTCAACTGATGTACATATATGTATGGCTTTTCAAAAGTTATCTTCTGAATCGGAATTCCCAATTTAAAACAAAAAAATAGCTCATAACAAAAGCCTTTGACATAAAAGAAACTTAATTGCCTAACAAGTATAATTTTAAATCATTTCCAGGATCAAAGGTTTTCAAAAATTTTCCATAACAAAAAAAAAAAAAAAAAAAAAACATTAATCAAAGTTATGTAAACTGATTTATATCTTCATCTTTCATGATTTCCTGATTATAGTCCCTCTGCAGGTAATTCAATCTTTTCTTCTGTCAAATGGATAGCAAAATATTCAGTCAAACTTCTCCTAACAACTTGCGTTTTTTTTCTCCCAACAATATCCTTCATTAATCTTCCAAAATCATCGTAAAAGTTTATCCCATTCTGAAAAAATTGTGTAACAATACTATACACAATCTCGTGGAAACCAAGGAGAGAAGAAGGGGTTATTAATTTCCTTGCGATTCACATCCCACAATGCTCAACAAAATGAAGAAGACAAACAAAAAAACAATACTTACTCCACTGACACACATGTTCATGGCAACAAGTAATCCAATTGCTAGTACCAAACAAGCCATCTTCCTTTCTAGAGATCCAACATTAGGCATCATCATGATGATGGTGATAATGAAGCTGATGATGATGACGATGTCGAAGTGACTTCTATTTTAGAAAGGAATCACGTTAACTTCACACAGTAATTCACCCGAACAAATTTCGAGAATCGAAGACAAAAAAACCAGCAACTAAGACGATCAACGGAAAACGAAAACGAAGACGACCACAACGATCAACGCCGCGATTCACAAAACGACACAAGCTTACAACTTCTTTCAGTTTTTGCCACCAAGGAGTTCCCAGAGATGAGAAGCTTCACGAAATTTATTACACTTTAGTTACAAATCACGATTGTAATTTATTTTTAAAATAAAATAGAAAAAAAGAAGAAGATCCTCGTTTTGTGAAAAATAATTATCGTTCTTCAACACGTCAAAGATCGGACAAGGCATTCACAACCCAGAAGAAGAACAAAAGATATAAATACAAGCTCGAATGATGCACTTCTTTGAGGGAGGACGATAGATAGATAAGTAAATGCACGTGCGAATCTCTGGCAAGTTCGGATACAAAAGTCGAACAAATCTACCAACATTTTTATTTATACCAATCCAAGCAAGCTCTCAAGAGAAGCTCCCCCAATATATGTTGTATTCTTCTCCAACTTAAGATATACAAGCAGAAGCTATGCGAATTCGAAATGTATCTCTATCTCTATATAGCATGGAGCATGGATTACCTTCATCTTCTCGCGTTGTGTGTGAGAAATTCCCTAGCCTCGTCGTGGTGAAGACAAGTAGTGAGCTTCGTCGAGGTGCTTCAAGCCATTCAATAGACTTCAAAGAGTGCCCCATCCCCCGCAATATGGTTGAAATGTATCTAACAAAAGTGCGGTAGATCCGAAAAATAAAGTATCTAACCAATAACAAGATCATTCATATATGTATACCTTTGAGCTATGAAGACCTCTCTCTTTCTCTTGTAAAGAACGGATCTGGCCATCAAGCAATCTAGCTAAATTGATAGCCATCTTCAAGTCTACCGCACGGCTGCCAAATGTGACCCTAAAAATAAGCGATCTATCTTTTGAATGCATTTCGTATACGATTCAGACGATATTGATCGTGGCTCGTGTGTGAGAGTTCTTCGGTGGCTGATATTTCTTGAGAGGATCTTTGCTAAGAGTTGGCGTTCTTTTGTGATCACACACATAACGTTATTGTTGTTTAGGCAGGTCTGCTTCGACTTCATGTAATACCAAATAGCTAGATAATGAAACTATCTAACAATTCATTACCTTAAGACGGATTACCTATCGCTATCGTTCCGACATTGTGATATATTGAAGATTGGACTTTTAGTAATTGAGGAATTACATTGTTATTATTATTTTTTTTCATTTCGTGAATTGTTATTAAATCAAATAATTGAATTAATTTATGATGTAACTTCATGGTTAATATAAAAAACAAAACAAAAATATATTTTTGAATGGCAATTAATTTTTATTGAAGAATCTTTTGAATGACGCTGTCAATGATGGTTAGACATAGACAATTGTGCATTCTTTCAATTTTTTTTGAGTGTGCCTTTAAGAGTTGAAATGAATAATAATTTTAGTTTTTGTTTCGGGCAAAATTTAATTATACTCGAGAAGGATTGCATAAGTTTGATGGATGAATTTGCTTTGAAGGAATCAAGTGGAATATTGAAGTGGGTTTTCTGAAGATTGATGAATTGTGAATTATTGAAGAAGGTATAAACAGTTCATGGTTACTTCGAATTTTATCTTAAATTATTTTTGATCTTTCAAATTTTGACAATTTTATGACACAACATACAGTTTTTGAATAATTGTTTGGTTCATTTGTATCAAGGTTTTAACATCATCTTAAATTATTGCAAAAATACTTCAACATTGAATCATGTCCTAAGATGATTTTAAGTGTAGGTACATACAAAGGCCTTTAAAAGTTTTAAGGCCATATTTTGAGGAAGCGAGCAAATCTAGAGATTCGATGAAGAACGTTTGTAAAAAGGTGTCCTTAAATCTTGGAGCACAATAAAAAAAAAAGTTACCTGTTTAAAAAACCGTATACAGGGTAGGGGAAATTAACTCCTCCTCTTTGACCATTTTTTTCTTAGAACATGTCATAAGATGATTTCACAAAGTATTGGCGAATAACCATGCTGTGCTTCTTACGTTTGAAGAAACAGTGTTTTTCGTATGATGATAAACAAAATAAGGACATTTTAATTCTAACAATCCCGCAAACTAGACTCTCGCAAAATATAATTATTTTGCAAAAAATACATTTTTTAATCAAAACCTCGTAAATTAAAATCTGGTGCGTAGTTTCTTATTGATGGGTATAATTATCACTTGGAAAGAAAAAGCTATGCTAAATACTCTTGGACGTATTCTAATATAATAATGAATAAATGTTTGTATGTATTTATTTTTTTGGAAGTGTAAGCCGACCATCCCAAAAAAAAATGTTATTCACCACACTTTTTTCGCATGCAAAACAATTGCCAGTCCATTGTTTTGCATGACATTCCGTGACAGCAATAGTTTTTTTTTGCATGAAACTTGAAACCAATCACACAAACAATTAATTTAACATTTCACCTCAATTATTATTGACATGCGAGAATATTTTTATAGATTTTTGTTTTGCGCACGAGAACTGTAAACTAGGCTTAACTCACAAAATATTATATTACTTAGGCCCATTTGCTGATACGAAACTTAAATCATTTAAGTAGAACATAAGCGCTTATGTGACAGTTTACGCAGAGGAAAAAGGAGAAAAGGAGAAAGCTTTTAAGTAGAACATAAATGCTTTAGTATCGTATCAGCAAACGGGTCTTATTTACTTACTTGAGGTGGTGCTACAGTCCGGGGTGGACCAGGGCCTCAACCAACAAGCTTCTTCCAGCCGGCTCGGTTTCTAGCTAGCTGTCTCCAGTTTCTCACGCCAAGTTGGTTGAGGTCCTCTTCCACTTGCGTGCGTCACCTTTTACGCTGTCCACATCTACTGCGCTGTCCCACGGGGTTAGATTCAAAAACTTTCCGGGCCGGAGCATTGGCATCCATTCGCTCCAAGTGACCGAGCCATCTCAGCCGTTGGCTTTTCACTTTTGTGGCTAGGTTGGTGTCGCTGTACAGCCCGTACAGTTCGTTGTTGTATCTTCTTCTCCATTCCCCATGAATGCAGACGGAACCAAAAATTACCCGGAGAATTTTCCTCTCAAAACAGCCTAACGCGTTCGCTTCCACCGTTAACAGTGTCTATGCCTCTGCACCATACATCAGGACCGGGAGAGAGAGAGAGCTTTGCTTCTCAATTGCCTTCTTAGTCCAAAGAAACAGCGATGGCCAAGAGTAATCCTTCGTGTGATCTCAGCCCTGGTATTAATCGCTGAGTTTATACCGGATTCTAGGTAGAAAAAATCTCTGACCACCTCAAAATTATAGGTGTCTATAGTGACGTTCTGTCCTAGACTTTGATGTTCGTTCTTGTTGACAGCATATATTTCGTTTTGCTTTCATTCGCCGTTAACCCCATCTTCTTGGTTTCCTTCTCAATACTCACGAAAGCATCATCGATATCTCGGTTTTTTCTCCGATTATTACAAAATATTATCAGCTGTTTCAATTCCATAAGACTTAATTTTTTGACTGAAGAAAACTATGCAGGGATAGGTATATTTTGTATTGTTTTAGATTTAAAGATAATTCCCTCTGATCTCTCCCCAAACAATTCGTCTCCTCAGATTTCCCCCCAACGAATAAAAATACCCCTAAACTGGCAACCGTGGCCTTGTTGAAATCGGTTGAGAAAGCATCAATTTCTTAGCCTTTATCTAAGGCTGAGAGGTAAAAGGTTGAAAGACACGAATTCAACAAGATTGTTGTTGGTGACCTGCATTTGAGAAAGCCATGTTGTGTGGGGAAGATGAGAGATTTGCAATGGAAATATAACGTTTCATACAAAATATTTCCAAAAATTGGGTATGTGAGAAAGCTTGGCAATAGGATGAAAAATGTTATCAAAGATGAATTCCTAAGCTGAGGAAATTTAACTTGATTTAGGGAGAAGCTGAAGATTTTTTAAAGGGGTAAAAGAGAGGATGGAATACACCATCTGGACCAGGATTGAATTCATCGTTATGTTTTTTTTCAATTTACTCTCGATGAAATAAGGTATCAGGATCAATAGTACGAGGGATAAGCGGTCCAAGAGAAAAGTTTCGTAGATGATTAAAATAGGCTGAATCAAGTAGAAGAGAGTCATCGGCAAAAGGTTGTTTGAAGAATGTGGCAAAAAGATTGGCGATAGTGTTAGGATTTCTTGAAATTTTGCTTTTAAAGGAGAGCGAAAGAGTGGTTGGTAATTCATCGGATTTTCTTTTGTTTTTGAAAACCAGAAAAAATTGAAAAATTTGAAAAACTTACAAAGCTCACTTACTATTGTTTCATTGATTTGTGGTGTTATTTTGCCAAAGTTCACTTACAAAGTTCATTTACTATTGAAATAGTAAATGAACTATTGAAATAGTAAGTGAACTTTGGCAAAATAACACCAAAAATCAACGAAACAAACCCGATGATGGTTCCATGTAACCGAAACGCGTTGCCTTAATCAAAAATTTAAACTTATGTTGTGTTTATAATAAAATTAAATAAATTTAAAATTTGAAATAACTTTTAAAATTTTATTATTTTTTATTTTTGTTAATATCTCATTAAATTCATATTTTGAGCAAAATTGAATTCCCTTTCAGAATCTAGATAAACTGCCACTCAGTAACCGGGACTAAGCAACCCTATAATGACATAGTCAAACCGACTTTTATAGATAAAGTAACCAATAAAAGAAGCAAATTAAAATCAAGGTTCGGAGAAGGATAAAATATAATTTGTTCTCTCATTAAAAATTCAAAAGGGAAATTTGTTTTTGATCCGATCGTGGATCTTATTTTTCGGATCTTTGAAAATAAAATTCGTTATCGAGATCGAATCAAATTTGCGGCGATCCATAAAATGTGGTTCGATTCCGAATTTAACGTGGGAACTATTGAAGATCCATTCACGATCCATTAAAATAAAAAAAAAATATTTTCAACAGGGTGCTTCAAAAACATAACAACTTCTTGTTTCTTGAGTGATATCAATGAAATTGACATATGTAGATGATATAGCTGGTAATAAAAATAATAAAAACGAAAAAAATATTTTCAACAAAGTGTTGTTGAAACATCCTGCTTTGAAAATATTTTGTCTGTTATAATTCTGTCTCAGCTATCACCTGTGTCAATTTCATTGAAATCGCTCAAGGAACAACGAAGTTGCAAAATGTTGAAATATTTTTTAAACGAATTGCCTTAAAATCACCTTTTTCCAGAGCAGTAAGAAAACTGTCAATCGTATAGCCATTCTTCAATAGAATTTCACAATGAATGGCTTTACAGTAGCGTATGAACTTTATTTTAATGATTTGCCAGCTTTTTATCATAAGAAAAAAATATTTATTTTTTTTATTTTTTATTTTTGTATTAATTAAAGTGTAAATATAAATTACAAATTAATTTCTTAAATTAACATATAGCTCTAGCCTCATGGACTTACGGCTAATGATAAATCATATATTTAGATTAAGTTTTCTAGGTTAAGATAGGTAAGTAAATTGAAAATAAGTCTTATATTTTGGGATGACGGCTTTTTTAGGAGATCTTTGAAGTTTGGACTTCCAATAACTTTAGTGGCGGCTTCCTTAATTTGTTGGCATTCGTAAAGATGTTGATTGGTGAATATTTCATTTGTTGAGCAAAATGAATATTTGATACTTTATATTGAATGATTCGTTTTAAAGACCTTTTCATATCCTTATCATGACATGTCATGTCGACAGAACTATATTCTTCCATAATTTTTCTCTCCCGATCTCTCACGATCAAAAGACTCAGAAAAAAAGTATTAAGCTTGTTAATGAGAGAACTATAAATTTTTATAGATAGAAAATTTTACCGTTGGCGAACTATTAGTTTTATGTATAAGAAAGTTTTATAATACAAATTCTACAGGGTGTCCTGTAAATAATGGATAACCTTGCAACTGGTTATTGCAGGCCTTATGACCTTTCCAGAAAAAAATATAAGAAAAATATTTTCCCAGTGGTTACTTTGTTATGATGTTTTTTCCAAAAGTTGTTAACAAGTACTACTTTCCTCAAATACGTGAACGCTACGACCATGGATGAACAATTTTTACTATTTTTTATTTTTGTAATATTCTAGAATAACTGTTGTTATAGATGGGTGGTAAAATTTAACAGTAGTTATTGCATTTTTTTTATTATAATTTTTTAAAATATTTTTTTCAGTACAAAAATTTATTTTCGAAAAAGTTTGACCAACTCTAATAAATTAAAATTGTATGAGAACATGAGTGGCCAATTGCTTAAAAAAGTTGTCTATTTAATGCACTTTTCAAAATGGTATAACACATGCTTGTGTATTAACGAAATAACCAAGAAAATTTGTCAATCATCTAATAAAGCTGCTTTTAACATTTTGGCAAAATGTCTATCAAAATGATAATAACCTCCAAATTTGGGTTGGACAAAAATTTTCTCTTTTGATGTGAAAGGGGGTTCAGTGCAAGTATAAAACTCTATTCTAGGTGTTGAAAGACTCACCATTTGGCCACCATATTGGAAAACGAGTTCTAAAATGTTTTCCATGGCAACTTAAATTTTATTAGTCTTAGAAAAAAAAACTTTGGTACAAATTTGTAGCAAATTCAATTTTCTTCAAATTATGTTAACATACTTTTTACCCTAAAGTTATAAATAAAAAAGTTATAATCAAAAACATATGAATTTTTCAATGTTTAAATTTTGATTATAACTTTTTTATTTATAACTTTAGGGTAAAAAGTACGTTAACATAATTTGAAGAAAATTGAATTTGCTACAAATTTGTACCAAAGTTTTTTTTTCTAAGACTAATAAAATTTAAGTTGCCATGGAAAACATTTTAGAAAACGTTTTCCAATATGGTGGCCAAAAGGTGGGTCTTTCAACACCTTAAATAGAATTTTATACTTGCACTGAACCCCCTTACACATCAAAAGAGAAAATTTTTGTCCAACCCAAATTTGGAGGTTATTATCATTTTGATAGACATTTTGCCAAAATGTTAAAAGCAGCTTTATTAGATGATTGACAAATTTTCTTGGTTATTTCGTTAATACACAAGCATGTGTTATACCATTTTGAAAAGTGCATTAAATAGACAACTTTTTTAAGCAATTGGCCACTCATGTTCTCATACAATTTTAATTTATTAGAGTTGGTCAAACTTTTTCGAAAATAAATTTTTGTACTGAAAAAAATATTTTAAAAAATTATAATAAAAAAAATGCAATAACTACTGTTAAATTTTACCACCCATCTATAACAACAGTTATTCTAGAATATTACAAAAATAAAAAAATAGTAAAAATTGTTCATCCATGGTCGTAGCGTTCACGTATTTGAGGAAAGTAGTACTTGTTAACAACTTTTGGAAAAAACATCATAACAAAGTAACCACTGGGAAAATATTTTTTTTATATTTTTTCTGGAAAGGTCATAAAGCCTGCAATAACCAGTTGCAAGGTTATCCATTATTTACAGGACACCCTGTATATACTACTGAAATAAATCAGCCAAGTAGAAGACTTAGCATAAAGCATTACGAAACGCTTATTTGTAGGACAAAAGGCCATAAAAAACTCATTTGAATCTATTATTTTGATGGTTAATGAGAAGATCAACTTTAGTACTGCTGGGTATCGTTCGTTATAAGAAAAAGAAGTATAAGGATATTAGAATATTAAATTCATGTATTTTCTATTTTGCTCCAAATACTTCTCCTTTACAATGTACTACAAAACTTAATATATGTAGTAAAAAAAACTCACATTTGAAAAAATTAACAATGATTTATTTCATAAGTCTGCAAAACCAAACAGGTCTTAAAACACTGACATCCTGAACTGCAACATTTTAATCAATTAACAAGTTTAGGTATAGAAATAAAATTAGGAAAAAGGAGAAATCACGGATCAAAAATTGATTGCTCTTATAATCAGGTTCGTGAAATACAATTATTATTAAATGAATTTTTTGAAGTTATACAAGTTGTACAAATATTGTTTGCTTAACTCTATACTCACTTTTTTATTTCCGCTAATATTAAGTTAATCAATCTGTAGAGTAAATATTGTTATGAATAACTTATAAGCTAAAAGAAGCTATTTGCAATACCTGTCCTCTCTTTGATACAAAAAAAAAAAAAATATAATGGTGTGGACAAGTTGGTTGGACGTAACTGCACGTAGGTACAGTGGCGATTTCTGGTCTTGAGTTCTGGGTTGGCTACGAATAATCCTTTGATCAAAGCTGAATGTAATAAAAGCAAAATTTTTTAATTTTTTTCCTCTATAATGAGTTTTGATACAACTCATTTATCTAGACCTACATAAAATCCAGTCGTCACTCTATTTTCAAAAAAATTTCGAGAACCGGTTCCTAAAAATTTTCACTTTCTCTTATCTTCGACAACATTTCTTTCTCTATTGACACATTAGTCCAAATTATTACATATATTTAAACACTTTGAAAAATAAGGATGAAATTATTGTAAATATAGTAAAAAACATGCTTTTAAGCCTTTCGAGGCATCTCAGCTACTCAAATTTTATGAAAATGTAACCTGTAAGCTGTAACGCTCTAAAAAATTGAGGATTAATCTCTCTATATGGCGTTTTTCTTTTTTAACTCAGAGCAGATCAGATCAGATTCAGAAATTGAAAATTTTATTATCTGAGTACTCTAATTCAATTATTTTTGTGTTTTGAATCTGATCTGATCTGCTGTGAGCTAAAATAGAAAAACGCCAATAGACACCTTATTTTTAAAAATCAAAGCAGTATTTCTCAACTAATAGCAAATTTAATGCAGTTGGATCGACAATTTTTGATTTTATTTGGTTTCTACGGCTACCTTGGAAATTATCAGAATGTGAATTTTCTTATAATTAATTAATAAATTGAAAATCAATACTCAAGCTTTTGAGCAACGTACAGCAATGTTTCATATATCAATTTTTTTATTAGGATTGGTGAGATAGAATTTTGAAAAATTAAATCCATTTTGTGGACTTGGTTGATAAATATAAGCCATATAGTTTGCCGAAAGGGGGATTAATTTATTAGTTTTTAATGTGAGACTTTTTTAAAAACACATTTTTGATATTTTACTTCCAATTCAGCTTTATAATTTAGATATTTCTGATTTATAAGACAAATACTAAATCATAAATAAGGTGTATTTTAGTTCCTTAATATTCAAGCTATGTATTTTTCTGGTAAATGTGCTCGAAAAGCATATATTTATATAGATGCCCTAAGTTTGTTTCCCCCTAAAATTTCTTGTGAAGTTTTTTATAATTTTGTTTGACTGAAAATAATTTAAATTAGGTATTATAATCCATTATTTGACACCTCATTTTGGAATATTAAAAAAAAAATACCAATGTTGATAAGTTTTATTTATAATAAATTCTTTCAATTATTTTCATATTAATTAAATTAAAGGTATTTTTTTGTGTACATTTTTTCTTAGCTTTTCCGTGGTTTACAATGATGTATGATACATTAAAATAAAAGTATTTTTAATTGTTAATCGAAAAAATCTGATTCATTAAAATCCGTTGGTAATTTAAAAAGTTATTAACGTTTTAGTGAGGCCGGAACAATGTACAACAAAGCATGTTTTAAATGTATTAAATTCAAATAATATTTATTTCCTGCTCTGGTGTTGGATGTACAACTTTGTGATTACCTACATATATTTAGTCTTTATACTAAATTTAAATACTTGATTAAAATTTTTTTTCTATGTTCAATATTTATATGAAGTTTTTTGATATTAATGCCATTAAGTAGGTGTAAAAAAACATTACTTCAAATTGTTTTTACATTTTTTTCATAGTTACCATGTAAAAAATAATATTTTTTTTATAAATCTAACGATTATCTTACTGACAGTATTTTACAACCTTAATTATAAAGATTCATGCAGATTTGTTTGAGTAATCATTATATTAATGAAGCTATGTCGATCAGTTTTTTAATTAAAACGCATTTAATTTGTAAAAAAATCATTAAAAAAAATTTTAGCAACGCTCATGTAGGTTTGATGGTAAGACATTGTATAACATAATCTTAGACGAGTAAATAAGCAAAAAAATAAGCATTTTTTGTTTTTTCAAATTGTGAAATTTTTCATCAACTTTTGAATTTAGAATGCTGCAAATCGAATTTAAGGCAGACTTAATCACCCTTTTAGTATGACATTTTTTACCCCTTTTCAATGATTTTTTCACACAATATAGCGTGTCATTTTGGCTTTATTTAAAGACCTTAACCTTGAAGATCGGATGAGTAGAATGGGAGTTATGATTTTTTCAAGTAAACCATATAAAATTCGAACTAAGACATTTGCTTCAGATAACTAGGTTCTCCACTGGTGGGTACTGGTCGGCAATCAACTCACATTTTTCTACCCAGGCGTTGGCTCTTTCAATAGAGCCAACCTGTGTGGGTATTTTTGTGGGTCTGTTCTTAAAGATAGAGTGACACAGCACATCGGGAATAATATGTAGTTTGTATGAGATTTGTTGGCGCAAATGTGTGTAGCCAACACGGCCATTGAAAGAAAAATAAAGAGATTCCTACTTTGTATGGGATTAATATAGCACGTAGGGGTTGCAGTGAATGGCTCGATTTAAATAGGTTTTGCTGGTTTTATAATGATTTAAACGGATTGGGGTGTTGTTTTTTTATCAACATAAAAGGATACTTTATTCTCAAGTTTTAATACAAACAAATTGTTTGTAGTACGTGTATTTAAGACGAAATTATCTCAGCCAACTGAGAGGAATCGCCACTGCGTAGGTACTTGAATATATTATAGCTCAAGACTAAAATGCAACAATTGTAAGTTAATGAGAGTAGGTTAAGGTATAGCAAATGAGAGTATATCTATTCTTTCATATCTTGCCATAGTTATGAAAATGTTCCCGAAAGTAGAATTTTTCAAAAAAGTAGTGTAGTACATATATTTTATTTTTCAAACCATCATCGATTACAATTTTGAAATGTCTTTCTTTACATTTGACCTTAGACTTTTAAAATAAATTTCCTTCAAAGCAAATACGTATATAAAGTTAAGAGCTTTTGCTTTAATATGAAAATAGGCAACAATAGTTCAAATTAGTTGGGTATTGTATATATTTACTTGAAGAATAACCCACAATTCAAATTGGAGTTATTGATCAATCTTCACACACCTCACACGCCATGTGGCTGTCAATCAATTAGACAACATTAATAATTGCTTTATTTTATCCATCTGTATTATTATTTTACATCTAAGGGCATGCCTACAGTCTTGCAAAAGACCTCAAATTAAATCATCCCAATTACAATGTCAAGACTGACACATGTTTTTTTATTTTTTTGTCTTTCCATCAAGGTCAAGGGTTCAAGTCGTGGTCTTCAATTTTACAAGAATAATACATATATCATCACTGCATCAGCAGCGCCAACGTCTCTTCTTATCTTCTGCACAAAAACATCTATACAGTTAATGGACATAATTTAAAATCCCGCGCGTGGGAGTCGGCTTTTGTTAATAAAATTAAATAAATTTAAACTAACGTTTTGTTTATCCCGCAAATAAAATAATATAAACTCATTCTATTGTTATAGTGTGGTGTGAGGCTCAAACAAATGACCTTGAGTGTCATTTCGATCGACATCAAAAGCCAAAATCTGAAGACAGACATTTTTTTCTTTTGATGAGTTGATGGACTCTTCTTTTACCTTGGCCTACATTTTTTTCGCTATCCTATACTAAAGCTTAAAATTCAATTAAAACCAAAACAAAAATAAATAAAAAAAAAAACAACTATCTTCTAGATTGCTTTTATACCGCCGAAAATTCTCATCGTTTCACAGATGGACAAAAGAATCGTGTTCCAGATCAGTGGTTTGATGAGCAGCAGCAGAAGGCACGACCTTAATCCATCAACCTGGCCTGTGGCGGTGAGTTATACGGACGGACCAAGCGATGGTCATCTTCAAACAATAAAAGGTCTTAAAATATATCACCTCATTAAAGTTGTGTTAAATTTCGATTTAACGGTGGAAAAGGTAATGTTATCAAAAGTGAATTAAATTATTAACTTGGCGCACCAGTGGCGTGGTGCGGCGTCCACCATACAATTGTTAAACGCTTTACGATAAGATACATTGGCGCATTTGGTAAGAAAAGTCGGCTGAACGGCAAAATAATTTTGAAGAATATTAATTTCAGCTGCAGACGCCATTTTGAAAAACAACTTTTCATCAATATCTTCAAAATGGTTCATTTTACACAAAATTTGCACATTTGCTCCTTCTTTGACAGTTTAATAACCTTTTGTTATTGTCTATTGCACTTTTTCGGGGGATTTATATACTTACTGGCACTTTTTGTACGATGAGCTGCTCTTGAGATATTGGTTTAAACGAATTATTTTGAAAATGTTGACTGCAGCAAAATGCACTGAAAAACGGACCATTTTGTTAAATACTCGGGTACAACCCACTTACCAATTCCAATAACGAATATTGTTCAGCATATTTTAAATAAAACTAGTTAATGGTCAGAGAAATCTTTCTTTTTATATCGAGTTTCACCTGACTTTTTTGAGACTACCACCCCTTACCCCTAGACTGCCTGGACCTCTTAGAGCTAACTTCAAACTTGAGAAAAAGGCATCGTCATCTGAATCTGAAGGCTTATTAGTTTTTGCCATCTTTTCTGATTGAATACCCCAATGTGGGAACTGTGCGTATGATGTTTAATAAAACGACCGTTATAATTTCTTTCCAAAAAAACAAACATTTTTAAACGAAGTTGGGATGAAGCTCCTAAGCGAATAATATTTTTGTCGAATTTAACAATCGCTTAAGAGTAAACGGAAAAAAAACTCCCAAATCTAAATATGGCAGCAGACAGCTTTAGCACCAATTGAATGTGAAAAAGACAATTTGATGAGACTCCAAAGTGTGGCAATCTTTAAGCGATTCCAGGCTATTTTATTTCGTTTTGCCTTTCGGATTTAAAAATGTATGCAATATAAAAGCTTATTGAGATTTGGTCGAATATTATGAAGAGCCTTTCGAGATTGCTGTTTTAGTGTAAAATAATTTTTCAATCGTTTTGCTAAATTGAAAGGCAAACATTATAATAGACTCTTAACACGAACAAAACGTTAGGGTATGTCACAACATGAAATACCTTTATTTTTTTGCAAGATCTTCAAATGAAATGGTAATTTCAAGGCTTAAGGCTGATTTGTTAATAATTTATTTCAGCCAAGTTGATGATTTGATGATCTTTAAACAAAATATAATTAACACAATGAAAATGAACCAAGAAATTGAACTTAAAAGAGCCAATGACTATAGTCTTAACATTTAACAATGTTTTTAACGTCTTAAGTTTAAATCGTTCTTGAAAACCAAATATCTTTTAGTTTGCTTTTTTCCAGCAGCGAACGGTAGAACTCCCTATAAGTAACGAAATGAGTCTAAAAGAATGACAAATGTTCAAACTAAAATATACTAAATGTGGTTTTATATTTTCAAAGTTTGAGTGGATGTAGGATTATTTTATACCTGAAGTATCCTTTCCAATCTCGACTTGGAAAAAAGAAATGGAAGCTATCGAGCAAACCTAGCAGGTGTCTATGGAGCTCATACTCATATAAAAAATATCTCCGGGAATGTCCAAATTTGTTTGTCAAGGTTTCGATTTTTCATTGATTCAGCCCAAAACTGGATTTTCTTTTTAAATTCTTCTATTTTGTCACTGGCATCGAAAACAGTTATTAGCTTTCCTTGGAGTGATAAATTTAAATCATTAAGCTTTTTAAAAATATTATATAGAATTGTTTTATTCTTGAGATGGCACCGGAAATTTTTCCAGCCATGGCCTTGGCACCGTCTCCGTCTGTGCACTCATCCCCGCAATTTAGCCATGGGATGTCACTGACAGTGAAAAATTGTCTTTTTATTTAAAAATTGCAGCGACAGTTTTAGTAGTTGGCAACTGCTTGCAGAGATGCAGATCTTCTTGAAAGGACTGTAGGTTTTGGTAGCGCACAAATACTATTAAAATCGCCAACCCTGTAACATCCGTTGATTCATTCATTTGCAGGCCAAATTTCGTGACTTTTTTTCTTGAAAGTAAAGTAGCTTTCACATTCTCTGCTAAGTCTCCGATACGTCGTGTTATTTGACAAAGGAACGGTTTCAGCTAATTGTTTGGCCTTTTCGCCGAGCATACATTCAATTATGTCCTTTACGCATGGCTTGATTAAGTTTTCAGCTATTGTATGGGCTTCGCCACTCGGAAACTTACTAAGTAGGTCACCATCAATGCGTTTTCGTTCACCGTCTTTGAGTGGTAAGTTATGATTGTCTCAGATTTTTTAAGTTCAGTATATTTCCTTTTGAAGAAATCAGTCGGTTTGCTTTTGCAATCTGGATGAATCCCTTCAAAATGACGTATAATTTTTGTTGGAACTATTCGGCAAAACTTTGCCACAAATTACACATTGGGATTTTGCTGTCACTTGTCTCAGCAAATCCAAGATGCATGTATGAATCGTGGTACTTCCATAGAACTGGTGTTAGGCAGATTGATTTATGATCTTGAATCCTATTTTGAGTATAATAAAAGAAAGAAAATAGGTACATACTTATACATAAATACATATGACCCTGAACTTTGCAGACGATTTGAGTATCATATTTTGGTCTGTTAAATAAATAATAAATTGGCTGGTGCAATAGCTCGTGGAGAACCAGGGCCTAGTGACTTACAACTCTCAACCATTTCTATCTGCGTGTTGTTGGCAGGAATGGAGGGAACTTACAGTTTTCTGCCGAGTCCGAATGGCAAGATGAGAAGCACTTATTCATGACAAGTATACTCTTGGAGGATTTTTCAGTTCCTCGCAAGAGGTAGTACCTCGAATAAAACATTTCTGTTTTTAGGTGGCACGGCTGGGAATCGAACCCACACCTTCGGCATGACAGTCCTACGCACTAACCAACATGCCACGAGGTATTTTGGTCTGTTACTAGTGACGTAATAATGGTATGGTCTTAAACAATCAGTTTGTTATGATAAAATCTCGATACTCCATTTTTTTTTTCACCGTAATAAAAAGTTTTGATGAAAAAAGTAAGAAGTTTCAAAAAATAACGTTAAAAATGTTTGGACTGTCACCAGCGCAGCGCCGTAAGAATTTGGCGATTTTAAAAAATTCAACGGCAATAGATTTTCCACGACAAAATCACGATACTCCATTTTTACAAGATAATCTAAAATAACTCATCACCCGTAAAAATGTTATTTACCGTAGTAAAAAGATGAAAAAATTAAAAAGTGCCGAAAAAAAACTTTGAAAATTTTTGGACCGTCATCAGCGCACCCCGTAAGAATACATCGCTTTTGAAAATTCAAATGGTAATCAATTCGTCACGAACAAATCTCGATACGCCTTTCTTTATTTTTCTTTTTCTTTCGTGATAAAAAGTTATGACGAAAAAAAAGAAGTGCCGAAAAAAACCATTGAACGTTTTTGAACTGTCATACAGCAGCGCAGCGCCGCAAAAATGTATCGATTTTAAAAAATACAACAATACAAAATACAAAATGGTATACAAAAACATTTCCAAAAACTGTTATTAACGGTACCTGCCATATAACGGTTTTTTTGATTTTCTATTTTCTCTTTAACGGCTCAACCTATTTAAATCATTTTCTTATACAAAAGCTCACTTAAAATGTCCATAATATTGCATATTAAATTTTTGAAAAAAGTATATTTTGGATTTCTTAAAAAATATAAAAAATTTTTTTTGGCATCCCAAAATTTTGTTTTAAAAATATAACTAAATTTTTATGTATAAAAAATTAGTTTTTAAGAAAACCGCTCCAACGATTTAAAATTTGTTTTTTGCATA
The DNA here is from genome assembly GCA_963921185.1 of Dasysyrphus tricinctus. Lineage (NCBI taxonomy): Eukaryota > Metazoa > Arthropoda > Insecta > Diptera > Syrphidae > Dasysyrphus > Dasysyrphus tricinctus. The sequence goes on along the minus strand of OY992532.1, from coordinate 213,064,885 downwards.
TATTTCTATTTTTTCAAGTAATAAAATGGTATAATTGGCTTAGAGCGCTAAGCTTTTTTACCAGTTGTTTATACATTTTGAAGAACGATTTCAATGCTTTTTATAAATTTTTCTATATATTCTTTTTTTATATTTTGTATATATTTGTTCTGTAATGACTTGGGTATTTTAAAAGTTCTTAAGTTTTCCAAGCAACTTGAACATAAGAGCAAGTACGTGCAATCCAGTCGTGCATTTTATTTTTTACGAATTTTCAATTTGTAAACAAAAAATCAAGGTCATAGCGATTTTTGGCACCTCATTTATGGGAAATTTGTAAAAATTAATACCATCTGAAAGGCCGTGAGAACTATATAAAAGGTCAGCCAGTTTCAGTGATTGGTCAGCTATAGATTCTTTTTTACGATTTTGTATAGTTTTTTTCTTTTTTTGAAGATCATGAATGTTTTTTGGCACCTCATTTGGGTAATTTTGAAAAAAAAATATATATTGAGATAGGTTACTTGATCGTCATAAAAGGTCAGTTAATTTCAGTAATTGGTCAACCATAGATTCCTTTAATGAACTTTAATCCTTACGCCAAAAATCGTTCGTGACTTAGAAAAAAAACTCTAAAAAAAGGAATCAATAGCTGACCAATTGCTGAAACTGGCTGACTCTACCTTTTATATCGATCCTTGCGTCTTTCGGGTGGTATTAATTTTTTGCAAATTTCCCATAAGTGAGGTGCCAACCATCACGCGTGTCCTTGCGTGACTTTGAGAAACTTTAAGCTTTGATTGCAAGTTATCTAGGGCTGATCAATTTTTAGGAGTAATTGACCTTTTCTGACCAATTATGGATCAATTAGATGGCACTATTTTTTCCAAATTTCCCATATGTGAGGTGCCAAAGATCCAGAGCCCACCCATGGTTCTAAAAATTTAACTTCTTTACTTAAAGTTTTCCCCGTTAATAAAATCATATAATGTGATGACAGTATTGTGTTCAAAATGTTAGGTATATAGTATCTCTGATGAAATTGATCAACTGTAGCTATTTTGTTTTTGTTCAATTAATTTTATCTTCACTAACAGATCTATTCCATTCGAACAAAATATCTTCAATCTTCTAACCTTGCAATTATATTGCCGAAAACAATAGAAGTGTTTTAATCAAACAACTTAATAATTATTGCTGTACCAGTGCAAAGGGGAATTAATAAATAATTTTGGTACCTTAGTAAAGGAAATCATCTCATTGTACAATGTACACCTTGCTAACTCATTGCCAGACATAATTTAACAAAACTTTTCCTATAAAAATAGCAATTTAACATCAGAAGAGGATATTGACCTCAAGGTTTATCTGTCACCGAGATAAGTAAGTGCAGAGTAATTTCATTAGTATTCATTGGTAACAACAACACATCAATTAGCCTTGAAGATCTTACAATGGAAATAACCGAAGCGAAACAACAAGTTATTCTCAAATTGCAATATGAGCAGCAGACAGTTAACAGTTTGCAATATCAAAATTTGCGATGAATGCTTCCAGCACAGCAAGTGACATGACACAGTTTCAGGTGACGACGATGACGATGACGACGACAACGATGCTGGTGTTATTAAAATGCCATCGGTTCAACTCTCTGGGCCAATGAATGTGAATGACTAAAACATTTGCTCCAGATTAAACGGATGCCAAGTTTTGGCTCGGACTTAAGATTTATACGTTTTATATTGTGACAATCGAGACTGCAACTTGTATATGTACACTTTGGATGAGATGAAAATATTGTAAGCTTGCAACTGGAACACGATGTTTAGAATTTTGTTGTTTCTGTTTAAGAGTAAACTATCCAAAACAAAACTTTAGTACAGAAGAAGATTGAGCTTTTTGAGATTGATTGACAAAAATGCAAAAAATTATCCAAAAGAGATATTTTTGGGAGGTTTTCACTTATGGATTGAAAACTACCCACTACAAGAGACTTTGATGAAAGGAGAATGGGCTCTGGACCTTTGGCACCTCATAAAAGGGAAATTTGATAAAAAAAAAATGCTATCTAATTGGTCAGTAATTTGTCAGAAAAGTTCAACTTGTCCAAGAAATTGGTCAGCCCTAGATAGCTTTAAATGTCAATTTTGTCACCTCATTTGGGTAATTAAAAGAAAAAAGTATGCAATTTGAAAGGCCTCTTTATGGTTGTAAAAGATCAGCTATTGTCAGTAATTGGTCAGCCATAGATTTTTTTTTATGAATATTTAATGAATTAAAAAAAAATCAAGGTCAAATCGACTTTTGGCACCTCATTTGGGTAATTTTACAAAAAAATTATAGTAGTATTATAGATAGGTTACTAGATCGTCATAAAAGATCAGTTAGTTTCAGTAATTAGTCAGCAATAGATTGCTTTAAAGAATTTGTATCTGTGTGCCAAAAATCGTTCGTGACCTTGAAATTTTTTAAAAATTCATTAAAAAAATCTATGGCTGACCAATTACTGAAACTAGCTGACCTTTTATAAAGATCTAGAGATTTTTCAGATGGTCTTAAATTTTTGCAAATTTCCCTAAAATGAGGTGCCAAAAATCGTGTTGACCTTGAAATTTTTTTTAAATTCACTAAATATTCATTAAAAGAAATTTATGGCTGACAATTTACTGACCATAGCGGACCTCTTACAACCGTGAGTGAGGAGGCCTTTAAAATTGCATACGTTTTTTTTTAAACTACCCAAATGAGGTGCCAAAAATTTTGTCTGTGACCTTGAAACGACCTTTAAAAATTCATAGAAAAAAATCTATGGCTGACCAATTACTGAAAATAATTGACCTTTTATCATGATCTAGAAATCTTTTGGATGGTATACATTTTTTGCAAATTTCCCATAAATGAGGTGCCAAAAATCGAGCGTGACCTTGAGTGACCTTGAGAAAGTTTAAGCTATGATAACAAGCTATCTAGGACTGACCAATTTCTGGGACCAGTTGACCTTTTCTGACCAATTAGATGGCATTTTTTTATCAAATTTCCCTTACATGAGGTGCTAAAGGTCCAGAGCCAGGAGAATGGGCATAATTGTATGAGTTGCATCCCATCGTTGTAACACTTTATGACCTATATCATTGAAAAGGTCTCATTGAGTGCTATTTTTTTTGTTATATGGGTAAAAACCTGCATCTGGTGCAGGCAATGTGTAAAATCTCATCAAAACTGTTGCACTGCACTATAACTCTTTCCCTGCACAAGTAGCACTCCAAGTGTTGTGACACCATCTGCCCAATATCATTGGAAAAGTCAAAGTAGTTTTTGTAATATTGGCATAAGTCTGCATCTTGTTTAGGGAAAGATTTATAGCAAAATAACTGTTGCACTGAATTATAACTCTTTCCTTCCACAAACTGCGTCCCAAGTGCGCTGTAACACTTTCTGAACTTTATCATTGAAAAAGTTTCAATTAGTAGTATTTTTTTGTAGTGTGGGCATAAGCCTCTATCTCGTGCAGGGCAAGTGTAGTTGCCCATAATAACTGTAACTTTTTCCTGCCAAAGTTGCATGCCAACTGTTGAATGATGAAAACAAATTGTAACAAAAACATTCTGAAGTTTATTTATTTTTTTTTTTTTTTTTATCATTAATTTTTAAGGATATGCCATTACCATTTGAATATGAGGATCTGTTTTTTTATGATCTTATTTCTGACACTTGTTCAGATCTGCTGGTTTCCATTCTGAAATAAGAAAAATATATAATTTTATTTGAACTAAGATGAATTAGAAAAATAACATATTTACCATCATTGTTTTTACAATTTTCAATTGATAATTCACAAGGGTTGGAGAATTGTCGATATTTTGAGCCACTGGAAGCACAAACGGGATCAAAAATTAGAGTACAAGCGTCTCCACATTGCTTTCGATGGGCATTAGCAACAGCTAATATGCATGCTTTGATTATAAATTAGATAATTTATTTATTTTTTAGACAAAATCTAATATAAAAATTACTTAAAATAAATAAATAAAAAATAAATAAATTGGGTGGTGCAACAGCTCGCAGAGAACCAGGGCCTAGTGACTTACAACTTTCAACCATTCCCGTGTGCGTGTTGTTGGCAGGAATGGAGGGGAACTACAGTTTTTTGCCAAGTCCGAACGGCTAAATGAGAAGCACTTTTTCATGACAAGTATACTCTTGGTGGATTTGTCAGTTCCTCGCAAGAGGCAGTACCTCGGATAAAACATTTCTGTTTTTAGGTGGCATGGCTGGGAATCGAACCCACACCTTCGGCATGACAGTCCTACGCACTTACCATCATGCCACGAAGTACTACCATACAAAAATTACTTACCAAGAGCAAATAAAACACAAATTACAACCTTCATTTTTATTTCAATAAAAAGAAAAATATGTGGAGAACTTTATAACACTGAATCCGAATAAATAGGTAAATAATATTGTTTGTTTTGCAAGATACAGCTGCTTTTATACGCTTTATAAAACATTTATTTTGGGATTTAATAATCCAGTTCTATTTTGGTTTTGAAACAAGAATTAAATTAAATTAAATTCAATTATATAAAATCAATAACAAAATTTAAATTACTTTTAGTTGAATCTCATGTTCATGGTGGCCAACGTTGCTTTAAATTTTGTGCCATTACGTGAGCAGTCTAGTGAACAGAAATGCTCTAGGATACTATTTAATACATATGTAAACATCATTTATGTTTTTTACCTAATTCTTTTTATTTTATACAAAATTGTATCAACTTTTTATTTTAATGCAAGTACACAAAGAAATAAAATGCACGACTGGGTCGCACGTACTTGCTCTTATGTTCAAAACACTGCGGGTTTAAGAAAATTATATATAAAAACATGGAAATTATGAGAGAAAAATGTAGTGGCTAAAACAACTCATTTGACAGTTTGAGGTGCAAAAAAAGAATACCATTTTAATTCTTGATTGAATATGATTGCATGAGAAAAAAAAATTGAAATCGTTGGAGCGGTTTTTTAAAAAATTATTTTTTTATATATAAAATTCTTAAAACATTTTTAAGAACAAATTTTGGAATGCAAATCTAAAGTTTATATTTATGTGTATTTAGAAACAAAATTTGAAAAAAAATGTCAACCCGTTTTTGAGATATCGAATTTTCAAAAAAAAATTGAAACTTTTTTTAAAAATTTTGATATGCAATATTATTTTATTTTATCTGAAAAAATTCATCTAAATCCGTTTAGCCCATAACGAGCAAACTCAATATAAAAAATACGTTCTATTACAGGTACTATTAATAGTTGCTAAGTGTAAAATTTTATAATTTTTGGTAGTAGATCGTACTAATTTAAGTATATGAAAAAAGCTTACTCAAAATCGTAGGACTCGTTTTTAAGCAAAAAAATATTTTCCTTGGCGGTTTCTTAACTTTTGTATGGAAGGGTCCTTTATTTTTTCATAAATGTAAAATTTGTTCTAAAAAACTCTTAAATGTCGAGTTTCAAAAAAATCGTTCATATTGTTTTCGAAATATTTGATTTTCAAAAAAAAAATTTGAAATATTTTTTAAAAATCCAAAAAATATTTGTCAAAAATTTTAGTACACAAAATTATTTATATTTTTTAAAAGCTTTTGTATTAAACAAAATTATTGAAATCAGTCAAACTGTTTTGAAAAAAGTCGAAAGTTAAAAAAATGGTTCCTTGGGAGGTACCATCAATAACCATTTTCTGAAAAATGGTTTTCCACCCAAAAGAAGCCTTTACTTAAAGAAATTTTTTAATTTTTTTTTAAGGAAAGTTGTCGAGCCGTTTTTAAGAAAAATACGATTATGTAAAATTGCTAAAAAAATTGTATATAGCTGGTACAGTTATTTTTGGTTCTAAAAAAAATTAAAAAAATATGCGGGCATAATCAACAAAATGTACCAAGTTTGAAGGAAATCGATCCAGCCGTTTAGGCTGTAGACGAACACAGCCCCGGATCTACGATTTTTCCGAACCGGGGCAAAACTTGATTTTGGGTCCCTTGCTGTTTTTGATAAAAATGAAAAAAAAAAAACACATATCTGCTTGGTTGGATTTTTTGTCGCTGGGAGAATAAAACTTTTTAATGGATGTGCAGCCCATACCTATTCAGCAACTTATTACTATAGATAAGAAAATTAACAATGCCTTAACAAAGACAGTACACAACCAAGGTTCGTAGAACGATAAAATATGATTCGTTCTGTCGTGCACAATTCAAAAGAATTTTATTTTTGATTCGATTACGAATCTTTTTTTTTTTGGTTCCTAATAAAATTCGTTTTCATTCGAATCAAATCTGCAAGGATCTGTAAAATATGGTTCGTTCCCGAATTTATCATGGGAAAACTATTGGAGATCCATTCCCTGAACCGAAGAAAGAAAAATGTAAATTTACGACAGGACACAATTTCGAAACAAATTCGAAAAGCCAAAGTTAAGCAAGATAAAGTATCGAAGCTCAAAGTTCCGAAAAAAGTTGTTAAATCCTCGGGACTTCGTTGTTCCTTGAGTGATTTGAATGAAATTGACAGAAATGATAGCTGATAGAGAGTTATAGCAGAACAAAATATTTTCAAAATAGGATGTTTTTAAAAAATGTCAACGCTTTGCAACTTCGTTCTTTCTTGAGAGATTGCAATGAAATTTTCTCAGGTGATAGCTGATACAGAATTGTAACAGAAAAAAAATATTTCACATATTATAACTTCGTAGTTCCTTGAACGATTTCAATGAAATTGACACACAATTTCAAACCTTAATAGTACGAGAGCTAAGCAACGTCAAAACACAAGTAATCTTAGATTGGCTGGTTCTCTTCTATGATACGCGTGAGAGCAATCTCTGGCTGGTGTGAAATTTTGTGTTATCCGCCATTTTGAAAAAGGGTGTTGAAAAAGGTAAATCCAATTTTCTCGGAGAGTAGCATTTTTTATTTGATATTGTAAGTTAAAATATCTTTTCAATTTTTTGTTTCTAAAAATTATCGACATCATGAAAAATTGTTGTGGAAAATTGTAAAAATGGTTTTCAGCGTTTATCTCACTTTTTGTTCATCTGAATGAAAACAGTTTTACCAAACAATTAATTTCAGAGCACCTGATTTCCTACATTTTTATGGGTATTTAGATTTTCTGTGAATTAAAAAAGATCTTTTAGATGTGTAATAAAGTTGTCAGTATCCAGCAAATAATTCTTTAGGCAAGACCAGGATTTGTACGGCGCGGCGTGGTGAGACGACGTTTGTAGAGGGACACATTTGAAATGTTTTATTATTGAAGAAGGAGGATGTATTTCCTACAGTTTAGAGAGGATGGGAAGTTTTGTAAAAATACAGTTACATACAATGGAAAGAACTATTGATAAAAAAACATCAGAAAAACTTTGAACAATGTATTATAGCTCGTTTCTTTTTTTAATTTTTAATTTGTAATTACTTTAAATGGAGAAATAATAATAGAAGAACTGCTAAAGGTTGACGGAGAAATACAATTTGATATTTCATAGCCGCATCTCAATTCATTTTATTTAATTAAGCGTCGCAATCTTAGTTTTTTTCAGTCACATAGATTTGGCGCCCCTGTAAGCTGCCGCCCGGGGCACAGGCCCCGGTTTGCCCCCCCATAGATCCGGGGCTGGACGAACAGACAGACAGAAATACAGACAGGATTGTGCCACCCACTTTTTTGGTTTTCTCTATCATCGTAATGCCATGTTTGATTGTTATTTTTTGTTTGCACTAATCCAAAACTTGCCTTATAGTTCCTATGTACATATATCGCAAGTAAAAAGGGAACAAAATGAAAAACGTAAGCGAATCAACCACTTCAGAGTACCTAAAAGCAAAGCAATTGTGTAAGAGTAAAAGCATTAATATTATTAAAGACGTATGGCGCAAGAGTTGTCATCGACTATCGGTAATAAGTAAGGGGTTCTGGGATAAGCTAAAACCATTAAAGGATTCAGTTTTCATTTGCGGATTAGACTTAAATTCAGCAGCTTCAGCATACTATTTTAAAGAACTGCCTAACCCAGCCCCTACAACATATGAATATCCTTTATCAATCGCCTAAATATTCGCGAGTTTTCTTTTGCGGGAATACTGAGCAAATTTCAGGTAGGTTTTCTTAGATGATACTTAATTAACTGTAGATAAAATATATCACTACAATATCGAACTACTAGGGCTGTTCATTTACTTTGAGTTTCTGTGATTTTCTGTGCATTTCTGCGCATTTTAGTCCAAAGTTGTGTCAAAGTTCATATAAAAAAAATTTTTGACACAAGTTTGGACTAAAAATCACAGAAACCCAAAGTAAAGGATCAGACCTACTATTTGAGAAAATGCAGGAAACGTTACATGTTTTTTCTTGATTTCAAAGCGACATTCGATTCTATCGATAGAAATGCATTATTTTTCAAACTTTCTCAGAACGGATTGTCTACAAAGGTGCCTGAAGAGTCTATATTCCAACACATGTCAGATGGTTTGGGATGGATCGCCCTTATTGAAGTGGTTTGAAACCTTATCTGGGGTAAGACAGGGCTGTGTTCTTAGCACTACCCTTTTTGCAATTTTTTTAAATGATATAGTCGCTCACTTGCCTTAAGGAATGCAGATTGTTTTCTTTTGACCATCAAAGTGCTTCCTTTCGCAGACGAAAATTGTTTTGTTTTCTGATTCTCCGCAAAGTTTGCAGTTGATGATAAATAAACTTAACAATTATTGTAAAATGTAGAATTTGACTGTGAATTTAGAAAAATCCAAAATAATAATCGTTTGTAAGAAGCAAGCTAAACTGAGTGCGAATGAAAAATGTTTTTTTGATGGACATGCGATTGAAACAGTAGCAGAATATAAATTCCTTGGGGTTTTGTTCAGGCCAAACATGAAAATGGAATGCCATCTAGAAAAAAACTATCTGCAGCAAAAAAGCCTAATCAATGCATCTTGGCAGAAAATATTAAACAACAATGATATTCCATCGTCCGCCAAGTACAGAGTTAAATTTGGCTAAAAATGTGGATTTTAACTGAACCTGCAATGTGTTAACATTTTCTCTTTAAAAAAGCAACATTATAATTTAGTTGAAGCATTTGGCATCCACCAGCGCAACAGCTGCACTCAGCAAGCGGTATCATCTATTAACAGGGTTATATACCCAGAGCTGAACTATAATCTTGCACAAAACAATTATTTAATGATGAAAACAGTTTGGAAACAGTATCCTTGATTTGCAGAGCGAGGGGAGACCTCCTAAATCTTAATGGTTCGCCATACAACAAGACCTCCAATAAGCGATCTCAAAGAGCTTAGCTTAAACTTTTGTACTTAAGTTGTTTAACACTCACTCTGGAACAAACGAAGTATATCTTAAATGGATTTAATTGGAAAAACCTTTATAAATACTTAAAATCTGCAATAAATTACCGGTATACTATATTAAATGAATTTCAATAAATGATTTAGGTAACGACTCAAAATAATTGTACTATATCATGTTCTTAGTAATGTTAAAGTTAAGTTTTATAGTTTAATTTTATTCAAATATATAAATAAAATATTTATTTTAATGAGTCAATCTGGCAGACGGTAGTGCCATCATCGTGTCCTGTAACCCCGGCTGGGGAATAGGGCGTCCACAAAACGTCTCCATCCTTCACGGTCTGCTGCAAGGTACTTTAACTGTGGCCACGTCTTTCTCTGGGATTCTGCTTCCACTAAGACAGTTGATTTCCATGTTGTTCTTGGTCTTCCAACCCGCCGTGTACCCTGAGGATTCCATTCAAAGGACTGCTTTGCAATTTCATCGTTTGGTTTCCTCAGTGTGTGACCAATCCAACGCCATTTACGCTTTCTTATGTCGACGTCCAGCCGCTCTTGACTTGTCCTGCGCCACAAATCCTCATTTGACATTATTTGTGGCCAGCGAATCTTTAGGATGTGGCGAAGACAGCGATTCACAAAAGCCTGCATTTTCTTCGAAATGATAGACGTGACTTTCCAGGTTTCACAAGCATAGATATAACAGCACGGATTTGACATTGGATGTGAAGAATCTCAGCTTAGTGCGTAAGGAGATTTGACTGGATTTCCAAATTGGGGACAGGGCACCGAAGGCAGCACGAGCATTATTTATTCTACTTTTAACGTCCATATCCGTACCACCGTTTGCAGAAACAATACTGCCAAGGTAGTTGAACTGTTCCACTACTTCAACTGGCGTCTCCTGTAGAATAATACGCTGCTGTGTGGAGCGGCCTGTGAGCATTATTTTTGTCTTTTTGCTGTTTATTCTTAGACCACTTGACTCTCCCTTCACTTGCTGTATTTGCCAGATCCCGTTCAGCCCATTGATGTTATTTGCCAGTAGACATATGTCATCGGCATAGTCTAAATGACTGAGCCTTTCGAACAGTCTCCATTGGATGGCCTGTCACTCAGCTGCACCAACACTGGCCGTCAATACGTCGTCCATCACCAGCAGTAAGAGTATTGACGATAGAACATCCCCTTGCCTCACACCCTGTTGCACTACGAAGGAGTCGGATAGCTGCCCATTGTGCAAAACCAAACACCTGGCGTTGTTGTAGGACTCTTTAATAATGGCAACTATTTTTGGTGGCATTCCTGTACCAAGCAACGATCTCCATATACATTCTCGGTTAACTCGATCAAAGGCTTTCTCAAAATCCACGAACATGAGGTAAGGCGGTGATTGAAATTCCATCGACTGCTCGAGGACGATACGCAGGGTGTTGATATGATCGACACACGATCGATCACTGCGGAAGCCAGCTTGATGCCTCTTGAGTGTAGACTCAATTCTATCCTTTATTCGCTCGAGAATGATGGTTGCCATTAGTTTTGGGAAAACGGACAAAACGGTGATACCACGCCAATTGTTGCAATTCTTAAAGTCACCTTTCTTTGGCAACTTAACAATCACACCATCCTTCCAGTCCCTGGGATAGCTTTCGTTTTCCCAAATGCTTTGTATCAGCGGATGTAAAATACTAGCCGCTGCAACGGGATCGGCTTTCAGGAATTCAGCTGGTATTCCGTCCAGTCCAGCTGCCTTGTTGTTTTTGAGGAGATTTATTGATGAACGAATTTCCGATTCTGACGGGGGGTCGATGTCAATACCCCTATACGACCTGCGCATCTCGTTAAGTTGGGGCACTTCAGCACTCTGCTCAACTGAATCCTCATTTAGCAGGGCACAAAAATGGTCCTTCCATCTACGAAGCTGATCCTCAATTGATACCAAAAGTGTGCCATCCACATCCATTACAGGATGATTGGTGTTGCTTTTTTTCCCGATCACATCTTCGGCTATTTGGTACAATTCCCGGATAACTCCTCTTCTGGCAGCGATTTCCGCATTATCTGCGAGTCCATCTAACCTCACCCTCTTGTCACGTCTCACACAACGATAGACCATCTTATGTGCAATGCGGTACACTCTTTGCAAGTCAGCATTTCGTTGAATATCTGCTTCGGCATTTATTTGAATTTTCAACGATTTGCGAAGTTCGATCTTATCCCAGGTGTCTTGGGATATCCAAGAGTCTCTACGTCTCGTTCGCTTGGGTACATTTTCGGATCCAGCCTCCATAAAAACACTTTTAATTTCACCCCACATCTCATTAATTGTTGAATCCTGGATTCCGTTCAATGACGAGGCTCTGTCGTTAAGGGTGGTGACATAGTTTCGACATATGTTGGGGTCATTTAAAGCATTAGTAATGAATTTTGAGCTCCTTGCTGCATCCTGCGCTGGTTTTTGTACGGCAGCGGTTTGTAGTTTGAGACTCATCAGAACCAAATGGTGGTCGTTTCCACATCGTCATTTCTTATACTCCGGACATCACACATAGACTTCCTCCTTCGCTGCTGAATCATGATAGTTATGATCAATTTGGTTTTCGGTTTGACCATCCGGATGCACCCAGGTAATTTTGTCGCACGTCTTATGCTTAAATACAGTACCACCTATCACAAGACGATTCGCATTACAAAAGTCGACAAGCAAGTCACCATTTTCATTCCGTAAACCCAAGCCATTTCTTCCCATCACGCGTTCCAGTCCGTAATTGTCTGAACCGACTTGGGCATTAAGATCTCCCATTACGACTATGATGTCGGCTCTCGGAACACTACTGTAAACCGAGTTAAGATGAGTATAGAACGCGGTTTTGTCTATCTCGGTCGCTTCATTTGTGGGGGCGTAGCACTGAATAATTGTGACGTTACGAATTTTTGAACGAAACCTTGCTGTCATTAATCTCGCAGAAATGGGCGCCCAGGAGATCAAACTACGCCTCGCTTCTTCGTTTAACATAATTCCGACACCATGCAGTCAGGGTTCCCAGATTGAGGGGAAAAGCACCACTTTTGCTGATTTTATAATGAAAAAGGGGAAATCGAGGGACAAGCTTAAAAAAGGGGAAAAAATTCATAAAGGACAAACTTATTAAATGAAGCATTTTAAATACTTTTTTTTATAAAAATTAAATATTCAAACGTATTCTCATTATAAAATATTTTCAAACTTCATTTAAAAAGAAAAAGTTCAATCTAAACACTCTCTTCTAAATTTTAGTCCCGCAAGTTAATAACCCATGCAATGTCCCATTTACAAGTTTTGAGTTTCTGAAGGTTTTCCTTCGTTTCGAAGGTAAAATCCAGAAATAGATGTTTAAAGCAATAGGAATTATGGCCTGAATTCAAAGACTTGCTATGTCAGGAGGAAAAAGAAATTGCAGCATCAACTTCAGCTGCTCGAGCATTTTGTAAATAAAGATATTAAGTTTTTGGTTTTGTTACTTTAAGGTTATTACTTAAATTAAAACTGTTAAGAAATAATTTTTATTTTTTCAAAATAGCTTTTTATGGCCTTTAGTCCTACAAATTGGCGTTTCGTCCGGCTTACTCACTTGGACTCATCAGTGACATAGTGAGGACTTTGTCATACGCAATTTGTATTAAGCTCAGTTCAACTTACATGAATTTTTCAAATCCACTGTAAACTATGTATATCCAACAAGATTAAAATTCCTAATCATTAAGCTGGAGGTTTTTTCCCGGGGGCCAATAATTCAATAAGTCCAATCCTTAATCCTAAGTCTTCTAATTTGCTGCTTTATTTCAGTAATTTTTATTTTTGTTTTTATGGATATTCATGAACATTTTATTTAGGGGAAAAAAAGGGGATTTTTTTTGGAGATTAGGGGAACAAAATTGGGTTTGCTGATAAATACAGGGGAAAAAGGTTATGAAAGTCTGGGGACACTGCATGCAGTCTTTGGCCACCCTCTCTTTCATCTTCCCCGGAATACAGCATTCTCGTCTGTCCAGTGTCTGATCTGCATTCAGCTCTTCCTCTCCACTTAAAAATTTATCTATCTACTAGAATTTTTCATTTGAAAAAATCTTATAATATTTACATGAAATTAGTTCCCAATGAAAAACCTCCCCAATCAGAATATGGAAAATGGTCCCAATCAGGGATAAAATTTCATACCGAAATAATATCTCCATAAAGAATTGGAAAATTAGAAATTTCTCCCCAGGGAAGATACAAATAAATCTCAAAAAAATTATCATAAAATAATGAAAAATCCCCCAATTAAAATAAGTAGTTATGTATAGCTAATTTCACAAAGTGTTAAGGACACTATAGGCATCAAGTATTTAAGAAAATAATTATTCGACGTTTCAGTTCTAACAATTTTTATAAAAAGAAAAACATTCTAACAAAAACATTCTGAAGTTTATTTAATTTTTTTATTAATTTTTAAGGACATGCCATTACCATTACCATTTGAATATGAAGATCTGTTTTTTTATGATCTTATTGCTGACATTTTTTCAGATCTGCTTCTTTCCATACTGAAATGAGAAAAATATATAGTTTTTTTGAACTATGATGAATTAAAAAAATAACATATTTACCATTATTGTTTTTACAATTTTCAGTTGATAATTCACAAGGGTTGGAGAATTGTCGATATTTTGAGCCATTGGAAGCACAAACGGGATCAAAATTTAGAGTACAACCCTCTCCACATTGCTTTCTATGGGCATTAGCAACAGCTAATATGCATGCTTTGATTATAAATTATATTAGATAATTTATTTATTTTTTAATACAAAATACAATATACAAAATTACTTACCAAGAGCAAATAATACAAAAATTACAACCTTCATTTTTTATTTCAATAGAAAAAAATATATGGAGAGCTTTATAATACTGAATCCGAATAAACAAATAATATTGTTTGTTCTGCAAGATACAGCTGCTTTTATACGCTTTACAGAACATTTATTTTGGGATCTTATAATCCAGTTCTATTTTGATTTTGAAAAAAAGTATTAAATTAAATTAAATTCAATTATATAAAATCAATAACAAAATTTAAATTACTTTTAGTTGATTCTCATGTTCATGGTGGCCAACGTTGCTTTAAATTTTGTGACATTACGTGAGCAGTCTAGTGAACAAAAATGCTCTTGAATACTATTTAATACATACTATGTAGATATCGTTTATGTTTATCTACGTCATTCTTCTTATTTTATACAAAATTGTGTCAACTTTTTATTTTAATGCCAGTACACAAAGAAAAAACTTGAATGTAACCACCCTACCAATAAAATGCGTTCAGATTATCTTCTTATTTGCAAATTAGCTAAAACATTGATAAAGAATATCATTTTAATAAAAATATAAACTGCTAGTCCACGTTAATTCCAAATCTCAACGAAAGTCTACTACAGTCAATAAGAATTCTGTAGTTACCAAAAAAGAAAGAATTGTCAAAAAAAAACCTGGAGTTTTCGGTTCTCAAAAAACACAGAAGTAAAATGAATTATCTCAAGTTAACTAAACATGACGAAAATTAGCAAAACGCAATTCTGGGCGTGCCATATGGTTATCATGATGTATTCTCTCTTTTTATGCGACCACTTCAGTGAGCTATCGACTATTATGATTCATCTACAACAATACAAACGACAGCTTCCGTCTATTAAGGATCTCCCAGGCCAATTTGATTCGTTCGTTGGCATGTGAAAACAACACGTTGTTACTTTAGTCACCATTTCAACGTCGTCAACAAATGTTTCGCATTGGTTTGGGATAGCCGAAAAGTAGCTTTTTAGGTCGTTGAGTAAATTTAGACCACCTAATTATTTTTTTTTTTGTATTAACTACGTTTTAAATTACAGTATTTACCTATCACCAACCAATCACGATACGATAGTTACAGAGCATGGTCAGAGTTTTTTTTTAGTTCTCTGAGATATCATATCATACTTCTGAACGCTCCTAGTTCTAAAAGTCACAATGACGTTTGGATAAATTTATCCGAATAAATTTGATTAATTTTTCGCAGCAACATTTTTGGACTATTTTAACCAAAAAATTGCTACTCCCAACTTTCGGAAACAAGAAGTACAATTAAACCCACTTAATAGTCAGATCTATCAAGGTTTAAAACACTTTTGACTCATATCATTTGCTTTCTTACTTTGAGGTCTGCATGTCAACTTAAAACGACCTTAGGCGAATGCACTGAAGGAAAAAAAAATCTTGTTCTCAAAATTCCACTTTTGGTAGATATCTTGGATAACATTGCATTTTTCGGTATTTTTGCTGCTATCAGAAGCCTTTACCACAATACATAACGTACTTGTTGAACAAGTGAGACTCAGCAACTTTTTAGATTTTGTGTAACATGGAAAAAATAGTCTAAGAGAACTTTAACAATTGTGTGGCTTCTTTCAACTAGTGAGAAATTTCATATATCCACCGTTTCTGTAACTATAAAATTAAGAGTTTTTAAAAATGACAGTAAACTTTTTGAATAATATTTTTATCCAAACAGGTAGAAGTAGTATTTTTCCTTTAAAATGAAACTCAAATGTTAATGTTTGCAGTAATTGCAGAGTATTTAAAAACAAGTTCAAATCACTGTGTGAAAAAAAGTTATTTACTAACCAAGGTTTTGTTTTGGTACATTTCAGTGTGGAACAAATTTATACAAACTGGTCTTACCAATACCAATAATATGTATGTCGTTGAAAAGGTATTTTTATGAACAATTATAGTTTTCATAAATTTTGCCCATACTAAATATATTTTATTCATATACTAGAATGCACCAGAACACAATTCTATTTAGCGAATAACTTTTTTCACACAGCAATTTGAAGTAAGCCCTCATAGTAACTATTGTAGTTCATAAAAAATACCTTTCCAACGACATATGTCTCGTCGTTATTGGTCCTGTAGACCGTTTTGTCCTATTCTCCTTAGTTGTTTCCACTGCATAAACTACAAACTTTGAACCGTCAATATTTTCTCTGCAGTTTGGAACGTTAAGTATTACTTGAAGCCTTCTTATCACCTCCATATTAACTCCAGTTATACGAGCTGTTACATCTGGTTCTGCAAAAACTCTTCTCGATGTTATGGTCTTATAAGATGGGAGAACATTTACGTTGTGTCTCATTAAGGAATTTCTTAAAATGCCATACTTTTCTTTTGTTATAGTCCCAGATTCATAAACAAGGCTAAGGCATTTGCACTTTCATACTTGATAGGATCTCTTTGAGGAGTGCAAATGCTTGATCTAATCTTTTTAAGTCTTAGTGGACTTGCTACTGATACTGCCTTGGTTATATTAGCCTTCTGCTTCTCATGATCCTTATTTGTACTTTATAACTAAGGCTGTTGAAAGATTTTCAGTGGTGATGTCTTCAGTAGCATTGATCAATTTCTGTTTCTTGGTAAATGGCGAGCACTCCGTTATAGATTACCTTGGCCTTCCTCTAGAATTGTTTGATGTACTTGGTAAATTATCCGTTTCATCTGTCCTTTCAAAATCAATGCAAAAATTCATTTTTCTTTAAAAATACTAGTTTCGATCTATAGGCTGCATCCCATTTTGACTAAGCGTTTTTATAAAATGATATCAACTTGTTATCGAATTCAGCTTTTCCATCAAGTGGACAGTCATCTAAAAGGCTATATTTATTTTTTACACCCGCGTTGAATTCTTCTTTTGTATTCTTTTTATCGAAAAAAGTTTCAACTAGATCTTTGTAGGAAATTTCCATTTTTTTTTGTTAAAGTACGAGCAGTGCGTGTTTGCTTTATAGCGAATCATTTACACAATTTTTTTTTTTATTAATATATGTACCTAATTCTTTTGTTATGATGATATTTATGGGTGCCTTACATTCTTATTAGCATTAAATAAAAAGGATTACACAACAGGTACTTGATCTGTCATAACAATGAATAGATTTTTTACAAATCACGAAAACTACCTAATTTATCATAAACAAATATTACCTAGATTTAAATATTTAAGAATACATTTTTACATGTAAAAATAATGTTTTTGTGACCACTTGCATTTTTAAAGATATAATAAAAAAAAAACATAAATGAAAAGAAGATAATCTTTTTTAATAAAATCTCTCTAAGCCGCAAATATGCAAAAATACGCAGCTGGATTTCTTATTAAATGTTTTAGAAATGTTCAAAGATTAAATTTCCCTTGAGATTAGGCCAAGCACTCTTAAGCGGGCTTTTATAACTCAACTCAAAGTCAAAAAATTGAGTCAAAAAAAGCTTTTCGAAAATCTTGAAATTTTGAAATTAAAAAAAAAAATCATCATATTTGTAATACAAATGGTCCTTTTTACAAGCTTAAATAAAAAAAATATAATTTTTAAACAAGATTTTTAGCATTTAACGTCGAAACTCTGAAAATTTTCATAAAACTAATATTTTTTCTTTGATTTTAAAAATAAGGACACTTTGACTTCCTCTATCATCATAATCATTCGTACGATTTTAAAATTTCTTTCGGCTTTTTAAGCCTTCTATATGTCCTAATCCAGTAAAAAAATTATTTTCGGATTTTAAGCACACACGAAAATTTAATTTTGCAAGCACTTTTGCAAAAAGGCGCCACAGTGCGATGGTCGTGGACTTGTTCGAAGTCAACAAGTAAATAAACACTTGCAGAAGTATTTATAAAGTGATCGAAACGGGAAGATTTTTTTAGAATTAATTTAGGGGTCAAGTACCTTAAGCCGCGTCCACATTATGTTGAATATTGTAGATCAACACGTGTTAGTCGACAATGCCAATCAACATTTGTTGACCCGAACGCAAATCGATTCAAAATGGATAGCAATCGACAAAGTTGTTCAACAAATTCCATTTTATTAAAAACATTTGTAGGGTTTTTATTTCATGAACATAATTTATTGTTTTTGTGCGTTATTAATCAATTTTTACAAGACGAAAAATGCAATATTTGTTGTGAATAAGTATCGAATGTTAATAATATCGTTTTAACTTTATTGTTCACAAAAAAAAAGAAGTTGGGTACCCCCAGGATTCGAACTTTGAACCCTTCGGTTGGATCCTGACGCATCGATCAGAAAACTCCAATCCACACAAATTGTTGCTACGAAAGCCTTTGGCGTACACACTAGCATGCTGATTGACAATGTTAACCAACAAAGTTGATCGGCATAGTGTGGACCATGACCACATGTGTTGTCCGTGTGCGGCGTACAAAATGTTGATTTCACTGAAAGTCCCCACCATAAATAATGTTCGTCCACTAATAAAAGCAAAGCGCTGATTTTAGATAAAATGCTCTTTTTTCGGAAATTTTATGACTCATCTTGTAAGAATAAATTATTACTTGTTGAATTGGTTCAGTGAGATTTTTTTTGAGTAGCAACACTTCTTTATTTCGGGATTATTTTCTAGAATGCTGTTAGAAAAGTAACAAGGGCAAGGGCTTCATAAATTAGTCCCCAATGAAAAACTTCCTCAAACAGAATATGAAAAATGTCCCCAAAAATGGGATTCAATTTTCCCCAGAGAGAATGAAAATAGGCGCTAAAAATTAAATGAGACTCCCATCAAAAAGAACAGAAAACTCTGATATGACCAAAAGGGGACATTTTTTATTATGAAAATTGCCCCAATGAATAAACTGAAAAAAATTACCTTAAAATGATTAAAAATGCCACAATTAAAGTTAGTACATAAAAAGAGTTTCCACAAAGTTTTAAGGAATTACTAAAAAATAAAATTCTTTCAAAAACTCATATTTATTAAAAAAATAAAATCCACTCTTCCCTATCTTTTTTGCATTATTTTTGGATGTCTTTTCAAATCTTAAACATTTAGAATAATGATTTTTTTTAATTTTGTCAAGATATGTCATTTGAATCTGAGTACTTTTTTCCTTATGGTCTTATTTATTGCTGACACAATCTTAGATCCACTAGTCTCCACACTGAAATGAGCAAAAAAAAAAAATTATAAAATTTTAATTCTGTATTAAAAATAAAAAAATATTTACTATTATTGTTTTGACAATTTGCAATTGATAATTGACACGGGTTGGAGAATTGTTGATATGTTGAGCCATTGGTAGCACAAACGGGATCAATAACTTGAGGACACACGTCTCCACATTGCTGTCTTTGGGCATTAGCAACGGCTAACATGCATGCTTTGATTATAAAAATATTATTTTTTTTTTAAATTTTTAATTCAATATGAAAATTCACTTACCAAGAGCAAATATAACGCAAGTTACAGCCTTCATTCTTTGTTTAAATAAAAATTAATAGATGATTTTAACACTGAATCAAAATAAATAATGTTTGTTCTGTAAGATACAGCTGCTTTTATACGCTTTATAGAACACTTATTTTGGTGATTTACAATCAAATTCTATTTTTTTCCGAAGAAAGAACTAAATTAAATTAAATTCAAATATTATATAATTAAAATCAATTATAAAATTACCTTTAAATGACTGTCAATTTTATGGTGGCCAATGTAACTTAAAATTTGGTCGCATTACGTTCGTGGTCTAGTGAACAGATCTTTTTAAATGATTTTTAATTTATAAACATCATTTATGTTTCTACGCGTATACATACCTAACTAGTTCTTTCTACTGAATATATTAACTTTTTTCAACACCTTTTTATTTTCCAATCACTTTATAAGAAAAGCTAATTCCATATTGTGATACAAAACGGGTTTTACTGTATTTTTTGTAAATATCATTTTGTACCCCTTGGTGTAGTACCCCTAACCGTAACGGTAAGTTTATTGGATTATTACGCCGAAAAATTCTTGTCAAGTCTAGCGAAACAAAAATTGTTCCCAAATTTGTGCTGTGAAAATTTAAACGAATTATAACAATTAAATAAAAATTTATCTAACTGTAGCATTTAGATATTCTGCATTTTTTTTTATAATTATGCATAATATAAACAACCAAAATATAATAACTTGGTAGTTTTGTCTGACACAGCTAATTTTCATATAACACTTCATCGTAAATAATTTGAAATCTCTATAGCAATGCTGTTTTAATTATGTACATCAAATTAAGGCTAATATTACAAATGTCCATAGCAGATAGTGGCTTCTGTTGTATAGTTAGAATAGACATATATACAGTGGTGGCCATAGAATTAGAAACAAGAATTTTGTAACAATTTTAAATTGCATAACTTTTTTTTAGGAAAATTGTTGAGGTTGGTTAGTGGTTCCTTTAATAGACCATGACATATAGTACACTTCTAAATATTTTATAAAAAATAAAAGCGTGACACTAACAGTAGAAAATTTATATTATTTATATAACCTTAATCGCACCTGGCCATACAGTTAGAAACGCAAAGAAATAATTGGTATTTCATAAAAAATGTTCGATGAAAATTAATATTTTGTAGGGAATCACTTATTTTTTGTCACTGCAGCTAATCTTGCCTGCATACTTTCTACCAAGGAACGGGATCTTGATGGGGGTATACTCTTCCAGACCTCCTTTATATTTTCAAAAAGTTCCTCATAATTTTTTGGGTTCTTGGACTTTAGCCTTCTCTCCACGTCTGCCCACAAGTTCTCGATAGGATTCAAGTCTGGACTTTGGGCGGGCCAATCCAAAACATTAGTTTGTATCAAAAAACCATTGCTTAACAATCCGTGCTGTATGCTTTGGATCGTTATCGTGCTGGAAAACATAACTAATGGGCATTTGTGCAAATGACTAAGGCTCCATGACATTTTCCAAGATGCCTTTATAAATATGTTGGTCCATTCGACCATTTATTCTTACTATTGGGCCAACTCCATGCCACGAGAAAGCACCCCACATCATTATGTTTCCTCCTCCATGCTTAACGGTCTTTAAAGTATATTTAGGATCCCATTCCTTCTTCTGAGGGTGTCTAACATACACTTTACCATCTGACCCGAACAAGTAAAATTTGTATTCATCACTCCAAAGTATGTTTTTCCAGAATCCCATGGCTTTATTTGCGTGAAGCTTAGCAAACATCAAACGCCTCTTCAAATTCTTTTTGGAAACGGGTTACGTACGGATGACCGACAAAAAAAATGTCGACTGGTTAAAATGTCGACTTTTATCGACTTTTTTGAAAGTTAAAATACCGACTTTGTTTTTACCGACTTATTAAAATGTCGACAGTTTGAAATGTCGATTTGACAAAAAGTCGACTGCCCTGATAGAAGTCGAGAAAAATATCGACTTGTCGGAATTTTCCCATACAGAAAAGTCGATATAAAATATAAATCGACATTTTAACTAGTCGACATTTTGACTTGTCGATATTTGGTCTGTCGGTCATTTGAAAGTAACCTTAGGAACAAAGCTCTGCCTTAAATGTTTGCACGGAATAACTATAAGCTCAAGAATCATAAATTCTTGTCTGATTTTTTAACAGGAACTTAACAGTTTTTTGATGCTGTGGAAAATTTAAGACTATGTTTAAGACACAAGTTCTTATTTGATGCTTATAGTTAAAATGTCAAAATTGAGTCTGATCCCCTCCACAGCTCATTCGCCGGATTCTTTAATCGGGGTGATTACCTTTTGTTTAGCTTCAAGAAAGTTCAATAGAACGCATTTTTGTTGCCTACCTACATTATACCTTATATTTCGAACTTTTAACTGCCTCATTTTATAGGCAACAAAAATTAAATTACAAAAAATGCGATTTATTGAACTACTCAATGCGATATTAGATAATAATGATCAGATCATAGTTAAGGGAATGATGTTTACAAGCGCGCGCTTGTAAACATCATTCCCTAAACTATGATCTGATCAAAATGTCGACTTTCAAAATGTCGACTTTTAAAATATCGACTGTTGAAATCTCGATTCATAAAATCTCGATCACTGTCGACATTTTGAGAATCGACATTTTGAAAAATCGACATTTTAAAAAGTCGGTCAAATTTGTATCTATATTTTGATCTGTCGGTCTTTTAACCAGTCGAGATTTTTTCTGTCGAGATTTTAAAAGTCGATCTTATGGAGTCGATATTTCAAAAGTCGACATATCGTACCCAATCCTTTGGAAACATGTGGTTTTTTCCTTTTTTTTCCATCCACGTGGCCCATGTTCTAGAAGTCGGCGCCTTATGGTTCTAGCTGATAGCTCTCGACCCAATTGGGGCGAAACAACCTTATTTATTTTTGCAGAAGTCAAAAAAGGATCAGCTTTGCTAATTCGGCATATCAATCTGTCCTCTTTTGGCGTGGATTTTCGATCTTTTGGTTTTCTGTTTGAGTTTTCAAAGCTGCCAGTCCTTTTATTGACTTGAATAGCATCAAATACCATCTTTTTCGAGCAACTAAATCTTTTTGCTATGGAATCAATTGACTCGTTTTCGTTTTGATAGCACTGCACTATGATCTTCCGGAGTTCTGGACTACAAGACTTATTTTTGCCCATTTTCGTCGCTGTATTTTTAATTAATTAATATTAATATTATAAAAATAATCAAAAAAAACTGAACACAATCAACTCACATTGATAATAATTTTCTTTATTTTTAAATTTACCAATTCTTTTGTCGTTTCTAATTTCGTGTCCAGCAAATATGTCGACTATAAATGAATTTTCTAAAACAACGGTGTTTTATAAACTGTTGGCGTTCAAGGAAACTCATATTTAGAACAAACATGTCACCTGTCAAAGACCAACGACACAAGCCACGCACGCTGGTTCTTACAAAAATATTATGGTTGATAAAGTGCGTTTAGAATTGTTGTTTCTAATTCTATGGCCACCACTGTATCTACGTATATATTCACTTAAATATTCGTTACTCATCTGATTTTGATGAAAAATTCAAATAATAAATCATGGCTTTCGGAATTATTACAATAGATGTGACACAAATTTTTTTTTCATTTAAAATTATTCAATATTAATTGGTTTGTATTGTTAGAAAATTATGCTTGTCATTTAATGCACCATTTTAACTAGCCCTAAACTGTCAGTTGTCAATTTTTTTAAGCGTTGTCAATACTTTACTATAATGGTGGCAAACTCAAATCGTGCGGTTAATTTCGAACACTCTATAAACAAATATATATAAGGAGAAAGAAATATTTTAAGGTATGAAGTTTTTTTTTCTTTTAATTGCTCAGGCAATGCCTAAAGTAGTTTAAGCTGAAAAAATACCATATTTGAATTTACGCAAACAAAATTTAAAACATTTTGAGAGAGGTTTTGTATATGGTCGGAAAAAGTATTTTAACAAATTTTTACCATTTTTTAAAATGAACTTTCCAAAAAATCAACACAGGGTAAGCGTCTTTGAGACCTTTATTAACGTCCAATAATACTTTATTACCTTTTGTATTAACGGGAAAAAATTCGGCAGGGATGGATACGCAAAAAAAGTGGGACACAAATAACGTTTGAAGATGATTGAAAATTAACAAATATTTTCGTATTTCCGCTTTATAATATTAAGGGCCAGTTTCAAATGTTCCGGTTAAAGTTTCGGATAGATATCCGACACATAACCCTATCCAGCAGATAAAAGTTCCTGTTATTTATTTTCTGTTTCATCGTCAAAGTCTCGGATAAACTAACCAGTGGATAAATTTACCAGACACTTAGAGTTTGAGAACAACATAAAACATCAAAACATACTGAAAATCAATTTTTTTGCTGTCAAAACAAAACAAAATTGTCGTTTTGATTTAAATTGTCATTGATTTTAAAGATTTGAATTCAGTTCGAACCGTGACGGATCGATTTAAATCGAAATTCACAATATTTCAACGGATACGCGTAGCAGTTACCCATTCTCAACGTTGGAACCAGGATTTCGGCCTGCATTCAAGAAGAAAAATACACCCCTATTCGAAAATAAGGAAGAAAAGAAGAGACCACAAGAGGTGTTACTATGGACAAACATCCTTTCAACAATGCATTGCGGTTTAAAATATTTGAATATGGTTAAGATGTATGTATATGTTTGTATATAAAAAGCTGTAATAAATTATAATATTCTTCAATAAATATACATATAATGAATACATATAAACATCTCATGTGTCCGTTTATTCATTGATTAAAAAAAAAAACTACGGGTTAGACGCAACTAGAAGTGGCCTTATTTGGTTGAGTGGCTTGCTTTTTTATGTAGAATATTTACACAAATTCGTCTTTAAAAATTAACATAAATCCAGGGCACTTCTTTTGACCGCATTCCGTGCTCTTCATCGAAGAAATGGTCTGAAACTATATTTTTTCGAATGCTTCAAACTAATATATTTTTTATCTTCTGGATAAAAGCTTTAACAGCCACATGAACCGGCGGTTAGGGTATCCGAAACTTTATCTGTCGGATATCACTATCCGAGACATTTGAAACCAAAAGTTGAAGTTTATCTTGCGGATAAGTTCCGGATAAGCTATCCGAGACTTTAACCGGAACATTTGAAACTGGCCCTAAAAGTACTAAAATATACTTTTTCAAATTTGTGCTTAATTTACTTTTATTTGGCAGCTGCGACAAAGAAGGTATTTACATAACTATCTTAACTTAAAACATCAAGAGGACAGGCCTGGTCCTAAAATATGGAATTTCAGGAAAATCTATTTTAAATGGGCATTCAATCATAATGGCGCAAAATTTTAAAAAGACTTTTGTTAAGGGCTTAGCATGATACTAGTAAGTAATCTTCTAAATATTTAGTAATTTACTAACAGTTCCAAATTTCTAACCTTTTTTTTGTTTTACTAACTAGTATCATGCTAATTCAAAAAAAAAAAACAGTTCATTTGAACACGTCTTAACAGTGACAGTACGTATAAAACCAAACCAAACAAGCCTTTTTTAATAATTAGAAATGTCAAAATGACAACCTTCAATTTTTTTTAATTTCCAAAGCGAACAGTGTTCAGCTGAATTCCTTATTTTGTTAAAGTATCTGGTCGATTTTTATAATACCGACAATAAAAACTTCCTCCTGGATAAATGACCGACTGATGATAAAAAATTGGAACCATTCCCTCAAAATTTCGACAGTGATCGACATTTTGTGAATCGTGAATTTAACCACCCATATTTTAAAAGTCGACAGTTTGAAAGTCGACATGTTGATCAGTTCATAGTTTGATCTGGCACCAATCAAATTAAGCGATTGTTTTAAATTTAAGAACATAATGTGCCATAAACAGAGTCTTACATTTTCAATAGCATCAAATAACAACTTTTAAGCTTCTCTAAATGAGGATTCAGTTGGGCAGAGTGCTGAAGTGCCCCAACTAAACGAGTTGCACAGGTCCTATAGGGGTATTGACATCGAACCCCCGTCAGAATCGAAAATCCTTTCATCAATAAATCTCCTCAAAAACAACAAGGCAGCTGGACTGGACGGAATACCAGCTGAATTCCTGAGAGCCAATCCCGTAACAGCGGCTAGTATTTTACATCCGTTGATACAAAGCATTTGGAAAAACGAAAATTATCCCAGGGATTGGATATTGGAAGGATGGTGTGTTTGTTAAGTTGCCAAAGAATGGTGACTTACAGAATTGCAACAATTGGCGTGGTATCACCGTTTTGTCCGTTTTCCCAAAACTAATGGCAACCATCATTCTCGAGCGAATAAAGGATAAAATCGAGTCTTCACTCAAGAGGCATCAAGCTGGCTTCCGCAGTGGTCGATCGTGTGTCGACCATATCAACACCCTGCGTATCGTCCTCGAGCAGTCGATGGAATTTCAATCACCGCTTTACCTCATGTTCGTGGATTTTGAGAAAGCCTTTGATCGAGTTAACCGAGAATGTATAAGGAGATCGTTGCTTGGAAGAGGAATTCCACCAAAAATAGTTGCCATTATTAAAGAGTCCTACAACAACGCAAAGTGTTTGGTTTTGCACAATGGGCAGCTATCCGAATCCTCCGTAGTGCAACAGGGTTTGAGACAAGGGGATGTTCTATCGCCAACACTCTTCCTGCTGGCTATGGACGACGAATTGACGGCCAGTGTTGGTGCAGCTGAGCGACAGGGCATCCAATGGAGACCGTTTGAAAGGCTCAGTCATTTGGACTATGCCGATGACCATGACATACGTCTACTGGCAAATAACATCAATGGGCTGAACGGGATGTGCCAAACACTGCAAGTGAAGGGAGAGCCAAGTGGTCTAAGAATAAACAGCAAAAA
This sequence comes from Dasysyrphus tricinctus, assembly GCA_963921185.1. Lineage (NCBI taxonomy): Eukaryota > Metazoa > Arthropoda > Insecta > Diptera > Syrphidae > Dasysyrphus > Dasysyrphus tricinctus. The sequence continues at coordinate 213,038,294 of OY992532.1, read as the reverse complement.
GACAAAAATAATGCTCACAGGCCGCTCCACACAGCAGTCTATTATTCTACAGGAGACGCCAGTTGAAGTAGTGGAACAGTTTAACTCCCTTAGAAGTATTGTTTCTGCAAACGGTGGTACGGATCTGGACGTTAAAAGTAGAATAAATAAAGCTCGTGCTGCCTTCGGTACTCTGTCCCCAATCTGGAAATCAAGTCAAATCTCCTTACGCACTAAGTTGAGATTCTTCGAATCCAATGTCAAATCCGTGCTATTATATGCTTGTGAAACCTGGAAAGTCACGTTTACCATTTCGAAGAAGTTGCAGGCTTTTGTGAAACGCTGTCTTGGCCACATCCTAAAGATTCGCTGGCCACAAATAATATCAAATGAGGAATTATGGCGCAGGACAAGTCAGGAGCGGCTGGACGTCGACATAAGAAAAAGTAAATGGCGTTGGATTGGTCACACACTGAGGAAACCAAACGATTAAATTGCAAAGCAGTCCTTTGAATGGAATCCTCAGGGTGCACGGCGGGTTTGAAGACCAAGAACAACATGGAAATCAACTGTCTTAGCGGAAGCAGAATCCCAGAGAAAGACGTGGCCACAGCTAAAGTACCTTGCAGCAGACCGTGAAGGATGGAGACGTTTTGTTGACGCCCTATGCCCCAGCTGGGGTAACCGGACACGATGATGATGATTTAATCATAATGGCTCAACATTTTAAAAAGGCTTTTGTTAAGGGCTTAATATAATACAAGTTAGTTATCTTCTATATATTAAGTAATTTACTACCTCTTCCAAATTTGTAAACTTTTTTTTTTTACTAACTAGTATCATGCTCATTCCATTTTATTAAAAAAAAACAGTGCATCTGAACACATCTAAGCAGTGACAGTTCGTATAAAATCAAACCAAACAAACCGTTTTTATTAGTTACAAGTGAAAACCTTCAATTTTTTTTTAATTTCCAAAACGTAAAAAGTACAGCTGAAATTAATTCCTTATTTTGTTAAAGTGCCTGGTTGATTTTAATAATACCGACAAAAAACTTTCTCCTGGTAAAAGACCGACTGATGATAAAAAATAGGAAGCATTCCCTCAAAAGTGTCCAATGCATTATTTTTATAAAAAATATTTTTTTTTAAACATATGAATATAGTCTTTAAAAATCGGCTTGTCCCAGGTGCTCTAAGGGCTAGGAATAGGAACGGCGCTGGATTTGTTGTTTGTGAAGAATCCTTGTGGAAATCGTTGTAGATGCTTGGAACAAAGATCAAGAGGAAACCATCCGCAAAGAACAGGAAAAATTATCGGATGTTCGAAGAGATAAATAATTTTGTCATCTTTGTACATCAAATTGTATTAATCTCATGGATTTTACACGATACTAAAAATTAAGTAGCCATTTGGTGATTTTAGCTTTAGTTAAATGATAAGAGATAGTACGGTGCTAAAATCGTTCAAAATTTGCAAAAATTCTCTTTTTGACTTAGTTATCATGTTAAAATTGCTTTAGTATCCTACTAAATCGCTTAAAATTAAGCACCAAGGCTATTTATAAAATACTTTTAAGCACTGCAATTTATTATATAAAATGATAGCACATTATAATAAAAACGACTTTTTTAATGATGAGATTAATGGAATAAGACCCATACCTTAAAAACAAAAATATTTGAAAAAAATCTCAAAACAATAAAAATAAAGCTTCAGGAAGCTTTTTGTTTTTAGTTCCTCAATATGACTTCTCTTCACAGACATACAGCTCTTCAAAAAAAAAAATAAAACAAAGCTTTGATCCCCTTAATTTTTTTGATTAGTGTAGGTGAACAAAAAAACATGGCAGGTATCTTTATTTTTTGTTCAATACAAAAAAAATGAACTAAACGTGCGGGGGAGTTACCAAAAATGCAATCAACAAAATTTAATGAAAAATCCACCAAGTCGTTTCGGATGAAGTCAAACAGACAGAAAGACAGAATTGTGGACCCACTTTTTTGCCTTTCCTATCATCGTTATGTCATGTTTGATCAAAACCTAGAGTTCGAGTTTTTTTTCGAATGAAAAAATTGCACCCCTATCTTTAATCTTTATTTAAACAATCCGTTAAATGCTAACGTTACATAATAATATAATATAACTAAAATAAATACTTAACAAAAAACAAACAATTTAGATCAATGAGACATTGAGCTATAAAACAAAGCTTTAAATTTAAAACATTTAAAATTGTCATTTATAGAAAAGATGAGGAAGTAAAATTTATTAAATATGATAATTAATTCATTAAGGGGGCTATTTGCACCATAGTTAGATCTACTAAATATTGGATTCAAAGGTTGCTGTCTTCTCATGCTTGTCCGACTAAAATTAAAGTTTAATTTGCCCAGAACTGATGGAGATGAAATAGAACCATTTAATATACCGGAAATAAAACAAAATTGAAGATATTGCCTATGTTGTGAAAGTAAAGGAAGGTCTATTAACTTTAATCTCTGAGAATAAGGAGGTAGTATAACTCCTGGCACCCAGGGAAGCAATCGAAGGCAGAAACGCATAAATCTTCTCTGTACTGCTTCTAGTCTTAATATATGGACAGAGTAGTAAGGGGCCCATACAATACATCCGTACTCGAGAATTGGCCTCACAAATGATACAAAAAGAAGCTTCCGTACATAAGGATCTCGAAAGTCACGTGAGAATCGTTTTATAAATCCTAGAACTCTATTAGCTTTTTTAATAATCAAATTTAAGTGATCATTGAAGGTCAATTTAGAATCCAGTATTATTCCTAGATCCGAAAACACAGAAAGTTTATTTAAATAAGTTGAATCAAACATGTAGTTATACGTTAAACTATCTTTCTTCCGTGTAAAACACATAGTTTTACATTTGTCAATATTTAAAAATAGACGATTTATGTTGCACTATTCTCTAAACCTAACAAGATCTTCTTGCAAAAGTGAACAGTCAATGGACGAATTTATCCTTCTGTAAAGTTTAATGTCATCTGCATAGATAAGGACGGACGAATTTTTAATGGTCGAGACCAAGTCATTAATAAATAAAACAAATAATATTGGGCCCAAATGGCTGCCCTGAGGAACACCTGAATTAACGTAGAACTGAGCAGACTGCTCATTTCTAAAGGACACACTATAACATCTATTTTCCAAATGAGACGAAATCCATTTCAAAAAAGTATCATTAAATCCCAGGTTCCTGAGTTTTTTAAGAAGAGTTTTATGACACAACTTGTCGAATGCTTTACTGAAATCAGTGAATACGCAGTCTACTTGTTCACTATCCTCAAAAGCATCTAGACAAAAGGACGTAAAATGAAGTAAATTTGTAACTGTCGATTTTTTTTTTACAAAACCATGCTGATTATCACAAATAATTGAACTACAGTTGAAAGAGAGCACATTACATATAATTGATTCAAAGAGTTTCGGAATCACTGATAGTTTAGCAATAGGACGATAATTCGTTACTTCGTTTTTTGATCCTTTCTTATGAATTGGTGTTATAAATGCATTTTTCCAAATTTTGGGGAAAATTGAGCTTTTTAGGGATTCATTAAAAAGAACACATAATGGATATGACAGATAAGACACACATTTCTTCAAAATAGAGGATGGTATGCCATCAGGTCCCGGGCTAAAACACTCCTCAAGTTTCAGAATATTTTGCGATATAGAATCTTCACTTATTGTAAAATAATAATAATCATATACATAATATATACTTTTGTTGTTTGTTTCAACCAAACTTACAAGCTTTAGCATTTTGATGCACCTTATGCAAGACAAACTGTATATTAATTTTTTTGAATCTCAAGCCGCTTCAAGTATACTATAAGAACAAGTACTTTCGACTTAGCTATTCTTTTTGTCCATTATATTTATGTCAACTATGTAAAGTTCATTTACCTTCTTAAGTATACAGTCTTAACTCTTAAGTAATCATTATTGCAAATCGTGCTACATATATCATCACAGAGGAATGAACAACTGTAATTAATGTTTTATTTTATTTTCTTTATACAAGAAAATGTAAGATTGCAAGTCCCAAATATAATGTAGCTTTTTTAAATTGTGTATAAAAGCAGGTGAATATTATAAAATATACTTCATTATATTTATTTTCTTGCAATATTGAAGTTGATTAAAAATGAGGGCTGTGGGTTTTGTTTTTCTATTTGTTCTTGGTAAGTTAATATACCTACTTTAAGATACATTTATATAAAAAGTTTAACCATATTTAAAAATGAAATAAAAATTTATTTCATGCATGTTCGTGAAATAGCGTGTATGATGTTTACTGTTTCGAATGGCCAAAGCAAAAAATGTGGAAATGTTTGTCCACTAGTTTATAATCCGGTATGTGCTTTTAATGGGAAATCTTATCATAAATTCTCAAACTCCTGCTTTTTATCAATTGCAAACTGTAAAAGCAACAATGGTAATTTAGTGATTTTTCTCAAATATTTCAAATGAAACAATTATTTTTGTTTTCATTATAGCTTATACTAAAGCGGACATTAAATTTTGCCTGAAATGAGTTATTATAAAATTAAATTTCGGTTAAATTACAAAAATAAACTATGGCTTCAAAAATTAAGAAAATTATAAAGTAAATTAAATACTTGTGTTTTCTTTCCAGCCTTTATCGTGTAGAAAGAAATTTCTGACAAAAAAGGACATAAATAAATAAAAATAAATAAATAAATCATCTGCATCAGCAGAGCTAGGTTTTAAACTTCAAAATATAGTACTCCTGCTACGAATTTTTGACTACTACTTCTATCGGCATTCATCCGCAATACAATTTTGTATTTGTAATGCATGTAAAATCCTAGTTCACTACAGATAGCTATTCCAATATTCCAAACATCCAAAACGAGATAAATTAGTATACAAAAAAGCGCATTTTAACTGTAACGGTATAGATATAGCTATGTAGATGTTCACAGCAAAAATAACAACCTGGATTTCTCACTTTAGGAAATTACATAGAAATGCCCTGTATCGAAAGTGAAGCAAATTATTTGAAAGATAAATACTCTTGCTCGACTAACAGAAAATAGATGCGTACTGACGCAAATGGCTATGAAAGATAATGACGAAACGAAAAAAAATTAATGAACTACTTCATAATCGTAATCAAGCTTGATAAAAGCCCAATTCTTTTTTTCAAGAAAGCTGCACTTTTTTTATAGTTCTTAAGTTTAATTATAATAAATTGTAAGAATATACACAAAATTGAAGTAATTTTTAAGATCAATTGTGCCAAATGTCACTGTTTTGTGTTACGTTGGCAACCATTTACGAGTTAAACTATAAAATAATAACATTTACTTTAGGTACCTATATTTTATTGCAATTTAATTATTTCTTCAAAAAGTAAATCCCCATTAAATATTTCACAGTTCTAGTCGTGCAAGCAAGTTTATTAAAGATTAAAGAATGGCTTGATGCACCTGTTTATAACTTAAGTTGTAGTATTAAATTTAAAATTAATATTTAAATGATCATACTTTGATGTGATATTGTTTTATTGGTTCTTTGTTTAGTTTGAAATAGGTTTGTTATTGTTTTTTTTCAAGTTTTTTTTTTCATTTTATATTATTTTAATTTAATAACAATTGAAATTGATTTTAAATCGAAAAACAACATTCAAGTTGAAAAATTGATCAACAGATCACACGGTTTTTTAGAGAGACATAACCTGCTCCAACAAGGGATCTTCTGGATAGAGGAAATGGTTCCGCTAAATTAGGTGCCTGAAAGAAGACCCCAATAAAAATTAAATAAGATCTCAACAAAAATCCACAACAGACAACAACCAATAAACATGAAATTTTTCAAATTTTGTGGGGTTATTTCATTTTGTAGGGCCTTACTTCGTTATTTATTTTGGGGTTTTATTTCGTTATCAAATAAGACAGTAGTGAAAAACTGATTTTGATGGGCTTTTATTTAATTAGGGTCTTATGTAATTTAATTTTATTTTCAAAAAATATCCCCGCATTGACTTTTTGTGTATAGATGCATTTGAGGAGGTGGAGACAAGGGGAAGTTGAAGGTCTATAAAACTGAAATATTTTTGTTGATACAATCTAATCATATGATATATTTTCTTGATTTTGTAACGTTCAATTAAATGAGACCAATACAAGCAAAGATTCAAAAGAGTCCCTAAATGTCATCATCATCATCGTGTCCTGTAACCCCGGCTGGGGCATAGGGCGTCAACAAAACGTCTCCATCCTTCACGGTCTGCTGCAAGGTACTTTAGCTGTGGCCACGTCTTTCTCTGGGATTCTGCTTCCGCTAAGACAGTTGATTTCCATGTTGTTCTTGGTCTTCCAACCCGCCGTGCACCCTGAGGATTCCATTCAAAGGACTGCCTTGCAATTTCATCGTTTGGTTTCCTCAGTGTGTGACCAATCCAACGCCATTTACGCTTTCTTATGTCGACGTCCAGCCGCTCTTGCCTTGTCCTGCGCCACAATTCCTCATTTGATATTATTTGTGGCCAGCGAATCTTTAGGATGTGGCGAAGACAGCGATTCACAAAAGCCTGCAATTTCTTCGAAATGGTAGACGTGACTTTCCAGGTTTCACAAGCATATAACAGCACGGATTTGACATTGGATTCGAAGAATCTCAACTTAGTGTGTAAGGAGATTTGACTGGATTTCCAAATTGGGGACAGAGTACCGAAGGCAGCACGAGCTTTATTTATTCTACTTTTAACGTCCAGATCCGTACCACCGTTTGCAGAAACAATACTGCCAAGGTAGTTAAATTGTTCCACTACTTCAACTGGCGTCTCCTGTAAAATAATACGCTGCTGTGTGGAGCGGCCTGTGAGCATTATTTTTGTCTTTTTGCTGTTAATTCTTAGACCACTCGACTCTCCCTTCACTTGCAGTGTTTGGCACATCCCGTTCAGCCCACTGATGTTATTTGCCAGTAGACATATGTCATCGGCATAGTCTAAGTGACTGAGCCTTTCGAACGGTCTCCATTGAATGCCCTGTCGCTCAGCTGTACCAACACTGGCCGTCAATACGTCGTCCATCGCCAGCAGGAAGAGAATTGGCGATAGAACATCCCCTTGTCTCACACCCTGTTGCACTACGAAGGAGTCGGATAGCTGCCCATTGTGCAAAACAAAACACCTCGCGTTGTTGTAGGACTCTTTAATAATGGCAACAATTTTTGGTGGAATTCCTCTACCAAGCAACGATCTCCATATACATTCTCGGTTAACTCGAGGCTTTCTCAAAATCCACGAACATGAGGGAAAGCGGTGATTGAAATTCCATCGACTGCTCGAGGACGATACGCAGGGTGTTGATATGGTCGACACACGATCGACCACTGCGGAAGCCAGCTTGATGCCTCTTGAGTGTAGACTCGATTCTATCCTTTATTCGCTCGAGTATGATTGTTGTCATTAGTTTTGGGAAAACGGACAAAACGGTGATACCACGCCAATTGTTTGCAATTCTTTAAGTCACCTTTCTTTGGCAACTTAACAATCACACCATCCTTCCAGTCCCTGGGATAGCTTTCGTTTTCCCAAATGTTTTGTATCAGCGGATGTAAAATACTAGCCGCTGCTACAGGATCGGCTTTCAGGAATTCAGCTGGTATTCCGTCCAGTCCAGCTGCTTGTTGTTTTTGAGGAGATTTATTGATGTACGAATTTCCGATTCTGACGGGGGTTCGATGTCAATACCCCTATAGGACCTGCGCATCTCGTTTAATTGGGGCACTTCAGCACTCTGCTCAACTGAATCCTCATTTAGCAGGGCACAAAAATGGTCCTTCCATCTACGAAGCTGATCCTCAATGGATACGAGTGTGCCATCCACATCCATTACAGGATGATTGGTGTTGCTTTTTTTCCCGATAACATCTTTGGCTATTTGGTACAATTCCCGGATATCTCCTCTTCTGGCAGCGATTTCCGCATTATCTGCGAGTCCATCTACCTTCACCCTCTTGTCACGTCTCACACAGCGATAGACCATCTTATGTGCAATGCGGTACTCTCTTCGCAAGTCAGCCTTTCGTTGAACATCAGCTTCGGCATTTATTTGGATTTTCAACGATTTGCAAAGTTCGATCTTATCCCAGGTGTCTTGGGATATCCAAGAGTCTCTACGTCTCGTTCGCTTGGGTACAGTTTCGGATCCAGCCTCCATAAAAACACTTTTAATTTCACCCCACATCTCATCAATTGTTGAATTCTGGATTCCGTTTAATGACGAGGCTCTGTCGTTAAGGGTGGTGACATAGTTTCGACATATGTTGGGGTCATTTAAAGCATTAGTAATGAATTTTGTGCTCCTTGCTGCATCCTGCGCTGGTTTTTGTACGGCAGCGGTTCGTAGTTTGAGACTCATCAGAACCAAATGGTGGTCGCTTCCCACATCGGCATTTCTTATACTCCGGACAAATGTATCCATTATAAAAGCGTGTTTTTTGAGAGGGAGGGGAAAGTATAGAGTTATGTCCATAATTCCCACGAAAAATCTGTTTCACTAGTAAAATGCGCCAAAACTTTTCATATTTTTATTCATGGGTCAATATTACAAAACATTAATATTTTTCAATCTAAATTGGACCCTCGCTCATTATTATTAATATTATTATTATAACTTTATTGACACATAAATAAATTACATAATCAATAACAAACAAATTTAAGCTCTACCTACCAGGGCTTTGAGCTGGCACCCTCGCTCAAAACAGCCTATTTTGCTAGAATAACAATTACATACATATATCTCTTAATAACTCTTAAATAACCACTTTAAAACAAGGGGTCATAGTATTTAATAATTTCTAAGGGTTTTTTAAGTCAGGGAAATGACATTTGTATCAGGGGAATGACGAAAATGTATACTAAACCGGTGATTAGATAGATATTTAATTTTGCGTATAGTTTCAGGAAGATAAAGAAAAAAGAGAACAAATACTATCATTAAAAATAAATAGTATCCACGACTATGTCGCACGAACTTGCTCTTATGGTTCAAGGTTTTTACGAGACTAGACATTTTTTAGTAATAATTACATTATTTTATGACATTTTGAACGAAAAAATGTTAAAAAATTGAAAACAACTAAAAATACTGAAAATATGTTTAAATGCAATGTTATTGATCCTTCTAGAAGTTTGAGAAGAACTCAATCATTTATTATAATGAAAACTTGCAAGTCAGGGGAATGACACAAAAAAAGATGTCAGTGGAATGACTCCGAAGGGTGTTTTAGAGAATTAAATCGAAGTTATAAAAAAACTATCTGTTTTGTACTATTTATCATGTAGATTCTTGTAAAAGACACAGACGAGCTAACTTGTTTAATTTTTATACCACATGGTTTAGTAAAAACACAAGGAATGACAAATTCGCTGGGCGAAAAAAAGTCATTGCCTTAACTTGAAATTTAAAACACAAGGAAATTTTTTCAAACTCTTGCTTCGATTTTCATAAAGAGCAATTTTGTCCCGTTTAAAAAAAAATAGTTTTTTTTTTGAGTGTATATATATTTTTTTTAACACTTACTTAATACCTCCAATTTAACAAATTAAAGCAATACAATAAACTTACCATTTCTTATTGACGATGCATATATTATAAAAAAGGCTGCATTATTAGATTTTTTGAATCGTTTTTAGTTTCGTTGCTAGAATTCATTGCAGTGTGGTAAGTAGGCGTGGGGACACATCAGGGGAATGACATTTTGGATGTTTAAATGGAGATAGCGGGTATGATAATTTTTTTTTAACTTTTTTTTGCAGAGCGAATGTTGGAACCCGTTTGTTTTAAGCCATCCAACTAACAAACTTATAGTATAATCTTTTATTTCGGTTCAAAAATGACGGGGATTAGAATATTAATATTTTGAAATATTCACCCTCATATGGTCAACCCCACGACCAATTCCAACGTTGGGGGTCAAGCTCTTTGTTCTACTTCTTAGATGAAAGGAAAGCATGGTCTTAATAATAATTCGCTAATCTAAGAAAAACCATTCACAGTATGCAATTTGAATAATAAAATGATAATGTTGTAAAAATGTTGGGATTAAGTCATAAATTGTGGTTTTATATGATGCTTTTCCCAATAAGATTATAAAATGTATCTTATTATTTGTCTCACTTGATTATGAACATAAGCAAAATCTGAAACTGTTATGTTAATCAGAATCAAATAAAAGTGCGTTTTGTTGAGTTCGGAAGACGAAGTACGGTATGTATCTTCAGAATAAATCTTGAATATCTTAATTATTACCGACTCATAAATGGGATTCTTCAGCAAAATTTTCTGTCAAATACGGGAATACGGGAGCGGTTCGAGACAATGCAAACCAAAATATGAAATAACAAAGTCTCGCATTAAAAAAAATCTCGCAAATAAATAATCTTGCTTTTCATAATCTTGCAATTACAAAATCTCGATTTTAACGATCTTGTATTTACACCTAGCAACAAAAAATTTCAACCAAAATCTCGCAATTCAAAATCTCGAAGATTATAATCTCGAAAATTCAAATCTCACAGTTACATCGCTCTCAGTTTTGTACTGAAAAACAGAAACCCTGCGAACTTAAAAAAGAAAATCGAAAACGTTAAAATTTTTCTCTGGCTTTTGTGGGTACTTTTTGGTTAGAAAAAATACAAAAAGTTGTTACTGTATGGCTGCTCAAAACTATAGTATCTATTTTCGAAGTCAAAAATGTTGGTTAGATTATTCGGTGTAGTCTGAAAAATGTAGTAAAATATTTTGTTACGAGGTAAATTTAAGTATATATTAACATAATTAATTACATTGAAGAAAAAATTTTAAATAATAAATTAATGAGATGGAGGAAAACAAACACATCAGTTTTTAACGATCAACATTTCAAAGGTCTAGTTTAAAATGTATTTCCACTGAAAGCAAACTTTGTATCTTCAAATCATTAAAAAACCCGGATTGCTCATGAAAAATAAAAATTACTTGGATCTCGTTTGTGGTGGACATTTGGACCAAGGATGATGGGCAACATCCTTTCAATAATAATTATGTTCCATTATATTTTTTACTGAAAGTAACTTATTGATTATGTTTTAAAATATTGGGGAGTTTTTGAGAAAAATGACATTTTATTAAATATCTAAGAAAATAATATTGCAGGTAAATACCGTTGTTTTTGGTGTCGGAATATTAATTTAAAATCACTTTATTAAATCAAGTTTAAGGAAAATTAACCAACCCCTTTAGGTTGTAGTCGACCAAAATACACATGCTTTGTGAAAAAAAAAATAATTACTACATTATATCAAAACCCTTTCGTTTGACCAAAAATTTTCGAGATGGTTGGTGGACAAGAGCAATATGAAATAGAATAATACCAATCATTTTAGTACTGTTTGGAATGATAATGTGATATAATAAATTTATTCATATAATAACAGAAGTAGTATTTTACTCTATAAATACCCCTGTTCCATCCTATATCGTCGTTGTTGCTACATTTTTATAGCTTTTATTAATTTTTCATTGTTAGTAATTTGTCTTCTCACTGCGTCCACCCATTGGCATAATAACTGACTCCCATTGATTTGAAAAGTTTTTTTTGTATTGTTGTATAAATCTGAGGAGGAGGAATTTTCATCGCATTCATCTTGTCTGCGCTAAATGTTATGTGCCAAAAGTTACTTTCATAATAGAGTATGAATGAATTAATTATACGATCAAGTAAAAGTTAAGAAAAATAATAAAAGGTGGAAAGTTCGATAATAGTTATTCTTATAAGGTTCATTTTATTATTTTCAATTTGGAGGAATGAAGTTAAGTAATTTAAAAAAAAAGCAAAAGAGATCTCACGTTAAAATTAACTGACATATGATCCAGATGATTGAATTGAAAGCATCTAGCTTTTTATAGCATCACACCTTTCCTATTCTACCAATATATGTAAAACATTCTTTAATAGAAATTCAATTTCTCTAAATCATTCCCCAGGCAAGGCAATTAATAAGAGAACCTTCCAACAGTAATAATCAAAGCATATATGGTTTTATAATCTTTAAAAAAAATTTAGTATGATTTTCTGATAAAAAGTTTATGAATTTTTAGGAAAATAATTTTTAAAATTCTGAAAAAACAAATCATCAAAAAATATTTATGTTGAAGGAATTTTCTTCAAATACAAAAAAAGAGCTTTGAGTTGTTTGAGGTATTTAAAAATATAAAACTCTTGATTTTGCTGCGGTAAAATTTACCACAACAAGTTCCATCTGCCTATTCTATATCACTTACACTTTTTAGCCTTTCCTTTTTCCGTTGCAGCTCCAAAATGCTTGTAGAGTTAGTAGATACCTGGCGTCCATCAGCCAGAGACCTACTCTTAAAGTATTTTGGAAAAGTAACAAAAACAGGTTTCGAATGATTTGTCAATTGAGTGGAACTGTTGGTTCCGAAATCCATGAACTTAAACTACCAAGAAGACGGGCGATCTCTTGTCGAAGGAGCCAGCGGATGAGCTGGAGAAGTAAGCGAGTCAGGTGGACTCTTACTTATTCCTAAACAAAACTACCATCAAAGCATCACTAACGTAACTTAATTTAACTTAACGTAAATTCAATATTTTGTCAGAAAATGGGTTGTTAACTTGCTTTATAATTCTTTTAACTTAACTTTTTTTAATTTGTAATGAAATAGATCTATCGGAATTGACACGTGGAAAGAAAAGAAATGAGTAGATCCTAGGATTAAAAGAAATGTGTTCCTCTCCCACCTCGAAGTTTTAATTTTGGAGGGATTGCTTCACGCTTCGAATCACTCGCGATTATTTTAGAGTAACTAGGAGAATGCCTAGAAGAAACTTTTTCTCGGTTTAAGTTCTTTGAAATTTTCTCGAAAAAATTAGTTGAAAGGGGTCTGAACTCGGCCATTTGGATTCGGCAAGTTTTGGAAAGACAACAACAACAACTTGCTGAATCGTTGAATGTGTGTGCGAGAGTAAAGTTTCGATGAGATTCGACAATGGAGGAACGGAGGTTTTCGAGGAGAGCACGTAGCTTTCCAGGAAGCCGTGATCCCGTGACTGAAGATCTCGAAACGATTGGCTGGTTGTATTAATGTGTGAGAGACTGGAATGGCCGAGGTAGTAGGGATGGGAAAAACCGGCCGGTTAAAACCGAAACCGGTAATTTTGCTTCGATTAATCGGTTTTTATCGGAGATTTTTATCACGGTTAAAACCGGTGTTTTTCCTAAAACCCAATAACCGGATAAAAAAAAAACCGGTTATTTGCTTTGACATTTTCATAGCACCTCCGAAATAAAAAATACAGAAAACTTCTTCGAAAGAAGGATTCGTTGTCCAATGTGACTTGCTTTCGTTTTCAAACTTCAACATTTTTCACTACTTTTGCCATTTATAAGCAGTTATCGTAGCATTGCGTTTGGTTAGAGTTATATTTTTGAACCGGTTCTGGGCCATATGAGGTGATTAATCTTTGTTCAGTTGAGTTTTAAGGGAGATGAAATGAATTGAAGAATAAATGGCTTCAGTATTTTTATTTTACAACAAAATAGTTTAAAGACCTAAACACGAAAGTCCTATTTGAAGATATTAAACTAAAAAGGTATACCTATATTCTTATATAAAAATATATACAAATGAAAGTACCCAGTTAAATTTTTTGCCAGAGCAACTCACCGAGCAGTTGGACGAAGCTTATTTCTGTTTGAAGTTAAAAGTGCAGAGTGAACTCAAACTTTACCTCAAGCAGGCTTTATTGCGAAGATTCTTAGTAAAATGTATTTATTTGATTTATATTTCAGCCTGATAACAAACCTTTAAGAACAATTTTTCTAAAAAAAGACCGAAAACCGGTTGTTTTAAAAACCGTTTTTTTTTTGTCCAGTTAAAACCACCAGGTTAAACCGGATGGAGAAAAACCGGTATAACCGAAAACCGGTTATTTTGAAATAACTGCCATCCCTACGAGGTAGACAATAGGTTTAGCATGGAAAGTTCACTCTTTGGAGAACTATTCAAGCAAAAAGTTGGGATTAAGGAAAAAAATTCGAAGAAGTTTGGAAGAAGAAAAAAACTGAGAAAAAGTATTTGTGGTTTGAGAAAAATTTGTCGAGACATTTGAAAAAAAAAAGGAAATTTAGTTATTCGAGGCGGAGAAGGAATTAGCAGGAGGCTTAAGGCGGATAGGAGATCCGCAGACATCCCCAGAAAAAAAAGAAAAGTACTTACAGCCCTATTATTGACACGATTCAAAACTAGTTTTAACGTAAAACTAGTTCTATATAGTCTGGGAGCCCACCGTAAGATTACCTATCTCAGCGCGGCCACGCAAAAATTGGATGCCAACCGATAGCTTTAGTCCAAACATTTACAAAACTACTGGTCGGACAAGCTTTATCTGGTCGCAATGGTTAGAAAATGAACTTTTCAGGTTGAATTTTCCGCTAAATGTACCTATATTATAAGCAACTTATATAAATGGGGTATCGTATGAAAGCTAGGACTGTCCTTTACACGATAGAAATGGTCGGACAGAGTTTTTTGGCTGTTGCCACGAGTCCGACCACTTTTCTAAAATAAGAGATTTTGTGCATCCTTGGATGAAAATGAAAAAAAAAAGCGGTTAAGGCCACTTTCCTAACCATTTGAAATTATTTTACTCAGTTTTCCCTGATGTAAGACGCAGTGTTAAAAAAAGACCTTTTTTTTAAATAGTCGGACTCGTCGTAACATCCAAAAAAAAAGTCAGTCCGACCAATGGTATCGTGTAGAGGACAGTCTGGCTTTCATTTGATACCCCATTTATATAAGTTGCTTATAATATAGGTACATTTAGCGGAAAATGCAACCTGAAAAGTGCATTTTCTAACCATTGCGACCAGATAAACTTGTCCGACTAGCAGTTTTGTAAATTTTTGGACTAAAGCTATCGGTTGGCATCCAATTTTTGCGTGGCTGCGATGAGATAGGTAATCTTACGGTGGGCTCCCAGACTATATAAAACTAGTTTTATGTTAAAACTAGTTTTCAATCGTGTCAATAATAGGGCTGTTAGTGTTTTTCTATGAAATCGTTCTTTGTGTCAATTTCGATATTTCTTTTGAGTTGTTTAATTCGAATTTTATCCCGGTTTTGTGGGAGTCGGTATTCTTATTCGTTAACGGCCCATTTTCATTTTCTTTGTTTCTTTTGCTTTCGGTTTTACGTTTCACCGTAAACCATTTTCCTTTTTTTGTTGTTACATACCTACATATCGAAAAATTTTTGGGTTTTAATCCCTGGGCTTCGGTCCAAAGGTTTCCCAAATAAAATAATTTAAATCCCCATCTGGGTATATACAAATTTGTGTTTTCTTTTAATTCTTTTATTTGGTTTTGTTCTCTTTTCTTTGCGTAGGATTCAACAAAAAATAGTTTGGAATTTTCTAATTTTTTTTCTATCTATAAAAAAAATTTCTTGGAGCCCACTTTAAGTACAAGTACACCCTGTAGTTATACTTAACATTTGATTTCCTTTTTTATTCATTTCACTATACCAACCATTAGTACATATAGGTAAGGTATCAACTGGTACTAGGTAACAACTTTTCTTACCACATTATGACCATTCAGTTGGTAAAAAAATGTTAACAACTGATGCAATATCCCAACTGACTCATCACCCTTTTCTCAGCTCATTTATAACACCATAGTCAAGTTGTCGTGTCATAATTTTTTTCGGATGCATTTCCTAATTGAATTGCAAGCAGAATTCTTGCAGTTATTGCGCGCATCCGAAACTAAAACGAGGAAGGTCAAACGAATTCAGTCGAAACTGATTCCTACCTGATGATAAACAACAACAACAAAGTTTAACTATTCTTTTCATTATCTTCCTCCAACTAACGAACGCAACGTCTAGATACTGACATCTCCTATGGCTTTTGAAGATGGGGCCCTCCATCTTCTAATTTGAAGAACAAACTTTATCAATTGCACCAGAGCGCCATCGCCAGTACAGCGAGTATATGGTGGTTACGAATTGCTTACACTCTGACTGACTTGACTATGACTATACCTAGCAGGTACGCTCATAAATATTCTTCACTTCACATCCGTACTTGTTTGAACATCCGCTGACACCACCGACTGACTCTGTATATCTGTTAACGTCAAATGGAAATGAATGGAAACACCACAGACAAAATATGTATGTATGTCGTTTCTTGGAAGCGTAACCAAGATTTCGACTGGCTTGTCGAAATATGGCATTCTTCGACCGAGTTCATGTGGAAACGTGGGAATCCTCTCCGCTATCCAACCATATAGCTTGGCGATGCTTTGATTTTGATGTTGATGTTCTCATCCCATGCACAATTAGTGATTAAATCAGTTCACCATTGTCGACGCGACCGACTCCAACGTCGTCGTCGTCGCACCACCACCGCATAGTGGCCAAGTGAAAATAACATAAATGGACTCTTCTAGCAAGTGCAGCGAAATTAACCCGATGCAATTGCAGGCAAATTGTTTGCCTAATGCAGCTAACAAGACACGAAAATTGGTGGCTCTAAGTCTTAATGTTTGTTTTGGTTACATTTTTGTGCGAATTCATTAAAAAAAAAAGAAACAAAAAAGAAAAAGCCTCAAAGACCTTTAAGACCCGATTCACCTACTTTCCAGACGAAAGTGTGCTCTTCTTGACTTAGTTTTTTTTGAGGAATGTGTTGCAATGACGATGATTAACTCTAAATGTTACATGAAAGTTAACATTTTTTCTCTCAAATCAATGTGACCGCCATTGTTGATTGAGATAATTGTACCTGATAGATTTTGGTTGTAGTTTTGTAGGATGGTTCCATTGAGTGCTTGCATGCTTGCTCATAGTAAAAAGGGCATAACCTATTGTGAACAAAACATGAACTTTAGATATCTATTAAGAGGGTAACTAAAGTTCCCATAGGTTTTGAAATTTCTTTTGAAATAAAATAGCAATGTGCGGAATAACATATCGAAATCGATTATATTTAAATTCCGAGGTATTGTATTCACCGAGGAAATGACAAATTTTACCAAGAGCCATGAAAAGTGTCTCTATGTTGGTCATTTGTACTCATTATGAAACTGATAATATAAGTCGGTGAATTATTGTAAGCATTGTGTACTTTTTGGCAATTTTTTATTTTTACAAAAAACTGTTATAAACGGTAGGTACCTGCCATATAATGGTTTTCTTGGTTTTTTATTTTGATCGTAAGAGCCGTTTTTGAGATAAATAAGTTTCTTCCTTATCGGTTGTATGGCAAGTATCGTTATTTTTGAACCTAAACTTAAAGAATGAAATACGATAGGTACTTAAATCAGCTAAAACAACTTTTTTAATAGTTTGAGGTGAAAAAAGAGAATGCCATTTGAGTTCTTGATTAAATATGATTATTTGGAAACAAAATTTTAAATCGTTGGAGCGGTTTCTTAAGAAATTAATTTTGTATGTAACAAATTCTTAAAACATTTTTTAGGAAAAATTTTGGCATGCAAATCTTAATTATTTATTTATGTGAATATAAAACTTAAATGTAAAAAAAGTTGTTAACCTGTTTTCGATATATCGAATAAAAAAAAAAATGAATCTTTTCTTAAAAATTCAATAATTCTTTTTCGAAAATTTTGATATGCAATTTTATTAAATTTTATTGAAATTTGTATATAACCAAATTAATCTAAATCAGTTCAGCTGATAATGAGAAATTTAAAAGAAAACTTTCTATGAGAAGTAGGTACTTATAATATTTGCTAAGTTTAAATGCTTATAAATTTTAGTAGTAGATCGCACAAATTTCAGTATACAGAAAAAGTTTTATCAAAATCCTATGAGCCGTTATTAAGAAAAAAAAATATTTTTCTGAACGATTTTTTTTTTTGCATTTGTATGGAAGGTACCATTATTTTTTAATAATTGTAAGAAAAATTCTTAAATTATTCTGTAGAGTTTTAAAAAACCCTTAAATACCGAGTTTCAAAAAATCAATGAAGCCGTTTTCAAAATTTAAATTTAAGAAAAAAAAAAGAAAAAAACAAATGTTTTGAAAACTATGATACAAGAAATTGTTCATATTTCTTAGGGACTTCTTATAAACAAAAAATATTGAAATTATAGATATCGTTTTCAAGAAAATCGAAAATAAAGAAATAGTTCTTTGGGAGGTACCATTAATAAACATTTTTTGGAAATTGGAAATCCAAAACATTAGTTTTTGTATCAAAAAACCACTGCTTAACAATCCGTGCTGCATGCTTTGGTTCCTTATCGTGCTGGAAAACATAACTAATGGGCATGTGTGCAAATGAATAAGACTCCATGACATTTTCCAAGATACCTTTATAAATATGTTGGTCCATTCGACCATTTATTCTTACTATTGGGCCAACTCCATGCCACGAGAACGCACCCCAAACCATTATGTTTCCTCCTCTATGCTTAACGGTCTTGAAAGTATATTTAGGATCCAATTCCTTCTTCTGAGGGCGTCTAACATACACTTTACCATCTGACCCAAACAAGTTAAATTAGGATTCATCACTCCAAAGTATGTTTTTCCAGAATCCCATGGCTTCATTTGCGTGAAGCTTAGCAAACATCAAACGCCTCTTCCAATTCTTTTTGGAAACATGTGGTTTTTTGCTGGCAATGCATCCACGTGGCCCATGTTCTAGAAGTCGGCGCCTTATGGTTCTAGCTGATAGCTCTTGACCCAATTGGGGCGAAACAACCTCTTTTATTTTTGCAGAAGTCAAAAAAGGATCAGCTTTGCTAATTCGGCATATCAATCTGTCCTCTTTTGGCGTGGATTTTCGATCTTTTGGTTTTCTTTTTGGGTTTTCAAAGCTGCCAGTCGTTTTATTGACTTGAATAGCATCAAATACAATCTTTTTCGAGCAACTAAATCTTTTTGCTATGGAATCAATTGACTCGTTTTCGTTTTGATAGCACTGCACTATGAGCTTCCGGAGTTCTGGACTACAAGACTTATTTTTGCCCATTTTCGTCGCTGTATTTTTAATTAATTAATATTAATATAATAAAAATAATTATAATCAAACAAAACTGAAAACAATCAACTCACATTGATAATAATTTTCTTTACTTTTAAATTTACCAATTCTTTTGTCGTTTCTAATTTCGTGTCCAGCAAAAATGTCGAGTATAAATGAATTTTCTAAAATAACGGTATTTTATAAACCGTTCGCGTTCAAGGAAAATCATATTTAGAACAAACATGTCACCTGTCAAAGACCAACGACACAAGCCACGCACGCTGGTGCTTACAAAAAATATTATGGTTGATAAAGTGCGTTTAGAATTGTTGTTTCTAATTCTATGGCCACCACTGTATTTAAAAAATGAGCAATATTAATGAGTAATCTTCGGCTTCTGAATATATATGTATAGTTAATTGTATGGCCTTTTATTGAGAAAAATAAGAGTAATGTAAGATTTTTTGACTTGGAAAACAATTCTCAAATAAATCAGTAAAATATTCTTATCTTAAAATAATTAAATATAATGAACCTCTATATGTATGTAGGTATTGAAAAGTCAAATTAAAGTTATTTGCCAAGTGCTTTGTAATTTAGGATTTTAGTTGCAATTTATGTTGCGAGCCAAAACGTTTAGTTAAAGTTATATTTTCCTTTAATGAAACGCAACGTGAAATTAGTAATTTCATTGACATACTTATTAGTCCAGTAACCTTGTAGTTTCATAGGACTGAGACCTTGCGTCAGGTCCGGTAGTTCTGATTTTTTGCTGAGTTGTTTATGATGTTGGCCAAGTAATAAATCCGATTTTTCGACCTCGAGCGCCGAACGCAACATTGGTTAAAATCCAAAAAACCGCGAATTTTTCGCGGTTTTTTACTTATTGGTCATTTTAACCATTACGCCTTATTTTCCGAATAAAACTTTGCTCTACGAATTCAACCTTACTAAATTTGCTTCAGTTTGAGTCCAAAGTCGGTTCTGTAGACATAACAGTTTCCAAGGGACGGCTTTTCAAAGTATAGCAATAAAAAATTTTAAACAACAAGTAGTATATAAAACAGTATGATAACAAAAACATGGTCTTTGACATATGCTGCATCAAAGCAATAGAGCGTGTAGATTGGGCCAAAAGAAGAAAACCATAGTACTGAATGGGGGGTGTATATCCCCCCGTTTAGGTGGGAGGGGCAATTTTAAGAAAAGTTGACTTCAAATAGAAAAATAACTTAAAAAAACAATGGTTATATCTGGAAAAAAATCCATTGCGCATCTTAAAGCCAGAAATCCATTCTTTAATTTTATTTTTAAATAAAGTTTTTTTAGTTGATAGTTTTTGAAAAATTTTCTTTCAAACTCAAAATTTTTAAGTACTATTTTTGTTTTTGATTTTCAATGCACTTATTCATTTTTAGTTAAAAACTGAAAACCAAATGCTAAAATCAGTGGCGGATCCAGAGGGGGGGCTATAGGGGCTGAAGCCCCCCCCCCACAGTCAATTCGTACACTTAATTTAATAGCACAATAAAATACATTACGACGTGTCAATTTAGTGTTCGTTTTCAAACATACAATTTTTAAAAACACTGTGAAACAAAGAATGACCCCTAAAATCATTGATATAAAATTTGTGTTTTCTTCTGGTATTTATTAAAACAGGGTTGGGGCTGAAAAATTAGCCTGAAAGTATGTTTTTCTAAGCCTCATAAGAAATTCGATGAAAAAACGAAGATGAGACTAAGAAATTTGAATATAAAAACATAGGCTCTATTTATTCCAAGCCCTACAAGACAAGAGGGGCGAAAAATCAGAGTTGGTTCTAACCAATTTACCCCTAAAATGCGTTATTCCAAGCCAAAGGAATTGAAAAAAAAGCAAGAATGGGGCTAGCAAATTTGCATGTTGGCTGTGTTTTTTCATAAGCCTTAAAGAAATTCGACAAGTAGTGGGGCTTTACAAATTTTACATGTAAGCTGTTGTTTTCCCAAGCTTCAAGGCAACCGAACGAAAATATTATGATGGGGCTTAACAATTTCCATATAAACTGTGTTTAAACCCCTAGGGAATTGACCGCAAAAACAAGGTTGACGCAAACAAAAATCAGCGCTTTTGCTCAAGCCCGTAGAGCATTGGGCGAAACAAACGAGGTTGGCTCAGCAAATTAGCATGTTCAATACAATTGAGAAACTTAAGGACAACACTTGATATTTTCATTTAATAATGATTTCCAGAAATTGAAAACAGATATGAAGGTGTCTGTATTGAGTGAAAAATGTTACCGTTTGCCTTTAAAATTCCCTTTCAGGTAAAATTTTGAGTAGAGCACGCTATTGTCTTAAGCTGAATGAAAGAAAACTAAGGATATCAATAGAATTAGAAATAGAGCAAATATCACCTTTTTAGATGACCCCGAAAAAAAATTTAAAACTGTTTTTCCAGATGCAAAAAAAAACTGCATTAATTTTTTTTGGAGCAATCGAATCAAACAATTATTGTTTATTACAATCAGTGTCCTCGAAATTCAAAACTAAAGATTTGCAGTTCAAGGATGTTTTGATGATTTCATACGTTTCCTTAATACGATGCGATTTTCAATCTAAGCTTCTCTTTGGCTTTCTTTAATATAATAATAAATCAATAAAATTAAATAAATGAATACATTTATAAATATTCATTTATGAAATTGTAGGATCATTCAAACAAAATGGCGTGGCTGTAAATGATTGCTTTAGCGTTTTAGCCAATATCAATTACATGTTTTTACCAGTATCTTTGAAACATGATCAAATTTTGCTCCTTTACAAAACTCTCCAAAATTCTGCCTGGTATTTTAGACAAGCGGTACGCACCTCCAATTAAAATTTCGTTTCTTACTGTATATCACCAAGATACCTGTCAAAATTTTTAGTGCATGAAATAATTGTTTGCCACATTGTTCTCGAGCTAGATTGTTACAGCTTATTTTGTTTATGAGTTTTAGGTGGACTTTACTTTGTTAAAATGAAAATCGAAAACGAGAAATATTAAAAAAAAAACATTTCATTTTATCATGTTTACTTGAAATATTGAAAAAAATTCTTTGAAATGGTTGAGTAAAATTTGTATTCAGAGAACAGCTGTTTTATGTGATATTCTTCACAAAAATGATATGTTAAAATATAGCTAGCATTTTAGCTGGTGTTTGGAGAGAAATGTGGAAAGACACATTTCAGCACGATCTAAGTACTGCCTAAAGGTTTAAATTCTACAAAAATCATTCAGTATAAGAAGAAAGACATTTGAATTACCCTAACAACTTTTTGTACATTGTGACGTTCTTGACATGCCTATACGTATTTATTTTGTAACTACTACTTTGCCAACTGGCCTATATTCTGAGAAAACAAAATTAGTACTGAGAGAGATTTTGCCTTTTTTTAAATGATATGTCTAAGATAGGAGCCTCGACCCTCGAGCCCCCCCCACAGCCAAATCCTGGATCCGCTACTGGCTAAAATGACTTCTAGTTTTTGAGAAAACTGAAATTAACATGATCAACTTCACTGTTTTCAGTCTAGTATCCTTTTTCTTCGGAGTGGGAGGGCTCTGCTTCAGATCCGGTAGATCTGATTTTTAGATGAGTTGTTTATGATGTTGGCCTTACCAATAATCCAAGTTTTCGACCTCGAGCGCCGAACGCAACTTTGTGAGATATGCATAAGACCGAGAAATTTTCACGGTTTTTTCAGTTATTGGCTATTTTAACCATTAAGGCCTGGCTTGTGATTATAACTTTACTCTACCATTTCAAAATAATTAAATGAGCTTCAATTTGAGCTAAAAATCAATTCAAATTGTGAAATTTTTCATCAAATTTTGAATTTAGAATGCTGCAAATCGAATTGAAGGGGGGCTTATTCACCCCTTGTGTGAATTCGTTTACCCCTTTTCAATTATTTTTTTTACATAGTGTAGCGTGTCATGTTGGCTTTATTTTAAGATCTTAATAATGAAAATCGGATGAGTAGAAACGGAGTTATGATTTTTTAAAGTCTTTTCTTAAAATTGCCCCTCCCGCCTAAACGGGGGGATATATACCCCCCATTCAGTACTATGGTTTTCTTCTTTTGGCCCAATCTACACGCTCTATTGCTTTGATGCAGCATATGTCAAAGACCATGTTTTTGTTATCATACTGTTTTATATACTACTTGTTGTTTAAAATTTTGTATTGCTATACTTTGAAAAGCCGTCCCTTGGAAACTGTTATGTCTACAGAACCGGCTTTGGACTCAAACTGAAGCAAATTTAGTAAGGTTGAAATCGTAGAGCAAAGTTTTATTCGGAAAATAAGGCGTAGTGGTTAAAATGACCAATAAGTGAAAAACCGCGAAAAATTCGCGGTTTTTTGGATTTTAACCAATGTTGCGTTCGGCGCTCGAGGTCGAAAAATCGGATTTATTACTTGGCCAACATCATAAACAACTCAGCAAAAAATCAGAACTACCGGACCTGACGCAAGGTCTAATGTAGATAGTTGCTGGACTATATACTATAACTTGTTTTCTTTTGTACCTCAAAAATTTCAATAGAATCAACTAAGCCATACTGAACTGCCTCATAGTTTCAGCGAGTTCTTTAGAATTTACACGCATAAAAATTCACAGAGCTAACACAATTCAAAAGTGTTTCCTTAAGATGAAGTATTGGTACAAAAAGTTTTTTACCTAATTTTGAGAAAAAACCCATCACGGGCCTTATAAGCTTCTACTACACCTAATACACTTTCGACACCAAATACAAAAAAAATTGATAGCGTCTTCAGGTAGAAAACCCTTTTCAAACGTCTTGGACCGCCATATTTATAATCAGGTCGGTTTGATATGATATTTTGTAAAACAAAAATCGAAATCGCTGTTATCACAGTCATTTACATGATCGATTTCCAGCCATTTCCTCCACCATTTTTCTCCTGCAGACAAAAAACTGTTTTTGAGGTTATGCTACACATCAAAATAATTTGTTTCTTAAAATGTTGTTATGGAACCTCTGAAAATATTAATAATCGTCTCCAAAATTAATTTTGAATTTCTTCACTCTGATGGCTCTTTTTTCTTTAAGAAATCGTTAATTGGTAGTTCCTAGTCTCCACCTTTAATACATTATTTTCAAATATACCATCACTACACTATTTAAAGCTCATGGGTTTTAAATGAAAATTTTTCCGAGTGGAAAACAATCATGATAGAAAACAGTCACGATTGAAAACAATCATTCTATCAGAACTGGTTTCTATCATGATTGTATCAAAATTAAAAGAAAACATTTTTTTTTTTTCCATTTGAAAGTGACAACAAAAGCTGATCTTTTTTTCACCGGGTTTAGCATTTTGATTCCAAAAACCCACCTTAGGTAAGCGGGTCTCCATTGGTTAAAATGAACCACGAAGCTTTTTTGCTCCGTCTTGCTGCCATTTAACTTTTCTGTTGTTTTAGTAAAGCAACCATAGTAAAAATATGTGTATGTACAAATGTACATAAATGTATGTATGTCTTTTTCAAATCAAAAACTATTATTTTCAACACTTAAAATAAAAGAATTGAATCTTAATGCATTTTTTTAAATTTTCTTTTATTAATAAGAACAAACATACATTAACCAAAATTACATATGAACCTATTTCCAGTGATGATTCATGCTACATCAGACATTTTTTTCTCTTTTTTGTACCTAAACTTCAGCTCAAGGAAACACTTTTAAAAAATGTTAACTTACAAAATAAAGTTGTCTCTTATACAGCTTCAGCGAAGCCAACACGGCTATTGCCTAGATCAAACTTAGTGTAGTACTTCCCAATGAAAACATCTCCAAGAACCCAAATGGGTTTACCTTGAAACTTTGCTTTATCGCTTCCACTTAATCCTATTATGCAATAATGGTCATTCCAATCAATAACATAGTCCTTGCCTTCAAGGGAAAAAGATTTTTCACCCAGAACAAAGTTTATAGTTGGTAGTTGAGGAATCAGCTCACAATCGATAACGTTATACCCATTTTCATCCAAACTTCCACCAATGGCATCAACGATAGCATTGACCTCACTTATTGGTCCATATATAAGGCCGGTTCCAGTATCAGCGACAGCTTGACAACCATTTTCACAGAAGCTTATATCACCAATCGATCCTGAGTCCATTTTGAACTGCCAATTATAACACCCATCTTCTGTTGTTACCGGCAAATATGTGAACTGACCTTTGTAATGATTTTTGTTAGACCCTCCAAACATGATCTCACTACCTTCTTCTTCATTTTTATTTCTGTTCAAATAGAATGAAAATACTTGTTCTTTAACCAACCCTTGTTTGATAAGCTTAATGAATGGAGGATCTTCTGAGTCAACAATATTACCCAGGCCAAGGATTCCATCGAATTTGAAGTCAACAAAGGCGCTTCCTGGCTCATTAATGGCTTCGATAAATGTCTGTTGCCTTATGACCATTCCACCAATGGTAACATTATCTGTAGACAAATAGCCAGACATGGAGCCTAGTTGATAATTTAAACCATATTCAGAGCCATTCCTTATGTAAGTCTTTGATTTCTCTGCATCATACTTGTTATGCATTGAACAAGCTTCATTCGAAGGACTACACTGTTTCGATGGAACCCAAAGTGTAGATGATCCCGTATCAAATAACACTTTAAAATTCTGTGGTGGATCTCCTATGGCTATGTTTCCATAATAATAAATGTTGAAATAGTTGGAAAGTGATTCTACATTTTCATTCCATCTGCGCGTTCTAATTCTAGTATAGATTCCACTGGAATATTTCCGTGCAGATTTGACTTTGTGAATTTTTTTTAATTCTAGAGAACTCACTGCAACTATCAAGCAGAAAAGAAGAAGAACTTTCTTCAACATTTCTTATTTGAGGGATAGTCAACAAAAAAAGAAAATTAAATATCCATGAATTGCGTATAAAATTGTTAATTTTTTACGTTTTACTAAAAGGAATAAAAACTAATTAAACATTTAACTTTGCACTTCAAATAACAACTGAATTTCCAAATTGCCAAGCATTTGGTGAATAATATTTGTTTGAATTTTGACTAATTGGAGCGGTTCAATATGATGTTGAGATAAAATTTCTTTAAGCATTAATATGGGACCTACTAATTTATTTCTTAGTTTTCTTAGTAAAAAGTTGTAAAATTTAAAAATTTTAAACTCATGACTAAAGTTATGAAAAATTACTCATTTTTTTCTAACCGATTATTCCAATTTGGTTTTTTTTTGTGTTGTGTTAAAAAAAAAAGAGTTTTGGATGATTCATACATAAAACGCGTTTTGTCGAGACATCTATATCGCACAAACACAAATACATAATAAGGCATTTCGTCAGAAATTATAGCCGAAAGTAATAAGTAATGGTTTTTCTATAAATCATGATACCTACCTAGTTTTTGAAGATAAGGGGTTTTTTCGCATCGTAGTGAAACCATTGTAAACGTGTGATAGTAAATGTTTCCAATACAAATTTTGAAATTTTTAGTCCAGGAGGCGACCGTTGACATGGCGAATTTCTGGTTAATCAACCGCCAACCAGATTGACCACATTGCGATCGACGCAAGGCACTCATCCAGTATTAAGTATGTTCGAACGTTCCGAGGAATCAACGTTGACTCGGACCACTATACCTCGTTGTAGCCAAGATATTGCTACGGATATCCCGACCAAAGCCAACACACGGATGCCATTGCAGGAATGAAGTTCGGAAGTTTTATCAAAAAGTAAAAAGAACCTCCCAGAGGGTAACAATGCCTGAACCGAGGCCTGGAACGATGATCAGGAGAACATCGTGGAAGAATCGCAGTCAGTGCTGGGGATATGTAAAAATCATTTATGCAAGCTGTATAACGGCGAACACGAACCGAATTCCGCTAAACATGCAGTTTGCACCATTCAACCTGGACGACGACGCACGATGGCCTAAAATTCCGTCCACCCGACTTTATTTAATTAAGCTTAAGTCTACAGAGGCATCGGTCTCCTTAACATCGCATACATGATCTTCTCTGCCGTACTTTGTGAACACCTGAAGCCAACAACAACTGATAAGTCAATATCAGTGTGGCTTTATCCCAGGAAAGTACACCATCGATCAATTATTCGACCTACGGTAGATCTAGGAAAAAATCAAGAAAAACCATCGTTTTTAAGAAGGCGTATGACAGCATCTTTAGAGACGAACTATAAAGACCAATGTCTAGTCTTGGCATCCCTCCAAAGCTCGTTCGTTTGTGCAGGATGAAAATAGAGAATTTACGCTGCTCAACCAAGGTCGCAAAGACCTCGCCAAAACCTTTAATATCAAAAAAAGGTTTGAGGCAAGGTGACTACGCACTTTGATGCAACTTCCTCAACATCGTTCTTGAAAGAATAGTACAAAACTCACTTCAAATCCAGAGGCACAACCGTAAGCGAGTAATACTAATACTTTTGAATGTCTGTCTTATCACTCGCTTACGCCGACGATATTTACATAATCAGACAAACAAAGTGTGTTGTCAGTGGTAATTTCGTGAGTATTGAGGAAGAAGGCGAGAAGATGGGTTTAACGGTAAATGAAAACAGGACGAAACACATGCTGTTAACAAGAAAGGACACCCATTATCGACGTCTCAGACAGAACGTCACTATAGA
Source organism: Dasysyrphus tricinctus (assembly GCA_963921185.1). Lineage (NCBI taxonomy): Eukaryota > Metazoa > Arthropoda > Insecta > Diptera > Syrphidae > Dasysyrphus > Dasysyrphus tricinctus. The sequence continues at coordinate 213,010,548 of OY992532.1, read as the reverse complement.
CAACTATAATTTTGAGCATGGAACTCGGAACGAAAAAGTTGCATATACTACCAACATATCTTAACTGCAACCATTGAGATAGAGATTTTGATAATCTCAGAGAAGTGTTTTTATGCGGTGATTTGAATAACACTCTATTAATTGGTGATTTAAATGCAAGAGTAGGTGAAGTTAGCGGATCGGAAAATGAAATAGCGGGTACAAGCCGGAAATCAAAAGATAAAACAATTAATGCGAGAGGTATGAAGCTAATGGAATTCTGTAATTCATTTGGATTACATTTACAAAATGGAACCAGTGGCAGTGATCGAGATGGTGAATATACGTTTGTGGGAAGGCAAGGTGCATCCGTTATTGACTACAGCTTTTTCTCAGGAGAATGGAGTAATTATGTATCCGATTTTGAGGTACTACAAGTTCAGTATTCTGATCATATGCCAATCATAGTTACTCTTAATGAAACCGAACTGGAAAGTGCCGAAAATGTGGAGATGATGCTTTTGCCTAAAATGATCTGGAAAAACTCAAAAACAGCCATATATAGACGAAATCTTGATGCCCTTCTTGAAGGTAGTGATATCACAGATCTAAACCAGGTGGAACAAGCAATCAAGCAATTATATCCGGTCGGAAGCCAATCAACAAAGAAAACGACATTTAAAGAACCATGGTTTGATGATGAATGCATGAAGGCGAGAAAGATATCGTACGCGTGGCTAAATGCATTTCGGAAGTTCAACGAGGGATATACTAGAGACCTGTATATTAAGGCAAATGCAAAATTTAAAAGTCTTTGAAGAGATAAAAAGAAGATATTTAAGGAAGCAGAAGCTAGGAAATTGTCCCAGGCTAGAAGCTCATCAGAGTTTTGTAGTTTAGCTCGTAAATTAAATGGTGGAAGATATGTTGTTAACAATGATTTAAGCGCAAGTATTTTGAAGACGCACTTCCAAAACCTTTTAAGTCCCTTAGAAGCTAATGGAATTGTATGGCACTATAACACACCCAGACTATGGAATGAAATCTTGGATGTCCTGATAACTGAAACAGAAGTGACAATGTCAATAAAAAACCTCGAAGATGGAAAAGCAGCAGGGGTAGACCGAATATCACCCGAATTTTTCAAATATGGAACAAACAATAAATTTATGTAAAGCTCTCACGAGCTTATTTAACATAATTTTTGAGTATGGAGCCATACCCCAGCAGTTTAAAGATGCACTAATATTCTTAATTTACAAAAAAGGCTGCACAAAAGACCCAGCAAACTACCGTGGAATATAATTTCTGAACTCTTCCTACAAAATTTTTACGG